>BGPR01000009.1:4696261-5073638 GCA_013235015.1 Araneus ventricosus
CTGTCAAGCGCCCCCCCCCCAGAGCCACAGAATTCTTGATTTTTGATGAATATTAGGTCATTCCATTGTGACTAACGTGAACTTTTAAAGATTTACAAGCTATAATATGACAAAATACTTTAACACAATTCCCTGAGGAAACCTTTTGTCCTTATATTTTTATGTGTTCTACTAGTCAGGCATAACATAATCCATGCAGAAATTATTAAAAGATAATGATTTAAATAAATTAAATTAGTTTTGACTAGTGACTAACGCAATAAATATAGTTACTCCAATTGTTACTAGTCACACAGTTAAAAATTTAATTTAATTTGGTTAAATCATTATCTTTAAAATAATTTCTGATGGATATGTTATACTGACTAGTGTTACATAAAATTTAAGATAAAAGGTCATCAGAGATTATTTAAGAGTATTTTGTCATAAGCAGTTTGTTAAAATCTTTAAAAAAAAAAACACGCTTAGTCACAATGGAATGACCCATTATTACAACCGTTTTTCTTAATTTATCTCTTTTAAAAATAATACAAATACTCAACATTACTTTCTGGGCTTGACTGGTTCGCTGGAAATTTCCTACTTTTGTAGTCATTCCAATGTACTTGTAGTTTTGGCAGGTCTACAAATTATTTTGGCTCAGTTATTTCATTGTAATTTTTTAAAATTATCAAAGCATTGTATTGTTTTTTTATGAGCTTATGTCAGGTGAGTAAAGTCTGTAAAGCAAAGTATTTGGTTCTACTTTAGCCTCAGATTTTACCTTCATCACTTACAAATACAAAATTTTTACATTCCTCAGCCCCCCCCCAGACCCAATCACTCTAGATTCGCCATTGATTGTGACTAACGAATTTTGGAAAGATTTTAACAAGCTATAACTTAATGACAAATACTCTTAAATATACAGATAAAACCTTACCTTATATTTTATGTAATACTAGAGTATAACATATCTCATGCAGAAATTATTTTAAAAGATAATGATTTAACCAAATTAAATTAAATTTTAACTTTGTGGACTAACGTAATAATTTAGTTACCACATAAAAAAATAGCTTGGCTTTAGCACTCAGATTTTTTCTGAATTCTTGATAAAAAAAAATCTATAATTAATTATAGTAATACATAGAATGTTAAGTTTGTTTATTGTTATTAATTTTAGAAGAACAATTTGATTGATTAATAATCAACAATAATTATTTATTGATATTTTTATTATTTCAATGGTGTGAATAACGTAACAGTTGGATCATCATTAATAAAGTGCTGTAAAATGAAGAGTTGATGCAAAGCAATTTTAATACAAATGGAGTCGTTTTAAATTTTTGTAGAGGGCAATAATGTTTCTTCTAGTTTCATATTTGATGTAAAAGTGCAGGTTTCCAATCTAGTTCAATAGGTCCATAAAATGAATTTTTCTGAACGATTTGCACACATCATCAACAATTGTCACTTAGCCCAAGTCAGTTTCTGCAAAAATTTTATTAACATTTCTGAATTTGCATTTATTCTGTTACTCACCCTATATACCATAGTTGTCATCATAATACACACTGAAATATTTCACTAACTTATGAAAGTTACACTACTTTTGAGAAACCATTGACTTTTGATTCCAGTAGATACTGACTTTAGTTTTGAAAGGAATATCACCAGAGTTTAAAACATGTTAACACTTGAAAAAGCCTGCTTTTTTATATAGTGGCAAGATTGTATGCTTTGAGCTCATTAATTGTATTCTGAACCTTTCTCGATTGCAGCCAGTTCAAGCAGAATTTCTTTCTCCTCTATAAACGGCATTTATATTTATGTCTGCTGCATCCACTTTGAAAACTCAATGGCACTTTTGATGATGATTTGTCCCTGCAGCACCTTCTTCCACACACGATGCTTCAAAACCGCACCAATGCCATCATAAGCCCCTTTCCATGGTGTACTAAGCAGTGAAGTTCCATCGCAAAATATTGATTAGAAACAGCAATGTATGCTAATCGATTCTTAAAATGTGCTGATGCACCATCTGACCAATGCAATCAGTGTTTTATTTGTTGCAAACAATGAACTTGATTGTCATTGGCAGTTTTAATATTATTCCTTTTCCATTTGATACATTTTAAAAGGAAAGCAAAATTCTCTAATATGGGCAGCAGCATACTTTGATCTTTACATCCTACAGATTCAACTTCTGAGGAACTGAGTTCACAAAATTTTGAGAGCCCAATTTCAATATTATGATGATCACTTTTAAATAACTGAAATGCATCTTTGTTGTAAATTAACAGACTGCTGTAGTAGCAATACGTAACTGAACGAAGTACATGACCCCCCCCCCCCAGAGCCAAGCCAGAATTCTTGATTTTATTTAACATTAGGGTCATTCCATTGTGACTAACGTAACTTTTTAAAGATTTTAACAAGCTATAATATGACAAAATACTTTAACACAATTCCCTGAGGAAACCTTTTGTCCTTATATTTTTATGTGTTCTACTAGTCAGGCATAACATAATCCATGCAGAAATTATTAAAAGATAATGATTTAAATAAATTAAATTAGTTTTGACTAGTGACTAACGCACATAATATAGTTACTCAATTGTTACTAGTCACACAGTTAAAAATTTAATTTAATTTGGTTAAATCATTATCTTTAAAATAATTTCTGATGGATATGTTATACTGACTAGTTTACATAAAATTTTAAGGATAAAAGAGCTCATCAGGAGATTATTTAAGAGTATTTTGTCATATTATAGCTTGTTAAAATCTTTAAAAAATTACGTTAGTCACAATGGAATGACCCATTATTACAACCTGTTTTTTCTTAATTTATCTCTTTTAAAAAATAATAAAATCGTTTCAACATTACTTTCTGGCTTGACTGGCTCGAAAATTTTCCTACTTTTGTAGTCATTCCACTTGTACTTGTAGTTTTGGCATGGTCGAAGACATTTTTTGGCTAGTTATTTCATTGTAATTTTTATTAAATTATCGAAAGTATTGTATTGTTTTTTATGATTCTTATTGTCAGGTGAGTAAAGTCTGTAAAGTTAAAGAGTTTTGGTTTACTTTAGCCTTCAGATTTTACCTTCATCACGACAATAAAAAATTTTTATGACCTCCGCCCCCCCCCCCCCAGACCCGAATCCTAGATTCGCTACTGATTGTGACTAACGTAACTTTGGAAAGATTTTAACAAGCTATAATATGACAAAATACTCTTAAATAATATCTGATAAAACCTTTTACCTTTATATTTTATGTAATACTAGTCAGTATAACATATCCATGCAGAAATTATTTTAAAAGATAATGATTTAACCAAATTAAATTAATTTTTTAACTTTGTGACTAACGTAACAATTTAGTTACCACATAAAAAATAGCTTGGCTTTAGCACTAGATTTTTCTGAATTTTGATAATAAAAAAAATCTATAATTAATTATAGTAATACATAGGAATGTTAAGTTTGTTTATTGTTATTAATTTTAAGTAAGAACAATTTTGGATTGATTAATAATCAACAATAATTATTTATTGATATTTTTATTATTTCAATGGTGTGACTAACGTAACAACAGTTGGATCATCATTAATAAAGTGTTTAAAAATGAAGAGTTGATGCAAAGCAATTTTAATACAAATGGAGTCGTTTCTTAAATTTTTTGTAGAGGGCAATAATGTTTCTTCTAGTTTCATATTTGATGTAAAATGGCAGGTTTCCACTTAGTTCAATAGGTCCTGACAAAATGAATTTTTTCTGAACGATTTGCACATCATCAACAATTGGTCACTTGAAGCCCAAGTCAGTTTCTTGCAAAAATTTTATTAACATTTCTGAATTTGCATTGTATTCTGTTACTCACCCTATATACCAGTTGTCATCATAATACACACTGAAATATTTCACTAACTTTATGAAAGTTACACTACTTTTTGAGAAACCATTGACTTTTGATTCCAGGATACTGACTTTAGTTTTGAAAGGAATATCATCTCCAGAGTTTAAAAACATGTTAACACTTGAAAAGCCTGCTTTTTTTATATAGTGGCAAGATTGTATGTCTTTGAGCTCATTAATTTATTCGAAACCTTTCTCGATTGCAGCCAGTTCAAGCAGAATTTCTTTCTCCTCTATAAAACGGCATTTTATATTTACGTCTGCTGCATCCACTTTGAAAAACTCAATGGCACTTTTGATGATGATTTGTCCCTGCAGCACCTTCTTCCACACATGATGCTTCAAAACTGCACCAATGCCATCATAAGCCCCTTTTCCATGGTACGAAGCAGTGAAGTTCCACTCGCAAAATATTGCATTAGAAAACAGCAATGGTATGCTTAATCGATTCTTAAAATGTGCTGATGCACCATCTGACCAATGCAATCAGTGTTTTTATTTGTTGCAAACAATGAACTTGATTAAGTCATTGGCAGTTTTAATATTATTCCTTTTCCATTTGCACATTTTTAAAAGGAAAGCAAAATTCTCATAATATGGGCAGCAGCATACTTTGATCTTTACATCCTACAGATTCAACTTCTGAGGAACGAAGTTCACAAAATTTTGAGAGCCCAATTTCAATATTATGATGATCACTTTTAAATAACTGAAATGCATCTTTTAAGTTGTACATTAACAGACGTTTCTGCAAACATGCTTTTTTATTGGTCTCTATATTTCAAATGGACTTTACATCTTTTTCCAAGAAGTTATCTTGATACATCATTTCGATAGTAAAAGGCTTTCACACACTCAGGCCATTCTTCTTCTGAGGTTTAGTAGATGGAATTAAGAGTCCTATGTGTGAAGATAATTTCTCCACAGCTGCTTGCTTTTTCCTTGGACTAGAAGGCACAGACTTCTTAACTTTTCTTACTGCTTGTGGTGATGAATATGTTCTAAAAGTCGGCTGTTGGCTCATACCTGACTCTGACTTTTTTTTTTTTTCGCTCTCAACTTTCACATTCTCAGTTTTGCTGCTTCAGTTTCTGTTTTTTTCAGTTTCTTATCCCTTCTCTTTTTATCTTAAAGCTCTCATTCCATTTTTGGCTTTTATTTTATCTTCAAGCTTTTTTGTTTCATTTTGTCCAGCAAGGCTCTTTCTTTTTCTTTCTGCTGTGCTTGGTCCCGCCATTTTGATTTCTGACAAGAAAAAAGTGACTCTTTAATTTTTAAAAATAAGTTAGCAATACTTTTTGAAATTTTAAAAGGAGGAAGTTATTTTAAAGAGTCAAAAATAATGTGACTAACATAACAATAATATTTGTTACGTTAGTCACATTTGATAAGTTACGTTAGTCACAGCTCTAAATCATTAATAAATAGAACTGCATTAAAATTTTTAAATTATTCATATAAGATAGGTAACAAGTTAAGAAAATTCACAAAATAAAAATTCTTGAATTACTCTCTGTAATTTAAGAGAGAAAATTAAGAATTTTGTGACTAACGTAACAAAGAACGACTAAGTAAAAATTTGTGGAGAAAAATATAGTTACCTCTTAAGATATTCAGAAATTGTCTTCTTGACAGGCAGTTAGCTGTACAATCTTCCAAAAAATGTATTCATTGAACAGGAAAAATGAAAATAACTTTATAAAATAAGTTGTGAGCTAAGTAGAAAAAATAGGATTAAAAAAACTCAAATACAAGCGCGTGTTCTTACTTGAACAAAATTCAAATCGGTCACTATTGGAAAATTCTGTTGGCAGATCTGGAAACTAGAAATTTCACTGAAAAAAATGCTGTATCGCAATTACAATTACGATGAAATTTTTTTTAGGTGTAAAAGGTAACTATTTTCATGGAATGACCCGCATGTATTATTTTAGGTTGTCCCAAGATTTGTTGAGCAATGCAGTGAGTCAACGCCAGTTGATGTCCTTCTAATGAAAGACATTGCTGCTGGAAAACATTGAGAAGGACACAAGAAACAAACAAAAATCACTGGGGGGAGCAGTGATGTCCTGCGAGTCTGATTATAGGACTCTATTGTGAACGCTAGGAGCAATCTAAAGGGAGAAAGGAGCACCTTTGGAACCACTTTTTTAAATAAGTAATTCATATGCTATAAACTATTACTCAGTATATATTAATGTATATACTGTAATACTAAAAATATAATTTTAACTTTTAAAGAGAACATAAGTGTAGCTTAAAAAGAGTTTCGAACTCGTTTTACACTCAAAACATTTCAGAATTACAAACTGTAATTAAATACAAAAAAGTTAT
Organism: Araneus ventricosus; assembly: GCA_013235015.1. Lineage (NCBI taxonomy): Eukaryota > Metazoa > Arthropoda > Arachnida > Araneae > Araneidae > Araneus > Araneus ventricosus. The sequence goes on from BGPR01000009.1 coordinate 4,702,501, forward strand.
AGATGTTTATGGCTTAACCGAAAATGCCCCCTTCAGTTTGGTTAACCGGGGTAGTACTGTATTAGGTTGATGTAAAAATAACCGTTTCTTTCCCTACAACTTAAAATGCTAATCCTGAAAAAACAATGAATAAATTTTTCATTTTGTTTAAAAACAGTTTGCCATCTTTTTTGCAAGTTCATTATCCCACATTCCTAGAATTTCAACTAAAAGCTGAACCAAGGTGACCTTGCTGCATTATTATCACTGCAACTTTTAAAATTCAAAGAGTTTTATTAGAACATAATTGATGATTTGATGGTACAAATGGTGATGGCTTCTTGATGGATATAGCATCACTTCTCAACTAAACTCCAATAATTTTTTTATGAGTCACTAAAAATGGGCATGATCTTCCATTATCAGAGATAAATATGATTCCTAAATTATTTGCCAATTCAGGATATTATTCCTTAATTATCTCATCTCACTAGTTTTTAACAGTACACATTAGAAGTGAATAAAAATGTGCAATACCTTTGTAACTCCACTAAACTAACAGCATAATCTTCCTTTGAAGAATTTCAGCTTTTGATCTGGTTTGTGCTGGTGTATCACATTTGTTCCAGGATCTTTTCAGTTGATGTTATGACAAATAATCCATTTTTTATCACTATTTATCATTCATTTCAAAAATGGGCCATTTTCAATATGTTTGAGGTGTAAGATTTGAAACACTACATTTCTTTCAAGTAATGTAGAACTCAAATATTGAGGTTTTTAAAAATCCCAGCTTTTACAAGTGCCTATTGATGATTGAAAAATTAATTTGGAGCCTTGTTCTAGACTTGTGTACTGAAATATGATTATCTGAAACGATTGTGACAATCATTTGGTCATAATCCATTTCAGTTGGTTATCCAGTTCTGAGAAGTGAATAATATTGATCATCATAAACTCTGTGTATCTCTTTGTGATTATCAATAGCTTTCTTCCCTTGTGAAAATAAAGTAAAATATGATGAAAACTCTCTTTTTCTCACTCTGTGTTTAAAATCAACACCATACAAACAGCGTTAAATAAAATTATATGCAACTTCCATCAAAAGTAAGGTTCAAGTATCAGATAATTAACATAATGAAATAAATCATATATGACTGGCGGAAATTATTCAAAAAGGTAGCTCAACTGTCTGTCAAAACAGCAGTTATTTTTGTACCAACCTAATATAATTATTGCTAAAATATCATTATCTATTTTATAATAAAAATATAATATATATATTAGCCTAACAAATCCATGGTGTCTGTCACTTTACAATAAAATAACTTTTTATGCCATTCAGTTTTGTAAACTGTCTTCGATTCTTGCTTTTTTTAATAATTTACACTATAGATGCTACAAAATCAAACAAGAAAACACTGCTCGATAATTGAAAATCAAAGGTTCATTCTTAAAAATAACTTTTTCCAAGGCATATCTTTTAAGAATTTTATTTATTCCGAAACAGAACCCAAATAATGCTTGTTGTATATCAAAATTTAGAATTTTTTTGTCATAAAACACAGATTTCTGTTTGATTTTAGTTTTTAAAAGTGAGAAAATAAAACGTTGAAAAATACAGAAATCCAGTTTAAGAACATATTTTTAAAATTATAAAACTATAACAAACTATAGTTAATTGTTGGCAATATAAAAATTTAAACTGATAATTGATTTATAGTTATCTAACTATTATAAAATCTGAAGGTAAACAGAAGTATGTATCTATCTATGTAAGGCTATCTTCTCACGAACCACTGAATCCTGAATCAAGCAGAAAGTACCAAAAGACAGGAAATAATCCAAGGAATCCATTTCAACCATTGAAATTCGGAAATTACAATTAGTTAAAAAGACATTAATTGAAAACTTGTAAATGAATGAAATACTGTGCCGCCATCTGTCGTCAGCTCCTATAACTATCTGTCACATCAGTTGTTCTTGCACCTGGTTTGTATAAAGGGTTCTTTTTTAGGGAGCTTCCGCATTTTGGAGTTTTTATTTATTTTAAACATCGGGGGAAAAAATAGTTTCCCTGCATTTTTTTGTCAAACGGTGTTTCGCAACATTTACGTTTGTTGGGGAAAATATTTATTCATTTTTATCCGTTTTGTTTTTGTTTCATCATTATTATTCAAATACGGACAAGACGAAAATATGTTTCTGGCGTTTAATTTATCAGTTTGATGTACTATTACATCGTTTATCATTTCTGTTTTCTATTTCGTTTTATTTTTTCTTTTGCAGAACAAATTAATTATGCAATATTAATCATTTGAATGAAAAATAAATGCTTTTGCATGATCCTTGAATTACAGTTTATAATTTAATTTTTAAACAGTTACATAATTATAAATACAATCTTTCCCGACTAAAACCGGGCTAGATAGGAAATTCTGTAATTACTTTAATGTAATCATTCAAAACTTTTAATGACATATAATGATAATAGCAATTATACTTATTATTTATCATCATTAAAGCTGTTTTTATGATTATTTAACTTTAAAAAATTAAATTATGACCGATTCAAATATCATATAAATAAAAGAACTATTTAATGCTTAAAAATTATTAACATTTTACTAAAAGATGTTTATAAATTTCTAATTTAATTAAATATTAATTTTAAAAAATATCTTCAAAAAAGAAAGCGGAGGCAGAATCAAACCCTGGGCAAAATGTTTGCATGCTAGTTATAATTAAAATAATTTAACAAAAGATATTAAAAATTAATTAAACTTTTGTATTAGACAGAATGGCGCATATGCAGCAACTTGTAATAAAATACAAATACAGATAATAGAATAAAAAAAAATAAAAAAATACAGAAGAAGTAAACAATAGTGATAACAATACACCAACACAGCAGCATCCAGTGATTGCATCAACAATACTGTCCAACAATTAACCAACAATTCACTATAGAATTAAACAACAATAAAACCGTGCTCTAATAATTAAAACACATAAAAGAAAAACAATCAGAAAATAAAAGAAAATACAATTAAAATGGAAGAAATGGGAGAGAACTTGAATGGCGAATTTTTTCGAAGACCGCTCGCCACTAGAGTTCTAATATGGATAAATTTTCACTGGATTCTGCTGCGCTGGGTGCACAAAAAGGTGCATTGTTATCGCTATTGTTTACTTCTGTATTTTTTCTTTTTTTTTTTTTGTATTCTATTATTTGCATACTGACCATGCTATTTGCGGTTCAACAATGGTGACAACTTACTGCTATACAAGCTATGCCGAAAGATTGAGGGCAATTTTTTCCCAATTGGCTGGCCATTGCCCTTTAGCATTTTAATGGATGAATACCCTAAAGGTATACTATTAATATACCACAATTCTCATCCCGAGCTGAATTTCCCAAGTCGTGCCCTCTCCTTGCGAGTCCCTTATAACCCTTAGTCTTTATTCTGAATGATAAGCAAATGCAATGAATTCGAGCAAACTAATTTTTCAACAATTCAAAAATATTACTTTAAAATTAAATGACAGGATTGTAATTAAAATACTGCATTTTATTTTATGAAACTATATACGTAGTTCTAAACTTCATTATATAATTTTATTTCCTTTCTGGAGCTTATATAAGTGTAGAGAAAAAAATCTTTGAAATATTTACTGTGAAATATTATGCAACAAGAAAATGACACATTAAACAACATTTCCCTTAATTAAAACTTTTTCAAGTAAATACAGACTTATTTCAATGAAAGCAGACCCCAAAACTTTGATTTTTTTTTTTATTGAAAACATTTTATCCTTTATCAAGAAATATTTTGTTCCGGGATATACCTTAATGGCCTGATTATGATGGGGGGGGGGGGGGGCCACCCCTTTGTTTCCCTTACAGTCACAATTTATAACCTACACATTGGATATAGACCAATTAGTTTACCATTATGTGATATAAAAAGACTGTCAAGCTAATTCAACAATCCCCACAGGTAATTCCACATGAAATCAATTTTTACCAATTAACCAATAAAACAAATTTTGTGTCTATGTTTTAGATTATAATAATTTTTTGCTCGTTGGTTTTACTTACCTCCGAGATGAAAACAAAGAAGTTTCAGTCTTTTTCAATCATTCATTTCCGAGTTATAGATCTTTGAAATTTTGAAAATTCCATTATCTTTAAATAGCTGTAGCTCAACAACTATTTGACTTAGGAGCTGAAATTTGTGTCATTCTATTCATTTTTTTACCATGTTTCATAAAATATATAACATAAACAAGTTATTTAAAAAACAAATTTTTATTTTTTTTTTAAATTAAATTTCTTAACTCAAAATCAGTATATATGTATATATATTATTTAACCTCATTTTAGCAACATTTATGCCAAATTTCATTATAGTACTCCTATGGTACCACAGTAGGAAAATATTTTCTTTATTGATGTTCGTGTAAATTCTGTATTAAAAAAAATATGTAATTGTATGAGCCTGATGGGTTACTTACAAGGAAATATTGCAAGGTGGATAAATTTAAGAAAAACCACAATTACAGGTGGAACAATTACAAACTAAATCATAAGTTTGACATTTTTTAACAACAAATCCTATAAAATGTTCTTCTAGAGATCGAGATAAAAATGTATGAATTATTGGAATATAAAACTGTACTGTAAAAGGTAGGTACTGATTGCAATATTTGTTTACTTAATACTAAATTGCATATTATATTTGCCACAATGGAACTTGTTTTTTTAAATCTTAGTACAGGTATTTTTTCTTCTTATATAAAATTTGTGCTACATTTGCCATCTCCTCTTTTAGGACTTGGTATGCTCTACCTGTTGCAACGATCAGATGTAATTTACATAAAATAAAGTTTTTGGGTACAGTCAAAATGTCTGTTTTTCCTGAATAAGTGAATGATGGAGATGGTGCACTCAGATGAAGAAAAGAAACTTTAAAATTTATGCTCCACCTGATCTTTTGAAAGAACAATTGCCATCCACCACTCATCGTCATAAGCACATGCAACATACTCCACATTTTCTTCAATGTCTTCATCTGAATTTTGTGAGTTTCTGTACTATCAGAAAAAGAACATGTATTTTTGTTTGGAATTTGTCCTTATTAAAGGGAATAAATGCATTAAATTTTTGAATTCAAACAACTACCACAGCTTCCTCAAATCTTGATTTCAAAGACTTCTCTTTTTTAATGTATTCTACATTATTCAAATAAAAAAAAATGCCATAGATAGAAAATTTTTCACTCCCCACTAGGAAAGCTGACCCTTTGATATCTGTTCATTATCACATTGGTGTGACCTGTAAATGCCCGTCACTGGACGACAGCTGCTAAGGGACCTTTCGTTGAGGTAGTGACAGTCAAGGTGATGCATACAAGATAATTAAGCATGGCTTGTGTGGTCCGGGGTGAGGTAAGGCAGAGAGAGATAAACTGTCAGTCTCAAGCAGACATGCCTTTTCTCTGGAGTCCTGATTATGCAGTTTTTTTTTTAACAATGCTTGCTGCAGTGCAAACCATGAATGAATGTCAAATGCAACATTCATTCTGATCTGGTACCTGCTTGGGTTTTTGCACAGAGTCCTTATTATAATCCAGATACATAAAGTATGCTATTAATATTAATCCAGATTTAGATTTAGATGGGAAATAAATATTTTTTTTCTTTAAGAGTAGCCAAGAATATCTGAAAAGACAAAACTTGACTCCAGTATTTCAAAACATGTTGCTGCTTGACTTATTTTTGGCAAGCCGTCTTCGGCGACAAGCTTGTTCGCCGGGAATATGATTTCAATTGAATCTTTCATCATTTTATATTTTCCGTGAATATATTCATGGTTCTCTTAACAACATAATTTTAAACTTCAGAATGTAGTAGATATTTAACCCATGTTCTTTTAGTGGCCTTGCACCTGTTCTGTTCATTTACTACATTAATGTTTTTAACCGAGTCAAATAACTGACCATGTCATGTAACATCTAATTGCACGTTGTCTGTGCCATCTTCACTTTCTTATTTCTCTTGAAAAAAATGCATTCAATTTCAACATTAACCCTCCGATTGGCGCAAACGTCTTTTTACATTTTTCATGTTCAGTTCAAAAGTAGATAGATCGTATTTATAAGCAAATTTTCTTAAAAAACCATGGATAAAGTATTCTTAAAATTTAAGAGATATAATTAAATACAAAAAGGATTGATTCATTTACTTAAAAAGCTAAGTCTTCTAACCTGACAGCTAAAAGTTCAAAATAATTGGGCGCTCAGAGGGTTAAAATGGCACAGCACATTTTATGGAGGCATGTTCGTTAAAATAAAACATGCTAAAAAAAGAATGAAAGCATAGCAACCATAACCATTCAGCTTACTGGATATATTTCTTAATGTACGTAATATCTCAGAGAGCTTGGTTTACAGATTCCATAAAAATTTTGATGAAGTAAAATATGAAAGCAAAATGTATTGAGATATTACAGTAAAAGCTTAACTAACCGGCATGCTCGGGAAACTCCGATTTCCGGATACCTGAAAAGTCCGGATAGTTGAGTGTGACGGGAAAAATGGGGGGGGGGGCCCTAAATTGTAGCCTTTTTTTTTTTTTTAAGATTTTTTTCGGCCAAATAATTTGTTTTTGTCATTTTGAAATGTGCATTAAATATAATACTTCTATATCTTCCATAACATTGTATTTACAAAACATATGAAGATTTTAGTTTAACATTGATGATTTTAAAAAAAATATATGATCTGTAGCCGAATTTTTACCGTAAATATATAGATTGTAAAAATATAAACATATAAAAATAGCCGACGAAACTGAAAAAAATACTACTCAGCAAGCATAATAAAACTCTTTTAAGTGATCATAAACAAATCCCACTGTGACCTTGAGGTGCCGTGAGCTAAGCTATTTCTCCAGAAAACAGAAGATTAAACAGAAAGTCGCATGGAAATAAAATTGGTGGCATTGAAGCCTAATTTTTTTAACTTTAAGATTATGTTAAAATGATTTTTGAGCGGCAATATGCTCCTAAGTTATTGTGGAAAAACATTAAAACGTAAGGTAATTTTTAAGTAATTAAAATTCCAATTAAAATTTCGAAAAATTCTTTCTTTGTGAGCACTTACTACCCAAAAAGCAACCACCTACCAAATTTCAAAGCATAATGGTTTGAGAGATTTTGTGATGAGCGAGTGAGTCATGGTATTTGACTTTTATATATTTAGACGATAATATCCCGGCACTAACTTCACAGCTCTTTCCTCTACTGTTAAGCTGGCTTCCTACCATTAGTTCTGAACTGCACTAAATCTAAAGTGAAATCTGATGAGTTATCACTTGAGGAAATTCAAGTTTGGCGGCAGTTCTGTACTCTTAAGCCTAACCAAAATGTTACTAAAAAATTACATATAATGCAATACACAAAATTTTGAAAGCGTTTTCATGCCTCATAATTTTAAAATGGCAGTAAAGCATGAGATTAAATGCTTGAAGAAAGGATGAAAATTATTTTAATCTAAATCAAATACAATAAAAACAAACCTGAAATCAAATATCTGTTGCCATGATTTATAAAACTATTACTTTGAAGCAGGTGTGATAAAATATTTCAGCAATGCAATGACTACTAAAGTGAAAATTCTGCTTTGGAGTTAATTTCCCGAGAAAAAAATTTATACTATCACAACCGTAACAATTGCAAAAGTGCGTTAATAAAAAATTTGCTGAAATAATGAGATGGTTTGAATTTTATTTACAATAAAAACATTGTTACAACTCATGTTTTAAAACATTTTGAAATATTAATTAAAATTGAACAAAATGTAGCATGAACATAAGATTGATGTCATTGAAAAGCTAATTTTTTAATCTTTAAGATGATGTAAAAATGGTTTTTTTGCGATAATAGGATCCGAAGTTATTCCGGAAATACATTAAAATTTAAAGGTAATTTTTAACTAATTTAAATTCTAATTAAAATTTCGGAAAATCATTTCTTAGTGAGGACCCACTACCTAACAAGCAATCGCCTGCCAAATTTCAAGTCCCTGTGGTTTGTTAGATTTCGTGAGGAGTGAGTCATGGTATTTGCCTTTTATATACATTATTTATATATACAGATTACAGAAAAAAAATTATGTTATTATTAATAGTGAAAAAATTGTATATTATTAGTAGAGATTGTCAAAATCTTCTACCTTAGCCTGACCAGCATGAATAAAAAATATTAGAATTTTTTGCATGACTAGACAACTTTTTATACTCAAATAGTGCTTTAACAGCACTTAACAAATTTTTTTATAGAAAGTTATACAAATACTAAATAAAGAAAATATTTCTTTCTTTATGATCCCAAAGAAATGACATCAAGAAAATTGGCAACATAAGTTCCTAAAATAATGTTAATTTTTTTTTCAAAAAAATTAAAAATTCCAATTTTGAGTCTAAAAATTTAAAATTTGTTTTTAGATAAAATCTGTTTATTAAATAACATGGTCATGTTAAATATTATATGAAACGCCATACAAAACTGAACAAAATGACACAAACTTCAACTTTCTAGGTCAAAGAGTTCTTAAGTTTCAGTCGTTTAAAGATAATGAAATTTTTAAAATTCCTAAAATTTTCGTAGTTTCAAAGATTTATAACTCAGGGAAAAAATTAGTTTAAAAAATCTGAAAATTTGTATTTTTCATCTAGTTCTACATCTAAGCCAAAAATAAATCAAATCACAAGACAGTGCAGTTATGGCCACTGGTTGATTTGATGTGGAATAATTTTTACACACTGATAATCACTGAAAATGAAAGGTCATTATTCACAATATTTATTGAAATGACAGCTCCATGAGAAAACTTTGTTTGTGAATGATTTACTGATCAGTTTTCGCTTTCTCACAGTGTACATGAGCAGGCGAGTCCTGAAAATTCAAAGAATGAATGACAGTTTTGTGCGACTATCAAACTCCCCTAGGTGATCACCTAAAAACATCTGTGTCAAAGATAAAAGTAAATTTCATGTTTTGAGGAATTATGGTTAATGTTGTGCTTGGAAAAAGCCTGATTCTGAGCAGTTAAACACCATTTCCTTACTCAAAACATGGAGGTATTTGATTATTGTGTGGAGCTGCAAGTCTGCAAATGACGTAAGAAACTTACTTTTCATTCATGGGAACGTAGTTAAAATGGAATATTTGCACAAAGAATAATCTAAAAGGAAACCCAAAATTTGGGTTTGAGGTTTAATTATATATTTCAGCAAGATAATGACCAAAGTATACAGTTCAAATTATTAAGCTATGATAATATAGTAGTAAAATGCAATCAGACACCAACTCCATCTCCAGACTGCCACAATAATAACCAGCAGGAGTGGTCTCCCCTAGACTTTCTCATATACTCCCTAAAAAAGGTGTCACCCCCCCTTCTCCGCATAAAAGTTGCAGACCTTTGGTAAAACCCAGAACATCACGAGTACTCAGATTTATATTGTCCTTACAGACTGCGGCAAGAAGAAAAGGCCACAATACCAGCTACAGTAAACTCTCGATTATCCGGCATTCAAGTATCCGGAAAGCTCAACTAACCGGAAAAATTAGAAAATGAGTTTTTCTAAAAATTTTACATCTGCACGCTGTTCCATTCAGACGGACAATTTATTTCTGGAATGCAACGTTCGTTTCGCACGGAGGGGTGTAGAATTTAAAAAAAACAATATACAGTACTGTGATTTACACAGACTTGTTTTAGAGAGGAGGAGAGGTTCAAAAGCAAAAGTGAGAACCAAAAAAAAAAAAAAGGTCCTCACCTTTCGCCGAAAAACAAGACCTAAAAACGAAATCGACAATCAAAAAAAAAAAAGGCAAGGGGACAGAATCGGTACAAAAAAAAGCTCATGGGGAGTTACTCCAGATTGGTAAGTCACTTTCTTTTCCTTTATTTATTTACTCTCCAAATACCGGCAGATGTTGATTCCGATTACGTAATATCAAGTGCAGGAGAATTGGAGGTGCGCATATTGCGCAATAACCTTTGCGATCTTCTAAAAGATAATTAATTTTGATATTCAATCCGAGATTTGTTTATGAGCACTTAAGAGTTTCATTATGCTTTCTGAGTAGAATATTTTTCAGTTTCATCGACTATTTTTATATGTTTATATTTTTACAGTCTATATATTTACGGTAAAAATTCAGCTACAGATCATACTTTTTTAAAAATTTTATCATCAATTTTAAATTAAAATCTTCATAATATGTTTTGTAAATACAATGTTATGGAAGATACAGAAGTATTCTTAAAAATTATATTTAATACACATTTCAAAATGACAAAAACAAATTATTTGGCCGAAAAAATCTTTAAAAAAAAAAGCTACAATCTACCTCCCCCTATTTTTCCCGTCACACTCAACTATCCAGAATTTTCAGGTATCCGGAAATCAGAGTTTCCCGAGCATGCTGGTTAGTTAAGCTTTTACTGTATTATCAAACGGATGCCAATACACAATGTGGTGCATTTTGTGCATCATAGCATGATGAAGAAAACCAAATATGCATTTTGAATGCCTTTTTATCAACTGATTTAAATCAAAATTTGATACAAATCTACAATTAGGGTTAGAAGACCACATGCCGAATTTCATTTATCTAAATCATTGAGTTTTGGAGTTATTGTGTCCACATGCATGCAAATACACAGACTGAGAGGCAGTCAATCCCTTGACAGCTTCCGCCCAAAATTTGATATGGATCTACAATTTTTATGATAAAACTGTGTAACAAATTTTATCCATCTAGGTATTTAAGTTTCTGATTTATTGTCTTAACATGAACATGGACAGACAGACTTCTCGTGAACATATTTTGTCCAAAATTTGATTGAAATCTACAAATCTGGTGTAAAGAACACATACAAAATTTCATGCTTCTAGCTCAAACTGTTTTCAGTTATTGTGTTCACAGATGGACAGGCTAATTCCAAAATTGTGTTTTTCGGACTCTGGAAAGTGTAAAACATGGAGATTCGTCAAAATCTTGAGGTTGAATTTTTTGGCAATTGCAACACTTTCTCTTTACATTACTTCAAATATGAGAAAGCAAAAAATTTTTGTCTAAATTTGAAAAATCAATTTAAAAATACAAGAATAAAGAACACTTAAAAACAGTTTCACAGTAGAAATGAACAAAAATATCCAGCGAAATAGAGAAAGAAGTTCAATATGCAACAAAATGTTACCTGATGTTTTATTCTTTTCCCTGCAATTGTATAAGCTGTACACTTAGTGCCGTGATGTAGAAATACTTAACTTAGATGAAAGCATTTCAATTAGCACTGTTTTTACAACTCTTCAATTCTATTTTCATGCCATAATTATTTTTTAACCTTCCAGCGGGCATGACTGCTCAAATTTTACGACAACCGGGATTTTTCATAGTACCCTGTTCTCACATTTGGATTCAAAACTGTTAAAAGGTCATTGCTATTCCTTCATGCGACCCTTCTCTTCAGCATTAAATGGGTTTATCCGAGTTTCAATGGGATTTCATACTGTTTTCTGCTTCAGTCATAAAGTTTTTGCCGCACTCCTGCTCATGTAATTTGATAATTTTTTTCACGTCTTAAACATTTCACTTTGGCAATTATACATTTAGTGCACATTACGGTGATTTAATATTTTATTTTACATTTTCAAAAATATTTAATATGTAATAAGCCTGCTAATAATTAATCAAGTTAAAGAATTTTTTTGAAAAATTTATCCCTCAGTCTTATGAAAAAACACCTAACTACTCGAGCCCAAAAAATCTGATCATTGCCATATGACACTTACCATGTCTTTAAGTCTAAAATATGTGTGCCCAACCTGAAAAAGCAAGTGAACAGCAACCAGCATTGAGAAGAAGAGCTTGTGGATTGTGTTTGAAAGAAAGAAAACGATCATCAAATCCATAAAATGTAGTCAATGTAGTCGGTGAAATATACAGTATACTTGTAAGTGTCACTCTCTAGCAAAATTCAATGTTTCAAATGCAAGGACAATTATTAGAAACTAAGAAGAAAGTCTTTATTATACAATCTTAGTTTGTATTATAATATTTTTTATTATATATTGCTAAATACCTTTCTTATAAAATATTATTAAATTTCATTTCTTTCTCTGATTTCAGTATAATTTTAGATTTTGCAAATAATATTAAAATTAATTTTCACTCTTGATGAAAAGATTTGCTTTGCTGACGTGTTTCTTATTCTTTTATGAAATAACTCACAATTGCCATAGTAAAAATGAAGAAAAGTATTGTGTCACTAGATGTTATCCCTGGCGTTGCTCGGAATTAAAATACTTTCATGTCTAATATTTTTGATGTTGAAAATTACTTTTGCATAGAAAATTACAATACCCAAAATTCTTTTATCTTCTGAAACGTTTTATAATTAAAAGGAGAATATCAATTGAACCAGATGATTTTTAAAAACCGCCAATAACTAATTTTCTCCATAAGTTATTAATATTTATTGCGTAGGTACTTCAAATTTTGTTTATAACTTGCAGTATAAGAAACATTTTAACGGATGTTTTGCACAAATAATTCCATAGTAAATTTTTAACTAAGAAAAAGTGTTGAAATAAATATGAATAAAAAATAATAAAATTAGTCTTCATCCAGAATTCTTCTAATGTGAGATAGCAACAGTTCTTCTTATGTATTCTTGTTATTCACCAATAAAAAAAAATGTCACAAATTGTACATTTTATACACAATTTAATTTTTGAAAACTTTTTAAAATGAGGGCAACAAATTGAACAGAAATGAAACTTGTGTCATGAAAAGCTAATTTTTTTAACTTTAAATATGTGTAAAAATAGTAAATTGTTATCAATGAAAAGGTTAAATTTTGAACTTTAAGAAAAGAACTTAAGAAACAAATTGTGCCGAAGTTATTGCTGAAAAACGATTTCGGTACATTTCTAATTTACTGACTGTTTAATAAACTTTTGCACTTTAAAAAGTTGACAGGTATCTTCCTCTTGTCTTAAATAATAAGTATGCAAAATTTGGTTCTAAACGGTGCAGTGGTTTAGGAGGAGATGTGGAACATACATACCGACGTTCACTTTTATTTACATTAACGTAAAAAGTACAGCATGCGCACGCTCATGTAAAAAATTATAGCGCACCCGCTGGAAGGTTAATGCTTTTATTCCTTTAACGTTAAGCTTGAAGCAAACTTTAATCTAATTATTTATAACATTTAAAATAGGAAAAAATGGTGTATACTCAATCTTAATAGTCACTATGCACATATATGTAATAAATAAAAATTGTTAACATCTTAAAATAAATCCTTTTTAACGCTGTTTAATTTTTAAATATAAATGTATTATTTCTACTTAAATTCAAAGATAAAAATACTTCAACTTTAACTTAAAGAGTCATGAGAATCTTAACCATTTTGAGAGCCTTTTTTTTCCAGGGATTTCCCCCTTCCAACCATATTTAAGGTTCAGATGTGTTGCCATCTCCCCTTTATCTGCTTTGAAGCTTGCAAGTGGTGCACATGCTACATCTACTAAATATTGGTCATGATTCAGATCCTCTAAAATCACATCCAAGATGCTAAATTAAAATCCTATGTCTTCAAGGAGAATGTTTCGACTACAATAAAGAAGTTATTGTATTTCTAAGGCTGCAATTCTCTCAAAAATCACTATATTTTACCCAACGGGAGGTTATGTTATAACCCTTTAAAACCATACATATTTTCATCCCTAAATTTAATTTTTTTTTTTAGTTTATAGGTAGCCTTGGATCCTACTGGTACTGTAAAAAATAATTTAAAAAATTTAGCATGTCCCTCAAACTCAGGAGGGCACCCGTACAATCATGCAGGTTAGGTTTTTTCTGTGTCAACGTGAACCCGTACAATCGTGTGGGTTAGGCTTTTTCTGTGTCAACGTGAACCCGTACGATCATGAGAGTTAGGCATTATCTATGTAAGCTTCACCTAATTTATTTTTTAATGATTTATTTTTCATTCAATATTAATTACTCAAAGAAACAAATATTTAAGCATCGTAATAAACAATTTATAATTTATAAGAAAAAAGGTATTTGTAAATAAGGAAATTACAATTTTAATGACTAAATGTTTTTTAAATGAAAATATTTGAAACAAATCTTAGTTTTTGATAAACAAAAATATACCTCACATTTCTCACACCGAGTTTTAGAAGTACTTTCTTCTGAAATAAGGGATACTCCTGTATTTTTAGAAGGCAAATGAAACTTCATGCATCATGCAATATCTGGTTGTTCGCTTTTCATTCTTTCTTGCACAATAGAAATTGCAGCGCCTTCACGAGATTTCGAATCTTTAGAAAATCTCCCTGTATTTCCTCCGACAATGTCAATTGTGTGAAAATTCCTTTCCTATACTGATTATATTCAAGGAAGGACCACCCACCATTTCCCATGATCATTAGGACTAGCAGTATTTTCAGATGTACATACGTGATTGCTGATCCTAGCGTCAGTTTTGACGGCTTTTGTACCTAGTTTCTTTGTCCGAACTGAATAATTACAAACACATGTACTGACACCAAATTCTTCCTGCTTCCCCAACAGTAAACTAAGGAGAATGATAGGATTTCAATGATAGAGGGAAATCCAAGTGTGGAACTATCTGCGAATAGTCTCCTTTGTTACGAAGCTTTCAAAGAGATCCTTCAAAATACTTTGAAAGAGCTGGTCACATTTGAGTGCTGATACGGTAAAAATGACAATGCGATTTGTGGAAGTTTTTCGAAGAATACTGTAAACCATTGGAGGCGGTGGGACATATTTCGTGAAACTCTATTGAGAAAAAGCTAAAAGCAGAAAAAATTGTTTATATGTAAAATATTTCATTTTTAGATGATAGGAAATGAGCCATGTATTTTTTAAGTTAATTTTCTTCTCTTAATATAGTATCCATTTCAAGTCTTAAGGCCGTTATTTAGTGATACAGTCAAAAGAAAACACCGATGTGTGCACAAGATCACGCAAGAAGACACTACAGAAAGGAAGCCGATGTTCGGACAGTGAGCTCAAATAAAGCTGAACCCGCACGATCATGCGGGTAAACAAATATTACGCCTAAAGAGTAATTATATTAACTCTTGACTTTTCCGATTTTTCATTAATTTCAACATTAAATTAAAAATTGGTATCTAAGCAATTAAATATGTATTAATAATTAATAATCGCGACAGATAAATAATTCTAATGTTTAGCGCGAATTTTTTGCAAACAGATTTAACGCGATTATAATTGAAATATGGACTGTCTCTGCCATCTTTTGAGAAAACTAGATACTATTGATATTCTGGAAACTAGAACAGTCGTTACTTTCCAGCATTTATTAAATACAACTCTCCAGGAAGCAGAAATGCTAGCTAATGTCTAACCTGCACGATCGTGCGAATTCAGTCTTAAAGGGATATAGATGTATTCTGTCATTAGATTTTAAATTTAAACATTGATCAATTAATGACATTCAAATAGTACCTAAAATAAAATCATGAAAAATGGGCAAATGCATATTTAAATTAGAGAATAAAACCGGATTTTTAAAAATGGAGAAAGTTGATAGTGTAGCATATTACCAAGCAATGTCAAGCGAATGACAGAAGTTGTTTGAAAATGATGTAAGCATTGAATAAAAAATGGACATTCTACTAAAATGTAGTAAACAGAAAGGGGGTAATCAAAATACAGCCCTATGCTCCTAAGGACGCAGACTGATGCATGAATCTAATACCTCCAATAAACAAGCATGTTAAAACAGTACTGCCTTTTCAATATTTGTAAAAGAAGGCAATTTTGCATAACAGCTTTAACTTCATGTAGTTCATTTTGGCATTTCAAGACTCTATTGTATTCACCACTTTAATAGGGAATGACTTTGATATGCTTTTTAAGATTGCATGAAAGAATGGCAGGATATCCTCAGTATGTTCAATTTCTGAAGCTGGAAATTAATATATTTAACACACTTTTTTGAACAGGATACTAATTATATGCAATAATGGATACACTCCTTACTACTGGCAAAATCATCAAAAATAAAGATGCTTTTAGTCAATAAATATTTCCGACTCCCAAGAAATGACAGCAATTTAAAATGAAATTACCACAGAAAATAAATCTCTCTTTGTATCAGTTTTCAATATATTGACAAAATAATTTTGCTTTGCATTAACTGTCAAATTTATGCCACAGGCTCAGCATACAAATTTAAATTTCCTTTATGCAATTTGCAGTATATAGCCAAAACTTTCATGTTGTCATCTGTAAAATTAGCCGTATGTTTGTTTTGAGCAAATTCAGATACATAAGCAACATCATATTAATTTTATCATAACTAGTCTATAGAAAATAATATATTTCTGCAAAAAGTTATTCAAAAAAAATAAGCATAACACATACAGATTTAGCAACACCAAACATGGAACATAAAATTTCATTAAAATCAATCCAAAAAGATTTCCCCAAACACGTTTTTAAATATTAAGTATATTTTGCCCAGGAAGATTTGTGGAAGACTACAGTTTATCAACCCAAAGCTGCGTGAATAACAGAAAACTAATGGCAAAACTTTTACTGGAGCTCTGCAAATGAACAATATTATAATCATCTATCCTCCATAAAAGCATTTTTAACTCAAAACTTCGGAGAGTAGAATCAAAATTTTAAGATATTTTACTTGAATTCAACATTTTAAAATTCGATTACAAGTTTATATGTCTTAAAATTGTTAAACCTAATATATGAAAATTAAATTTATAATTCTTACCTGGAGTATACTGCTATTTGGTGTCACTCTGACAGTTTCACGGCGTCCATTAGGACATAAAACGACAACGCAAAACGAACCCGACATATTCGTAGAAGTTAGTTTCGCTTACAAATATTTACCAATTTATTTGTCATGCAGCCGATTTTGATTATAGAGTTGAGATGTTTCTAGTAAACTTGAAACACATCAAAACAATGGCTTAAACTAGGAAAATCTTGTTATTACTGCTATCCAGAAGAGCTTAAATTAAACAAAACTAATAATGAAATAAACAAATGCAATTTTTTGGATATGGAAATTGAAATATTAATTTTCGGAGTCTCTATTGGTATATTTGATAAAAGAAAAGAATTTAAATTTAAGGCTATTACACTTTGTCATTTTCATAAAAATCTTCATTATAGAATTTTAAAGAATTCCATTTTTTCTCAAATTAATAGAATAAATAGCATTTGTAATAACCATTCTAATTTTGCTAAAGCTTCAGATAATCTAAAGAATATTCTTCAAGACAACGGATTCCCAGATTCTTTCATTATTGCTAATAGTTTTTTTCAAATGAGTATAAAAAAAAGTTTATATTTTGCTTTATTAATAGTTTATTTTAATTTTATTTGTTATAACTGTTTAAATATTAGCCTTTTTTCTTCTGATTAATTAGTTAGAATTTTTCTTCATAGATGGAGCTAGGTTTGCTAGCTTCCAGAACTTTTCACTCCCTTTGTCCTCGTACGTCTGGCGTCGCTTGTCTTCATCATAATTTTGGAAGAGAGGGTAAATTATTTTACACACTCTAGTATCTTTTGGATTTGTGTTAAGGATTTTTTCCCTCATGATTTTTTCAAAATGTTTCTTGTATTGAGTTTGGACAAAATTCAGGTCACAAAGGGTATATTTTTGATTTATAATCTTACCCTTGACAGAAAATTTTGTCCATTTAGAACTTCAATGGCGAGTGGGCTTTGAAAAAGTTCGTCATTCAGGTTCTCATTCATTCCTTCCATTTTGAATATTTTTCTTTTACATTCTAAATTCTGTTTTATGTTTTTTAATATTAATCGTAGTAGTTTTTTGTTGATGCAATGACTTGATGCTGTTGCGTTGAGCACGCAAAAAGGTGCATTGTTATCGTTATTGTTTAAATCTTCTGTTTCTTATTTATACTCTTCTTTTTTGCTTTTGTTTTATATTTATATTATTTGTTTCCGTATTATATTAGAAATAGCTGCATATGTGCCATTCTATATAATACAAAGAGTTTTAATTAATTTTTGACTAATTAATTTAATTAATTTATTGCTAATATCTTTGTTAAATTTTGTTAATTATAATTGTTATTACTAGGCCGCAGGACATTCTTAGATATCGTTCAAGTAATATTATTAGGTTGCGGGTCAACTTTTGTAAGTGACCAAAAAATAGATTATGAAGTCAAAAAATTTATAATTCAATTTTCCGCATTGGATCGATTAAAATTAATTAATACAGAGAAATTAAAGTTATAAAATTTTCATTATTCTGACCAATCAGAATGCCTTATACAGAATCACTATCGGGGATGTATAATCTACTATTTTTAAATATCTATTCCAAATAACTATTATTTCAATAGCACTTTTAAATCAAAAGTCTTATTAAATATAAGTTAAATGTTCGAAAAAGATTAAATAAAAGAATTATTATTTCTTTTTTAATAAACTTTCTATATAGTTTTGATGTTTGTTCCTTATACTGCCAAAAGATGGCGCCAGCAAAACTTCTTTCTTTGTTTGTAGAAAGGGATTTTGGTTGAAACGTGGGTTGGAGGGGGGGGGGTTGGAACGTGTTAGTGAGGGGTCACATTGTTACAATAGAAATCAATCACTGAAGTCATCCTTCGACGTCACAGTCCGCAGT
Source organism: Araneus ventricosus (assembly GCA_013235015.1). Lineage (NCBI taxonomy): Eukaryota > Metazoa > Arthropoda > Arachnida > Araneae > Araneidae > Araneus > Araneus ventricosus. Next base: position 4,721,256 of record BGPR01000009.1, read on the forward strand.
TTCCGGTCTTTAAACAGCACAATCGCAGTAAAGGAGATTTACAGCGATTACTCATTTGAAAGCAAATTACAGCTATTATGCAAATCGAAGAGAAAAACTAATACTTGCTCCTTTGTGTGCCTCAAGCTGTGCAGAGTGAGCGCATTTCGTTTCCTTTTGCGGTCTGTATTTCGACTCGAATACCTAAAGCGTTCTTTGCGGTTTTGTATTTGTACTGATTTCCCTTATTTCGGAAGTTATTAACATCGTACATAAACAGGAGATTGATTGGTTCCCTCGACAAACTTATTTGGTATATTAATCTGAGAATGATCGATTTAATATCAGTTTTTGTAGGCACTATATTGATAGCATGTACAATTGCAACAAGTTTGATTTTTCTTGATATTAGCTTGTCATGACAAACTTGATGTGGCAACTTTGCAGTAATCTTCCTGCAAAGTAACAAAGCATAATTGACTAATCCACTTGCAAAACAAGTTTGCTGTGAAGTTGTTATGACAAACTTCACACCACGATTGCAAAACAAGTTTGCGGCAAAGATGATACAGCAAACTTACAGTTATATATCTGGTTTTAATCTTTGTCTCTGTTTTAAAAAACATCCAATTTTTAATAGCATCCCCTAGACCGTCCTTCTTTTTATTAATTCAATAAATCAATGATAATTTGTAAAAAAACTAACTTTTTTATAAAAAAATTTTTGAAAAATTCTCTATCTTTTTTACTAACTATAGAACTCGCACTTTAAAGAAAACTATATATCGCCTTTTTCTTAATGTTGAAATTTTAACGTTCATAAATAAAATTAAACCTAAAAAACAGTCAATATTTGTTGAAAAATAAAATAACTTACATTTTGTCCCATTTTTTTAAGTAATTATTTTGAACCCTAATTTCGTAATTTATTCTACTAGCAAAACATAGTTATTAGAGAAAATCGCTCGCTCGCTCGCTCTCTCTCTCTTTGACTTCAAATCATATACTCAACTCAAAATTTAAAAAATTAATGAGATCAAAAAAACAGTTTAAAATAAAACGTGTAGATGCACGATTTATTAGCGCAATCTGTCAGCCGCAATCGAAGATACGCTGGCTGAGTGGTTAAGACGACAGGTTTAAGAAGAGTGATGTTGGGGGTTCGAATCCAAGGTTGACTTCATACTTTGTTTTTGCTATAGTTTACAATGAGTTTGACGCGGCAAGCTTGTGACAAGTTTGACGCGTGGTGACTAACTCATTTGCGTTAACTTGTTTCAAACTTGCACTCTTGCCGTGTCAAACTTGCTGCAAGCTTGCAGATTTGAAGAGCAACTTTGCTGCAATTTAAAATTGCTTTCTAGGTATAAGTGCAGTGCTTTTTTTTCAATACGCGGTGGGTCAATCTCTTTCAAATTTCAGCGGTGATAAAATTCGTGAGTTTTTAGCGAGTGTATTTAATAATTCTAACTCAATTCTGACTTTTTCGATAAACAAAGCATTATTTAGTATTTATCTTAAGGTTCAAGGATGATAAAAAAAATCGCATTTTCTTATCGAGAATTTACGTTTTCTAGTTCTATACCACTAAAAAAAGAAGCATATTTTTTTTATCCCACATAATTTGAAAAGAAGTTAATAAATGGTATCATTATTAATGCTAGTACTACTGTAAAGATAGGTGTGGGGACATTAAGCTAAGCATGACTGATTATATATATATTTTTATTAGCACTTTAAAACTCAAAATATTGGTTTCGGATTGTTCTTTTTTAGTATAGGGATATTTGAAGTATTTTCATTTCTCAAACATGAATGAATTTATAAATTTATTCATGGCTCTTGTTGTAGCTCTTTATGGAATTAATAATAGTTCTCGATTTTTTGCATCGATTTGTAATCTAAACGTTATGTTAAGGGAAATTGTATCATTTTACTGTATTGAATAAAAGAAACAACATTAATATTTTACTGTCATTTTAAGACAATAGATTAATGGTTTTATAACATTTCCTCTTCATGAAAATTTCAAAATAAAAAATAACTCAAATCCATCAACTTAAATTTTTTATATTACCTACAACTGATTATAATTTGATGAACATACATCTTGCGTGTGGAGAGGGGGAATATTTATTATTTTTTAAAAACAGTGTGCCTTTAAATTAGATTTCTACGCTTTTTGATTTCCTGTATTTTCAGTTTTAAAATTAAATTCAGAATAATCTGTATTTTATTAAACATGTTTTCTAAATTTTCGTATACGACAAATACTTCCTTTGTATTAATTTTCTGTTTTCGACATTTAATATATATTTTTTCAACATTTCTTTTTATAGAATCCCTGGAAAGAGTAACATGATATATTTTTTAATAAGTTGATTTTTATTTATAAATATTTGTTTTGTTACGTTGTCTGTTACAGTATTTAATGTACATAAAAATTGTTAGACAAATGATTTAACTAAACAGCACAAAATCTTATATACTAAAGGCTGAACATCAACAAGCGTATGTATGTATGTCCTTCTATTTTCTCACGAACCACTGAATCCTGAAACTAGCCGTAAGTACCAAAAGATGGAAAATAATCCAAGGAATCCATTTCGACTATTTAAATTCCGAAATTGTAATTAGTTAAAAATATATTAATTAAAAACTTAATATTGATTGATTCCCCCCTGGTACCATCTATCGAGTCTATCTAGAACTTTGGCATCCAACGTTCTTGCATTTTATCGGGGAAAAATCGTTTTCTTTCCTTTTTGTATTAAGGTGTTTCACTTCGTAACATTTTTTGGGGAAAGTAAGTGCCAATTTTTGTTGAAAAGAAACAGAGGCGGGCCATATGAAAATATATGAATCCATATGACCTAGCTTCTGTCCGCCCGGGAATATCCTAATATCCGAGATAGCACGTGCATCGCCGGGCCATTTTTTAAATTATGAAATGAAATACACTGTGAATTTTTTCAGGCTGATAAATATATTTATGATATATCTAATCGCCTTTTGTGAACAACTTGTTAATAATGAATACTGGTTGTGTTTAATTTGAATTATATCTTCATGTGTTCACCAGCAAAACATTTTAAAATAGGGATAGGTATTTTAACGGCACTGTTTTCATTGGCGTAGCTAGGTTTAGTTTCGTTATATTAACATCCCGTTTAGAAGCAACTCAAGAATTATTTTGGAACGAACCTCGTAATTTTCAACCGTGTCAGATGACGAGGATGACGCCTGAGCCGGCACCTCCCTTTTGAAACTTCCGACCCGCTCTCCCTTTTGAAACTTCCAACCCACTCTAGCGGGAGGATGATGTAACTATAAGATGAAGAAGTTAAGGCGTCATTGATTGTGAAGCAAACCCAAGATTTTATAATTACAGGCCTTTCGGGAGGATCGAAAAGAGAGGGGAGGTAGGAACGATAGTAATACATTAAAAAAATTTTTAAAAATTATTATTGAAATCTCAATTTTAAAAAATCCCGTATCCTCAGTTATAAAATGTCGCACTTAAAAATAAGTAAATAAAGACGAGAAAAACAAAAAGTATTCGACATTCTTTTAATCAAAATTCTCTGAAAGAGCACTATTAAAATATAGATTTTTGATAATTTTTTGTTGATGAATATTAAAATTCATGTGAAACACCTTTCTCTTTTGTTTTTTTCGAAGCATTTAATAATTAAGGCAAAGCAATTGCATTTTGCAATATTTTTGGAAACAGTTTTACTTCTATGCATAAGTGTTTATTATTGTATAGTCTAAATTCAATGGCAAATGTTTTCAAGGTTTTTTTTCTCTTGATCATATTTTGCACAAGCTTTTTAATTCCCTTTAAATGCACTTTTTTTCAGAGAGAAAACTTTTTTACAAAATATGGAAAAAAGAGCAATGAATCAAAGACATTATTTGTGCAGAAATGTCTATGATAATAAACATTTATTACGTTTTTACACACTTATCACTTAAAATTCAACACCGTGCAGACCAATATTGAAATCAATATTGACTAGCTAAGTGACGTAGCCCTGAGGGGGTCATAGATGATACCCAAGATACCAGAACTGAGTGTAAAACATCGCGAAGACAAAATAGTAAAGAGTTTGCTTCAGATTTTGAAGCAAATTATTCAAATGGAGCTAATAAATACTACGCCCCAAGTACCATTTACCCTTGTTACGCCAATTTTTAATTCTACATTAAAGTTTTAACTTTTTGCTGAATATTTGACGACAAATATTTATTTCTGCCTTCTTGTGCCTGCATGTTTCTAGCTTTAGATATATAAATACTCGCTTTAAGTAGTAATTTTTGTGTGGTTTAAAGTATTTGGAAATACTTCAAAAAACATTCAGTCGATATTGTTAGAATAGTGTGTTGGTTTTTTACAGTAAACGACAAATTTAATTATATAACTAATATTACTGACTGGAATGCAACTTTCTTGCAAATAAAAATTTCCGATGTGAGTGCAGTTACCTTTTATAGCACATTTTTAATTGGTGTATTTGAAATTTCTTTTCTTCTTTATTTTCGCAAAAGAAAATAATACCCAACCATCTTGTACTTTTAGTTATATTTTTTGTAAGTTAATTCAGTGAAGGCTGCAATAAAATTTCATCTAAAAATTTGCGAACCTCATATCAAAATGAGTGGATAGAATATCAAGTGGTTTCTCAAGACAAATAAAAAATTATGAGCGTAAAATTTCTTGAAAAATAATATAAAATAAATTGGATACAAAACAAATCCCATGAAAAGATGTTAGAATAAAGATGTGGAAAGGAAGTGGAAGCTGCTTTTTCAAATCATTCCACATCTGTAGAGCCTTTATAGTATTGACTAGTTTCAAGGCTGACTATCGTATTCTAGACCGTTTCCCTTCCCGGTAATCGAGTCATAAACAGTGAGAAGAAAGAGACACTGGACAGCCCTCCACCCCTCACGCAACAAGACGCCTGCCGATTTTCAGACCCCTTCGATTCAAAAGAGTTTATCTGTTCATTTATTTCGCTGCTTGGGATGGCTTTAACTCAAAATGGCTAAAGTAAACTACAATATTAACTGCATTTTAAACTACGTGCAAAGAGTTTTTTTCCATCTGGGGAAGCACCTGTTGAATGTTGCAGACGGCTAGTGTTAGATTAAATACAATTATGGTGCGTGCCAGGTTAAGTTTCAGAAAGTTATTATCATTTTGCAACTGTTATTAATATACAGGGTGTCTCAACACCACGTTTCAGAACTTCTAGGAGGGGTAGGGTGCACCCGGATGAGTCGAAAAAATACAGCAATGCAGGGTCGGAAATGCTTTGCTGACGTTGTGGTGTACTCAGAAACATCAGAAATAAAAAGACGCCACGTAAGTGAATATTCGTTTTAATAATAAATTTACATGAACAAAAGTAACATGGGTCAAATATATTGTTCAAAGTTTCGCACGCCGAATTCAATGTAGGTCTCACATCTACGGCGCATGGACTTCCGAGTTTTCTGGAATATTCCATGCATATCTCGAATTTCCCGGCTGCTACTGCGATTCGTGCAACCACCTCAACGGCGTTGTCATACACCAGTGTCTTCATAAGCCCCCATAAAAAGAAATCAACACATATGATAGGTCCGGTGACCGAGCAGACCAACGCATCGGACCACCACGTCCGATCCACTGTTGGGCAAATCTGACGTCTAGGTGGTTACGAACGTTACGGCTGAAATGGGCAGGGGCCCCATCGTGTTGGAACCATATTGTCTGTCGCGTCGATGCAGAAGTTCGTCACCTAAAAGATGTGGCAACACTTGCTGCAGAAGGATCAAGTAGTTTCTACCGGTTAGACGAAAAGGCAACAGGTAAGGTCCGATAAGGTGATCCCCCACAATGTCGGCACAAACATTAACAGAAAACTGACTCTGAGCTGCACGAGGTCGTGTTGCATGAGGTTTTCTCCACCGCCCAGAAATGGGCGTTATGTGTGTTGAATATTCCTTCCCTTGTGAAGGATGCCTCATCGGTGAACAGCACTTTAGCAGGGAAAATGGGATCTGTATCACACTTTTCAAAATACCATTGTGCAAAAGCAATATGAGGTGCATAAGCACCCGGTTGAAGTGTCTGAACACGCTGCACTTGATACGGATGCATTTCGTTTTCTCTGAGAATCCTCCAGACACTGGAACGGGAAACCCCGAACGCGTGCGCTACACTTCACGTACTCAAATTTAGAGTCTCCTGTACCTGATGTAGCACATTCTCTTCGATGTCCGGAGTCCTTGCTGATCGTTCCCGATTCATGGCAGATCTTTGAAAGGAACCTTTTTCAGCTAATCTCAGGTGCAGCCTTGCAAAAAAATTATTGCTGGGAGTACGCCTCATAGGATATCGTTCCGCGTACAAGCGCTGTGCGGCTGGCCCACCATACCAAAAGTATATCAGCTAATTCCGCGTTCGTGTAATTAGCCATCCTATGATGATGCGATTAGTTAAAAAAACCATAAGAATTCAAATAAAACAAAAAAATGATCCGAAAACTTTGAAGCACGTGCGTTAAATTGCAGCGGCTAGAAGCGGCTTTGTATTTGATTCTTAAATTGGAGCGGCTACAACGCTAACTACCTACTGACTCTGCGTCCTTGTGCGAAATGACGATTCCCTGTAAGAGCGCTCGGAACTTTCGCGCAACGCCATCTACCGCGTCAAAAAAGCATCTCCGACCCTGCATTGCTATACGATTTCGACTCACCGGGGTGCACCCTAACCCTCCTAGAAGTTCTAAAACGCGGTGCTGATACACCCTATTTAAAATGTAATGGAAGAACTGAATAACGAAATTTTAAATTTCCTTAACAAATAATTTAGCTTCTATAGACATTTTTATAAATTGTCTGAATTATTCACTGCTTATTTAATTAAAGAAACTTTATCAAAGTGTATGATTGAATTTTATCTCGAGCTAAATGATATTTTAAACATCGATCTTAGGTAAAAATTTGGATGAACAAAATTTACATTAATTTAATAATTGTATTTCTATAATAACAGTATTAATATAATACTTGTATAATTCTTGCATAAATATCTTAGTTAAGGGAAAATAATTCTGTACTTCTTAATATTATTTTTGAGCTTTAAAAGCTTAAATTGTAAAAAACTTAATTTTTGGATACTTTTAGTATAGAGCGTAACATTTACGAGCTAAAATTTTAAAATTAAAGTTGGATATCAATTTCCCTTTTTAATCTTATCAAGTCTTTCTACCATCTAATTTAATTTTCAAAATGCATTCAAAACTTATAAAAAAAATTGTCTTACTAAGAAGAAGCAGTTATTCTTGATCTTTGGTTACATTGTCGTTTATATAAAAACTTCATTTGCCATGTTTGCATTTGTGTTTAAATACTGTTCATGTATGTCTATTATCTGTACTCTTTATCTTTGATTCATTAATATTCATCTTCTAAATATGTGCATTTATGCTATCTATAGGTGGTGCTGCGTGTACCTTTTAAATATATGCAGTCCGAGAGTACTTTGAGTTGCTGTAGCGTACTTCGGCGTGATATTTTGTATACTTGTGCAATTAGGCCCAGTTCGCTCTTTGTCAACGGCTAATTACTAATATAATAGCCCAAATCTATCTCTCGGTAACGCTCTGACGTCACCAACAATAAAACTCGCGCCATAGCACTGAGAGACGTTAAACAGCATTATTTCATTGCTAGAGAACCTAAATTTCAGTAATTTTAGATTTAAAAGAGTAATTGTCATTCTAATTTCAAATTTAATAGCTCTAAAATAGTGAAATAAAATTTGCTATTTATTGATATAAAATTTATCTCGCTATGATCAATAGTTCTCGAGAAATTTTAAATTATATTAATCCTATATTTCAAATTAATTTCCGTTTTTTTATAGAAAGTAGTAAATTACGTAAGTGGTATATCATGCGCGTGATGTAGTTTGGACGCCACGATGCATCTAATTATTTAGTGCAATCGCGATGATATAATTTGATATTTTTGGCAACGTTAAAATTTACACAAAGACATCTGAAGTACAAGGAAAATTGTTAAACAACGAAAAATACTTCACACTGAATGTTGTTTACCAAGAGGTTTTTTGAATAAAGAAATAAGTAAATAATATGTAAATAAAAAAATATTTCCTGACATAATACATATTTATTTTATTTGTTTTCAATCAATGTTAAACATTTTTCTCGCATATATATCTATTTAAACACGTCAGATTTGACGGGAAATCTCTCGAATGAAGAGGCAATTTGCAGCCGTCATCCCATGACGGGTGATTTTCTAGTTAATAATATAATACCCCAGATCTGTCTCTCGATAGCGCTCTGACGTCACCAACAATAAAACTAGCGCCACAGCACTGCGAAACATTAAACAGCATTATTTCATTGTTAGAGAACCTAAATTTCAGTAATTTTAAATTCAAAAGTGTAATTGTCGTTCTAATTTCAAATTTAATAGCTCTAAAATGCATCTCGCTATGATCAATAGTTCCCGAGAAATTTTAAATTATATCAATCACTAGCCGCCTACGGCGACCAGCTGGTCCGCCATTCTTACAATAGTAATATTATTTTTAAGAGATCAATAACTGACCCAAAGTAACTTCATATCTGTTAAGTATTAAAACTCAAAAAATCCGTATCATTCTCGGTGCAAAACAAAATATGCATGCTAGGATAATTACTATTCTCTGTGTAGAAAAAAATTTGTACACCATGCATAAAAAAATTAAGCACCTATAAAACATGCATACATCTGATTAATCATTAACTCTACGGAATAAAAAACATGAAAAGTAAAATTCAGTTTCATGGAGTTCTTGCCACATCACTTTGTATAGAAGAAGAAAGTTTTAGCCCCCCCCCCTTTTATCCTTATATTTCGCATAAATCTTAAATTTTTCGGTTCAAATTATCTGTGTAAGCTCACTCTGATGCTGTTTTTCGATTTTATTTGTTTTTTAAGGGTGATATTACTTGAAAAGAGGCCTATTCTGGATATTTGCAAATTTCCATGCTGGTTTGTTGATTTTTGACCTTTTGTAAAAATTATAAATATTTATTGCAATTTAAATAGTCTAAAAAACTTCAAACCTTCTAGACATTCATTTTCATATGCCTCTTATATGGGTGCATCACCTATTTTATTAGTAAGGTTACTCAATTACAGGGATTTCTTGTCGCATCACTTTGTAACGAAGAAGCAAGTTTCAAGTTTTCCCCCCTTTTTATTCTTATTTTACATAAATCTTAACACACACACACACGCACACACACACACAGACTTTCTCTTTTATTAGTAGTAGAGATAGAGATTTTTCTTTATTCTTGTTTGCTTTAGATTGCTCCAGTAATATGACAAGAAAACATCCATGGAATGTGTGTATAGGTAAATTAATGGCTGGAAATTTGAGTTTTCCGAGGCTTAAACTGTAAGTCTTGAGAAGTATATTAATTTCGGAAAGTGCATTTGAAGGTGCAGTCTCGCACAATATTCCATGAACAGTTATTTCTTATAAAAAAATAATGTCATTATTGACACGAAAAATGGTTGTGCAAGGTTTGACAATTTTCAGGCAAAAATTATTTCTCCAGACTGTTATCCTAAAATGACCAATTGTCACACAATCATTGATACTACCGTCATACTTCAGTCAAAAATGATTTTACAACCGCAAGAATCATCCATTGTTAAATTATGCCTAAAAGACACAAGAGAAAATATTTCAGAAATTTTCTTTCAGACTACTATTTCTTCGCATAATATTGAAATTTACCCTGCATTGCACACGGTCAAAAATTCATGTTTTCCTACAGTTATACGTAATCTTGGTAATACGACAATTCACTTTAATAAAGGACAGGTTTTCGGTGAAGCCACCCCATCATTTCTGTTAAAAACAAATGAAAATACAAATGATGACATTGTAATAGAAAATATCTGTGGAAGTCTTAACAATAACACACCTATGTGCAATCTCATTACACCTTCTGAGGATATTTTAAAAAAGAGAAAAGATGAACTTTCTGAAACAGACTTTAAGTTAGAACATTTAACTTCTAATCAAAAACAACTACTGTTGGAAACACTTCTGGATAGATCAGCAGCATTCTCTAAGTCACTAAAAACAATTGACTGTACTGATAGGGTAATCCCCACATTCAATTTTCGATCTGTCGTGACTTTATTTTACTCTTTAGTCAGTTTACTTTTAACTAATTGATAAGTGATATTACAGAATTATTCAATTTACACTTAAATTAACCTGCTTTCATTTTCAGCAATCAATCTAAATTAAATTTTTGATTATACACTCACATGACAATTGAAACTACTCAATAATTGTAACTCTCTCAATACATAAAGTTGCTAGATTTACATTAGCTACATTAAAATTGCTTTTAGATAAAATGGAATTTTTACTCAATCATAAATTAGAATTTTCACAGGTGAGATATTTAGTTTCAACAGAAATTTATGGCATTGGCCGCAATAACACTAGGTTCTTAAATTTGACCAGCAACACTCAGTATGTAAAGTGGATGCAAGTCGTGTGTGAAAATAACAACACTGCAAAAATTCTTAAAACAAAATAAAACATTTATTCAACCTTAAAAAAACATTAAACATTGCACATTTGTTCGATTAAGAATAAAGATGGATATTGCATAAATTACTCAGATTGAATTATGATTTGGTTACGGAGGGCGCCCAATCCAAATGACATTTTAAAATTCACAAATTTAACATGGTTTACTTGAGGCGTGAGTCTCTCAACCTCCTCTTTCCCAAAGTAATTTTATTACCCACAATTGCTGTTAACTCCCAGGATATTATTCCATCGATACTGACCCAGATAGCACGTAAGTTTGCAGCAAGTTTGATTTTGACTTGTCATGGCAAAATTTGGTGCGTCAAACTTGAATCGAACTTGTAGCAAGTTCGATGTGATAAATAGCGCCACCTCCTTGCAAATCAAACTTGCTGCAATTTTGCAAAACAAGCTTCCTGCAAAGATAGCACAATAAAGAGATAATTATCTTTGTCTCTGTTTTAAAAAACATCCGATTTTTAATAGCATCTCCTAGACCGTAATTCTTTTTTATTAATTCAATAAATCAATGATAATTTGTGAAAAAAATAACTTTTTTATAAACAAATTTTTTGAAACATTTTCCATCTTTTTACTAAATATATCACTCTCACTTTAAAGAAAACTATATCGCTTTTTTCTTAATGTTGAAATTTTATCGTTTATAAACAAAATTAAATCTAAAAAACAGTCAGTGTTTGTCGAACAATAATAACTAGACATTTTGTCCCATTTTAAAGTAATTACTTTTGAACTCTAATTTCATAATTTATTCTACTAGCAAAACGTAGTTATTAGCGAAAATCGCTCTCTCTTTGACTTCAAATCATATTCTCAACTCAAAAAATTAATGAAATCCAAAAAATAGTTAAAAATAGATCGTATACGAATCGAATCGAACGATGTATTAGCGAAATCTATCTTCTACTCTCAGAGTTCAACTGGCTCAATGGTTATCGTCTCCCCTTCGGAGCCGGGAGGTCGCGAGTTCTATCCCGGGTTGTGTTCGTGTTCTGTTTTTGCTATAATTTGCAATGAGTTTGACACGGCAAACTTGCTGCAAGTTCGTTTCATGGTGACTTCGGAGCTTTCGTTAACTTGCTGCAAGCTTGCACTCTTGTCACGACAAATTTGTCGCAAACTTGCACTCTTGTCATGACAAATTTGTGACAAGCTTGCTGCAAACTAAAATTGCTATCTGGGGATTAGCATGAGATTTCAAAATTTGCTACGACATTACTTCTTTTCATTTATTTACTTAGGTCTTTTTTTTACACTTTAACTCCCATTGAACTGTGATGCCAACCATCAATAATTAATCAGAACAAAAAAAAACGTCTTTACTACTTTACACGACTCACGCCCCAAATTAAACCCTACTTCAATATTCAAATAATACATCGAAAAAAATCCGCACACATGCACAAATGAACAGCACAGGTAATCATTAATCTAGAATACATATTGCACGATACAAAAAAAACTTTCTTGGCTACATACACATTTTCATTGATTAGGATTGCTTTACATCACACGGTAACTCTTTCCCCCTTTACATTACTCCTATCCTAGCTACAAAATTTTACCATCAGTGTCCGAATCACGACGTTGTCCGTCAGACGAGTTTAACAATTTTAAGCGTTGAGCACCTTAGAAGAAGATAAAAATGCAGCTTTTTCTTTCTTGCGATAAAAAGAGGAACGGTAGAAAAAAAACAACAGAACAATATTTGACTTATCTGTCTGGTCGGATGACCCTTCACTGCTCAGGAACGGACGTCTCCTCCAGATCAGAAAATACCATCGCCGAGAGAAAAAAAATTGGTCTAGATGGCTAGTCGTCTCATCCGCTGGTTCGCATCGGGACCGGGTGGTCAAGAGAGCCAGGAATTCGTCGAGAGGAAAATCGGTCAGATGATCTAGTTGTCAGCTCCGCTGGATCCTCATTCGGGATTTCGGATAGCACTCTACATCCGCGTCGGTCTTTGTTTGGAGTGGGCGCTTGCCCAAAGTTCCTCAACTCTGAAGGAAGTACTGCTACGACTAAATCTCACCAATCATCCTCCTGTTATTGGTTCCAGTCTTACACCAAAAGGGGTCCCTTTTTGGGTAGACCGGGCCAATGTGGGTATTTTTACACCAAAAGGGGTAGATTTCTAGACGATGTAAGTGGATTAAAATATCGCCTCCGCCTTACGCTGCATCGTTCGAAGGAAAACGGCGCTACATGACCTCGCACCCCAGTTCAGGTTTCGCCTCCGGAGAGGACAAAATGTCCAACTCGTCCGCAGAGGGGTGAAGAGAAAGAAAAAACGATATCTCGCCTCAACCCGGGGTCGCATCAATGCCAAACGAAAAAATCCCGAGACGCGTCACGCGCGCTCTTAAATACCGACGCCGCTCCTACGTCACAGCTTCGTACTGAACTCGGACCTCATTGGTCAAGAGTTGAAGAAGAAGGGGTCTCAGGCTGTTCCCCACTTTCCCTCCAAAAACCGCCATCTTGTGAACCGACCACCGGATGTCCAAAGAGCAAGCCCCCCCCCCCCCCCCAAACCTAGGCTTAAGAAAAAGCGAATATTCATACCAAGTTTCTCCATGAATCCAAAGAATTTCGTATTTTACCAATTCGATTTTTTTCTAATCAATAGAAAATACATTCAAGAATTGCGGATTATATATAAATATTCAAAGAATTGCGTATTTTATCAATTTGATTAAGATTTAAAACCCAGGAAGGAGGAAATAACATAAAATAGCCTCATTTTGAAAAAATACCATGAAACAGTAACCCATTAGACACTTATACTAAATCATATTTAAGTTATGAAATTAAATTATAAAATTCAATGAACACATGAAGAAGGAAGATAAATTCATTTGATACTTATAAGATCACCTCTATAAACATATGAAAAATAAGATTTTAAATTATAAACTTCAATAAACACATGAAGAAGGAAGACAATTCATTTGGAAAAAGTCTCTTGAAGTCCAATCATGGAAAAGATTTACAATAAAAATTGACACGCCAATCACGCATAGTGATTTCCCCCCAAAAAATAAAATTGACACACACATCTCTCAAAAGATTCACAATATAAATTGACACACACATCACTCATGGTGATTTTGCATAATTAAAAAAATAGCAAATACAAATTGAGATCACTAGTGGTATCCCTACAAATCAAAAGTAGCATCACTACAGATCTCATAATCCAATTAAAACTTTGTTTTTTGAAATTCCTCATGCCATTCAAGGCACGATTAAAGAGGAACTTAATGAACTAATTGAAGCAGGACTCATTCATAGGAATATTTCACAATGGTCCTCATCTATGGTACTTGTGAAAAAGAAACTAAACTCAACAAATACACATAAACCAGCCTCATATAGAATGGCCTTGGACCTACGGTTGTTAAATACTATTTTGGAAAATTCTACTTATCCTTTGCCAAAAATTCCTACTTTGATAAATGAAATTTCAAAATATCCTTTTTACACGACCATTGAGTTTTGTAAAGCTTATTGGTAAATTTTACTTCCTGAGGAAATGCAAGATGTATTAACATTTACGACGCCGTTTGGCACTTTTGCCAATAGAAGACTTGTTTTTGGCTTAAAAACATCCGCAAGTATTTTTCAAGCATTGGTAGATTTGTTAATTGATGAACTTAAACTTAGTGGCACGACAGGCATATACGCATATCAAGATGACATTGTTATTGGGGCTTACTCGTTTCAAGAAATGCACAACAAAATTCGATCTGTACTTGACATTTTAATCAAATACAACCTCACATTATCTCCAGAAAAATGTGTTTTCTTCAAATCAACTATTGATTATCTTGGTTTTAATATCTCTCACAACAAAATTCAGCCAATCACTTCAAATATTTTGAAAATTACTAGCTTTCAACCATCACGTACTGTTAAACAAGTAAGACGTTTTCTTGGTCTATGTGATTTTTATAGATCTTTAATTCCTGGTTTTGCTGAACTGACAGAATGTCTCACTCAATTAACTAGGAAAAATGTTCCATTTCAATGCACCCCCACTCATCAAGAGGCATTCAAAAAACTCCAGGATGTATTTTTCACTAAACCTTTTGTTAGATTACCCGATTGGGATTAACCGTTTGCTTTAAACACAGATGCGTCAGGCCAAGCAATTTCTGGTATTTTATTGCAAGAGCATGAGGGCAAATTGCATCCCATTTCATATTGCATTAAGACTCTATCAAACTCAGAGAGAAAATATCCTGCTATAAAATTGGAATTATTCGCGATATATAAATCAGTTCATGCATTCAAAACATATTTATACAACACCAACTTTAAAATTCTAACCGAGCGTAAACCACTGCTACACTACAAAAAAATTGCGTCTTCTACTGACATTGTTTCACAATGGTTACTGTATTTATCTGAATTTCAATTTGCCTGTGAACATATTCTAGGCTAGGAAAATACTTTGTCTGATTTCTTGTCCAGATTTCCTGTTAACCGAACAGAAATTTCCAACACCCCACAAGATGAACAAGAATTGATTTTACCAGTTGTCGAAACACATTGCAACACAATAAATGCAACTTCGGACACTTCATTAGAAATTTCAACCAGTACTTGTTTAAAAGAACAGGCGGATGACACACAAACAAATGAAATCATTCAGTTACTAAAAAATCCATCTCTTAAGGATTCAAATAATATTCGTGGTTTTTACATTGACCCTACAACACACATTTTGATGTTTAAATCTCACAGGAAGTCACAAGCAGAATTAATTGTTGTACCAAAATCACTGCAACACAAAGCTTGTGGGATATTTGTCACATTTCTCACACTGGTCTAGATAAAACATATAAAATTGTTAGCAACAGATATTATTGGAAAGGTGTATACATAGACACAAAAAATTTTGTTCTTAGCTGTGAGCAATGCATCAAAAATAAATCTTTTACACCTAAGCACGCACCACCACAATCTAACAGAATACCTACAAGACCGGGTGATTATATATCAGTTGACATAAAAGGTCCACTTCCTAATTCGGGTTATGTTCTCACGGTCATATCTCTATATGTCAGGAATGTGCTATTGTATTCTTTATTTTTATCATATGAGTATTTTATATCTTTGTCAAAAAATGATCTGTGTTTATCATATATTTTGAGAAACATCTCATTACAGATATACGTAATTATGTATCGTGAAACAATTTGGGTTTACTTTGGCTGATTAATTGCCAAAACAAATTATTTGTTTAAATGATGTTTTTTGGGGTCATTACACATTTCTATTAGTCAATTGTGCATGCATATAGTTAATTTTTTTGAAAAGCTGTTCCTCGGAATATTTGCATTACACAGGCATTTTGTTATATTATTACTTTTTGTGAAAATTACATTAAACTTAGTGACCACTTTCATTGGACATTATATGGGGTTTTGTGACAAAACCAACTGCTGGGTATGTGAATGCAACACACCTATGGACTATCTGGTGTTCATCAAAGACTGATTTGTGTGAACTGTTTCCACGTGCCTCCACAATGGGGGATACAAGCAAAATTTTTTTCGTTTTGGAACTCAACAAAATTTTTTCATTGTCAAGGGGGGTGATTGTTATATTGTGAGCTATAAGTGATGGTTTTTTTCCCTTCTTCGTTTCCTTGGTGCAAGATTGTTGCATTCATAAGTGCCTACGTGAAGAAGGAGAGTTAGGGGTGACTTTCTCCCTTATTACGAGCGGGGGAGGGTATAAGGTCGCTCTAAAATAGCGCCTGACAACAAGTGTAACCAATCAGGCGTTTTTTTTCTGTGACGCAAGGCCATGGTGTGAAGAGGGGTTAGATCCCTTCACTAAAAAAAAATTATTCGAGAATCAAGACGCGCTGCTGGATGATTTGAAGAGAAAAAAAAATGGTGCCCATACCTCGCTCCGGTGGGGACTGTTCGAATTGCTTTTCTTTTGCTCAGTTTTGCACGAAAATGCTCGTTCGTGTAATGTCCCCCGTCGGCATTAGTAAAATAAGGAGCGGACTTGTGTGATGGATAAGAATTGACCATTCAGAGATCGCAGGGACCGTGCAGATTTTCAAACAGATAAGAGTCTTTACTTTATCACTATATATATATATATATATATATATATATATATATATTACGTATTTCATGGCGGACAATATAAATCAATTTTTGCATCCAATACTTACCCCTTTTGAAAAAAAAGAGAGGAAACTTCAGGACTATATTAAAAAGATCTCTAAGTTAATCTAAAAAGTTCCCAAGTTAATTCAATGTGTGTTTTTCTGACATTATGTTCGCGAATGTTGATCAACATTATTAGCTTAAAAAAAAGGGGCCCCTGGTAATCTGTAGTCTAGATATATATATAAGCTAGTGTCAATGACTGTTTTTTTATGTACCAATATAAATAAATATTTTAGTTCTTTTTTTAGGAGTAATCTATCGCATTCATGTCTGACATTATTCACTCTTCCTTTTTTGTATTCATGCATGATATCTTTCTTTTTTATTTTTGGTAAAAAGGATATTTAAAATATACATGAACAAATCAGTTTAACAAATATATATTTTTTAATCTAATGAACTGCAGTTTTATGTGATTAGGTGTTTATATATATAGTATTATATAATATCAATTAAAGAATATAACAATTTAGGTATATGTGGTATTATATTATATATAATATCAAGTTAACAATTTCTGCTTTTATATATCAATTCATCAAGTAAACAACATAACATTTACAATATTAAACGGCTGGTAATAAAAAAATAAACATTTTAACAGTTCATTATTAATTTTTTGTGTCTCACTGACAGATAATTTTTTCATTAAATAACTTGAAATCCGTCTTTCAAAAAGTTGAGCTTAACTTTTTATAACGTGATATACTGGAAACTGCCATTGTTCTGAGGTTGCAAGGTAGATATTCTAGAAGGCCATGGAACTGGATCATCAACTGCTTTTTCAGTAACCTGCAAAAATAATTTTATGTCAAGTTAAGTCAATAATAATAAGACACATTTTAACATTTCAGATGAAAAATTCACATTCAGAGTTTAACGGGGGGATAGGAGATTTATTTTTTAGTATTTATATCATTAGTATCATATGAAAGAAACTTTCTAGTTTGTATTAAATTAACGTGGTCGTCTAAAAGCTTTTTACGTCGACTTCCATCACTAGATGTCGTTGATCGCAACTCGGCGAAAGCGATTTGCTTACATATCTTGTTACCCTGCATTGCCTTCTCAGAGTTGAAAAAACGTATGCATTGCGCGCATGCGAATGCGCACAACGTTTACAACATGCGCGCTAACATTTACAACGTTAACAACATGCGCTCTGACTGAATCGTGAAAAATTTTCTCTGTACATAACGTTGACGATATCATCAGAGCGCATGCGCATTTACTACGTAGTTTGTAATCGTGTATGGGTAATTTCGTTTACGCGTGAATAAGCACAGACCCAGATAGCAATTTTAGTTTGCATCAAACTTGCACGACAAGAGTGCAAGCTTGAAACAAGCTTGCAGAAGCGACGAACTTGCAGCAAGCTTGCCACGTCAAACTCATCGCAAACGTAACAAAAATAGAGTACGAAAAAAACCTCAGATTAGAACTCGCCACCTACCGCTTCCAAGGTGGACGCTTTAACCACTCGGCCAGATAAACTTTGAGAGGAGAAGATAGATTTCGCTAATATATCGCGCATACGATTTATTTTAAACTCTTTTCTTGATTTCATTAATTTTTTAAATGTTGTGTTGAGAACATGATTTGAAATCAAAGAGAGAGCGATTTTCGCTAATAACTACGTTTTGCCAGTAGAATAAATTATGAAATTAGGTTTCAAAAGTAATTACTTTTAAAATGGGACAAAATGTAAGTTATTATTTTTCACAAACATTGACTGTTTTTTAGGTTTAATTTTGTTTATGAACGTTAAAATTTCAACATTAAGAAAAAAGCGATATAGTTTTCTTTAAAGTGAGAGTGATATATTTAGTAAAAAGATGGAAAATGTTTCAAAAAATTTTTTTATAAAAAGTTATTTTTTTCACAAATTATCATTGATTTATTGAATTAATAAAAAAGAATTATGGTCTAGGAGATGCTATTAAAAATCGGATATTTTTTAAAACAGAGACAAAGATAATTATCTCTTTATTGTGCTATCTTCGCAGGAAGCTTGTTTTTCAAAATTGCAGCAAGTTTGATTTGCAAAGAGGGGTGGCGATTCTGCATTGTTAGTTTGTCACAAGTTCGCTTCAAGCTTGACGCGTCAAATTTGCCATGACAAGGTAATATCAAGTCAAAATCAAACTTGTTGCAAACTTACGTGCTATCTGGGGAGGGGTCGGTTGGTGAATAAGCTCCTGTTACAAACTTAGAGTATAAGATACTGCATAGAGAGAGCGATTCTTTGATAACAAAGCCACACCGAGGATACCCATATGGGCAATTTTGAGGGGAGAACCGAGTGTTCATGTTTACCATGGTTTGACTCTCAATCATTAATTTGGTGAGTTTTAAGCACTTGGCTGAACAATTACTAAAGGAAAAGTACCTTACTATATTAGTCCAGCGAAATAGTAGAAAATAGATACAAAAATTAGGGTAAAGTTAATTTTTTAATATGTTGTTCGGGTTGTTACCCTGACTGATTTCCACAGTTTTGCCATTTTTTGCTGCTGACGCCGCCGTCTTGAAAAAACCGTGAAATTTTCGGACTTTTTTTAGTTTTTGCCATAAAATTTTCATAAAATTAAATGTATGGGAAGGAATTTATCTTGAATATCTGTTTTAAATCATGGTAAAAAAAATCATATTTAAATAACTTAAGTCTTGATTTTTATCAGTATTAATTAATTATTGATAATATTATTGGATTATGTTATCATTAATCAAACGAAATATATTTAAGTAACGTTTTTATAAACTTAATGATTTTAAGTTTGAAGGAAATAACAGTAAAGATAACCAGTTTTTAAAATATGAAATAAAATACTGATAGCTTAAAACAATATAAATTTGCAACTGTAGTGTAGTCTGAAAGAAATATTACGAATTAAATCAATCCACAGAACAAAAATGTTTATTTCACATAAGCAAATTACAAAACAATTACAAATCGTTAGCAATATTACATGAAAACACTTAAAGATTAAGGGAAGTGGGGGTAAGAGTACGCAGGGATTTTTTCCTGTTGGCAACAGTGTAAGCAGAAGCGAGTGTGATCATATCAACACGTATGTTTTCAGCTCTCTCAACAGACCGCCATTATTATTTTCATCCTTGCTATCTTTTATTTATCAGGTAAGATATGATTTCGTTATGTTAGCATGTAATTTTTCTTTGAAGAAATCTTAAATTTTTTGTAAATAAAGAACTAATGCTTCCTTTCTAAGTGAATATCATTATGAGGTTTGCTCCCTTCCGAACTACGTGGCCACGTTAGAATTTAACTTTAGTGAATGCTACAGCCATGAATGGACGATTTAGAGAAGCAATACATCGGCGGCTAAGAGTACGCACAGACCACAGATATGCTCACATGATGAAAGTTGCTTTTGAGTATGCTGATGTGAATGGAGTTGCTCTAGATTTAATAATTAGAGGAAATAAGCTGATAAAGAGTGGTTGAAACTGTTTTGTAAACGGTATAACCTTTCTGTTCGAAATCCAGAGCAGTGCAGTGTCGCTAGAGCAATGGGTTTCAACGAAATGCAAATGACACGGTTCCATAATAATCTGAAGAGCTGTTGTCTGGAGAAGAAGTTTCCTGCTCATAGAAAATTCAATATGGATGAGACTGTTATCTCGACATATAACAACAACATATCTCCCAATAGAACACCGAACGTGATAACACCAAAAGGAAAAAAGACTGTTTGTAAAATTTCTAGTGCAGAAAGAGATCAAACAATCACTGCTATATGCTGCATGAATGCTACAGGAGTTTTCGTCCCGCCTACATTGATTCTTCCTAGAAAGAGAATGAATCCTCTTTTGTATAAAGATGCATCCAATGGAACTTTGTCCTTGATCAGCGACACTGGTTACATGCATTCCCATTTGCTCATTGACTGGCAGAAACATTTTGTCAAGCATGCTAAACCGTCTGCAGAAGACCTTGTTCTGTTAGTAGTAGATAATCACACATCCAACTGCTAACTACCTGCAGTTTTGTTCTGTCGAGAGAATCATATAACTTTTCTTACTCTTCCACCACATGCGACTCATGTGCTACAGCCGTTGGATAAATGTTTCTTTCCCCTTTGTAAGCTTTAGACTAATCCGAAACTGAAAAATGGCTCGTACAAAATCCAGGAAAAGTAATAACACTGTACGAAGTTTCAAGGATTTTTCAAGAAGCTTATAGCGCCACAGCCAGGGTTCAACTCGCAGAAAAAGCTTTCCCAGTTACAGGTATTGAGCCATACAACCTTGACTTTATAAGTGAGGATTGGATAACGATTGCACAGTTGCAGTTGCACCTGAAGAGAATGAAGTCTCACCTCCCACTTCTCATATAGATGTCAGTATCCAGTCAATCGTGCCACTTCCTCGACATGAACAACGAGGAGCTAAAAGGGAAAGAAAATCTCAAAAATCTGAGACCATGACTTCGTCTCCATTCAAAAACTTGCTAGAGAGAAACGAAAAGGAAAAGGTAGATTTAGAGGAAGCAAAGGTCAATCGAGCTCTTAAGAATAATAAAAATGGGGACAAAACTAAAAAAGGAAAAGCCCTGAAATCAAAGAAAAAACTCATTCTGAATTCTATCGAAAACCCAGTTCCCTCAACAAGTTTGGCAAATAACACTGCTCTGCATGAAAATCGGTCCCGACACCATTTCTGCAAATTCTTATGTAAAATGACCCCCTTAATCCGAATATGCCATCACCCACCGTTTTCTCGGGACGCCCCCCCCCTATTTTTATCACTGTCCGGTAATTTTATGGCCATGGATTTGATTTGGAGAGAAAAAACGATTATTTTAACCGTTAAATGTCTTCTGAGGGGCTACAGGGGTGAAAACTTCTAAAATATGAACATTTGTATCAAGGGGGGAGATTTGGGAGGGATTTGTCCCCTTAAATTTAAACAAGTAATATATAAAAAAAAATTAGAGTCAATTCCTACTTAGGTCAACAAAGAAAAATTAAAAAAAGAAAAAAAAACTTGAAAAACTGTATTAACATCAAGTGCCATCCACTGCAAGTTTTAAAAAATGTATTTGAACTTGAGTGGATGAATAAAAAGTATTTTATTAACGATTGAAAATTTGAACAAGATATATAAATAAATATATATAGGGAGAGTGTGAACTAATAGTAGGAATTGAAAAAAAATCAATAAAAATGACGGGTTTTTCTGGTTTGTTTTCGCAATTTTTTCACTTATTTTCTACATATTCCAGCCCTCCCCCTTTTCCTCACACAAACACCCCAAATAATAAAAATATATAGCAACAATTTTGGCTAAAAGCGGGTGAGGGGGAGAGGTCCCGAAGCCCTCACAAGAAAGTTTGGAAGATTCACTGTACAACGTTGCCGCTCT
Source organism: Araneus ventricosus (assembly GCA_013235015.1). Lineage (NCBI taxonomy): Eukaryota > Metazoa > Arthropoda > Arachnida > Araneae > Araneidae > Araneus > Araneus ventricosus. The sequence goes on from BGPR01000009.1 coordinate 4,743,471, forward strand.
TTATTTTTATTACTGTTCTGTAATTTTATGGCTATGAATTTGATTTGGAGGGGGAAAGGATTATTTTAACACTTAAATTTAAAAATAAAAATATAATATATAAGAAATAAAATTAATATATAAAAATAAAGTTTGGAGGATTCACTGTACAACGTTGTCGCTTTTGCACATCAAACTCGGATTGATCAAACAGTTTGTGAAAGCAATGGATAAGACAGGTGATGGATTTAACTTTTTGAAAACTAAATTTCCTCGTCTTAGTGAGGCTAAAATCAAGGAAGGAATTTTCGTGGGCCCCCAGATTAGACAACTTTTTAAAGATTCAACGTTTATGAAACACCTGAATCGCAAAGAAAAACGAGCATGGCTTGCATTAAAAAATGCGAGCATATTGGCAGAATATTGCTGGTCATTGGTACAAAAAACTTCTACTTCATGGTACAAGAGGAAAACAAGCACTAGATGAAGGTGCATTACATTTATTATATTTTATATTATATTATCTATTATTATTATTATTTATTACATATTATATTCTTATTTTTAAATTTAAGTGTTAAAATAATTCTTTCCCCCCTCCAAATCAAATTCATGGCCATAAAATTACAGAACAGTGATAAAAATATAGAGCAGCAACATTGTACAGTGAATCTTCCAAACTTTCTTGTGAGGGCTTCGGGACATCTCCCCCTCACCCGCTTTTAGCCAAAATTGTTGCTATATATTTTTATTATTTGGGGTGTTTTTGTGAGGAAAAGGGGGGGGGCTGGAATATGTAGAAAATAAGTGAAAAAATTGCGAAAACAAACCAGAAAAACCGGTAATTTTTATTGTTTTTTTTAATTTAAGGGAGCAAATCCCTCCCAAATCTCCCCCCTTGCTACAAATGTTCATATTTTAGAACTTTTCACCTCTGCAGCCCCCCAGAAGACATTTAACGGTTAAAATAATCGTTTTCCCCCTCCAAATCAAATTTATGGCCATAAAATTACCAAACAATGTTACAAATAGAGGGGGGGTGGCGTCCCCAGAAAATGGTGAGTGATGGGGCAAAATGGGGGTCATATTTGGATTTAGGAGGTCATTTTACATAAGAATCAGAATGAATGGTATCAGGGCTCGAATTTTCTTTTTTTTTTTGCAGAGCAGTGTAATGAGGAGACAATATGGCCAGGCTGCGAACAAACATATGATGAAGATTGGATCCAGAGTGGACTATGTAATGAGTGGTGGCATGAGGAATGTTCCAGTTACCAAGGGAGTGGAGCATTTGTATGCATGCGACTACTGCTAAATTTTCAGGTTGCGTACTCTTGGCCTCACGTCCTGCGTACTCTTACCCACCACGTTGGGTAAGAGTACGCATTTGGCATTTTTTTCCCCTTGAGTTTCGTAATATATATTTTTCAAAGCTAAAATTTTCATTTTTTGTATCCTTCTTTCTAAGTTAATAAACTATGATTCAGTATATTTTCGAGGCTCTAACTTTTCAATTCTCATTTTTATATCGAAAAATCCACTAGGTGCGTACTCTTACCCTCTTTTCCCTTATATAAATTTTTTTCAAAACAGTTAAAAAAGTGATATACTAATAGGCATTATTTTTTTAACTATAGCAGAAATTATGATGAATATTACAATACATATTGTTCTATTATTTTGTATTCCAACATTTTACTTTTCAATAAAAAAAAACATTATAGGACTAAAATTTTACTATGCATGCAGGCAAAAGTAAATCACAAGTAATATCTTATATAAAATAATATATTGATTATTTATTATCTATTGTATTAAGTAAATTTGATGAAAATAAGTAACTAATAACCTTTAAAGAGAATAGTTTTGGTGTTGAAGCTTCTAATTTTATTTTTTTGAGATCTTCATTACATTTCTTTGTTATTGTTAATTAAAAGAGATTAAAAATTCGTTCTGTCACACATACGATACACTATTTAAAAATAAAACGCATAGAACGCAAATTACGATTGGCATTGAAAATTTTTTTTAAACATATATTAAACAATGCGGAGATGAAATTTTTTTAAATATTTCAAATCAATTAATGAAATAGTTTACAATGTCATTGATAGAAAGTATTATCTTATTTACTTAGAAAAATAAAATAGTCATACGAGATAAATAAAATAATCACCGCAGCCATTAGGATAAAAACAAATGCAAGATTACAATTTTAAAGTTATCAAATACCTTAAATGCAACTGATATACTATATACATTTTTCTAAATTTAGCTTTCATATTTTTCTGAAGAATTATAACAAGCTGAATTGGTTTTTTCTGTATAAACAGTCACTTATAAAGTTTGAATTACAAACTAGGCGTATTCCAGAAAAACCGCCAATTTCAGAAAAGAATTCGCCAAACTGCGCCATTGTACAGAAACAAGCAAAACATTCGATTTAATTGCATTAGTGAGTGATAGAACAAATCTGTCAATTTAGGCTTTTTTGTGCTTACTACTTAAGTTATAAATAACACGATTTCCAGGAAGAAAAATCTTTAAAAGCATTATACAAAGTAACAGTGGCGAATCCAGGATTCGGGTCTGGTGTGGGGGGGGGGGGAGGAGATCATAAAAATTTTGTATCGTAGTGACGAATGTCAAACCTCATGGCTTATATAAGCCAAAACACTTTAACTTTGCAGGCTTTCCTCTCCTGACAATAAGAATAATAAAGAACACTACAGTATTTTCGATAATTTAATACAAAATACAATGAAATAACTAGCCAAAAAATGTTTTCGACCGCGCCAACACTACAAGTGCGAGTGGAATGACTAGAAAAGTGGAAAATTTTCGAGCCTGTCAAGTCAGAAAGCAATGTTGTCCAGTGGCGGATTTTCGCACAGGCGTTAGAGGCGGCCGCCTCGTGCCCCGAGACGATAGGGGGGGGGCCTCAAAATCTATGCTAGAAACATTGCTGTGCTAAGCCGACGGCGAACTTATGATGTTGCAGTCATGTTTCTAGTATAATCCTCTCCTCAATGAAAAGTTTCTCCCTCTTTGCTTTAAAATATTAATGAGGTAACATAAACAGCCAAACGAAACATTGGGGGACATAAGACACTTAATAAATAAATTAAATACATTACTTAGATTGTAGTTCGTCGATAACTATTGGAAGATTCAAATTTTTTTTAAAGTATCATTTGTGGTAAAACCTTCATCATTTGACTTCTCTTAGAGTGTAAGTAAAATTCACACCACTGCAATGCAGATAACTTTCTGAATTTTAATGGTATTCAATTGGAATTTTCATATAAATTGCCCTATGTCCCGCACATGCGCAGTAAAATTTATTTAATGCAAATAATCATATTTACTCTAATATTCATAGTATGAACTTCAAATTTTAATGAAACACTTCTGTAACACATTTTCAAGTTTTCTGTAAGCTTTGTATTATTTGATGGAAAACTCTGCATGTTATAAGCAAAAAAACATGCTGGAAAATTTAAGATTTTTTAAGAAAACCTTTATAACTTCCAAAATATACTTGTTACTTTTACGAAAATGCATATAAGCAATGTACTTATTAAACTAAACCATTGATGAAATTTGTAAATCATTATCAGCTTTCTGTGGAACGGGGTAGCTCAGATTTTTTTCTTCTTCATCAATTTCTGGTCAGTCCTCTAAATGCCATCGTGACCGAATCTTCCCTGTAAACTGAGAGTTGAAGCCTCTTCTTTACATGATCGAAGTTCTAGGAAAACCCTTTCAGCCTTTCAGGAGATTTGAAAGTCATTGCTTTATTTTGCGATTCACATTTTCATTTTTTTAACAAGAGAACTTTTCAGAAGAAAGGAACGATGAAAATGGTTTTAATGATTTACTTTGTAGAGCTTAAACTAGATAAAATTTTTAAAAAATTATCTTAATTCATTTCAAAGTGCTGTTTAAAAAAAATTTCGGGAGGATACTTTTACTATTTCCCTCCTTTTCTGCCTGTATTGTTATTAGAATATACCATTCTGTCCTTTACGACAGAGTTGATAAGAGAAATGGAAGAAATAGAAGAAATGTAAAATTGTTCTCAGTTTATGGTAAAATTCATTATAGTTTATAAATATAAGTTGGTGATTTATGAGCTCATTTCTCCTTTTTAACTGAATAAGTTTCCTTTATTAAACGTAAGTAAAGAAAAAAATATTTATTAAAAACAATTTTGAAATGTTTTTCCTATTTAATATAAAATTTGAATGCTTGGACACTGTTATGTCCATCTCATCTAGATAGATGCAAAAACCGAAAGAAATCATTACTATTCAATTATTTTATATTATCAAACGAAAAATATCTCTGTTTGGAGTAAATTGAAAAAGATAAAGGGAAGCAAAGGAACTTTAATTTCTTTATCTATTTGATATAGTATACATATAATGTTATGAAAAATGACATAGCATACAGACTTTAACAAGGCTGAAGTACACTATCTGATCAAAAGTATCCGGACACTTCAGGATATTCATATTTTTTAGAATTTCTCCGGAACCGGAAAGCTAAACCGACTGCCCTGTAACTTCTACCATGTAAAGAATAGACTCTAACTCACATTTTACAGTAAAGATTCTGTCACGAGAGCAATTAGGGGGGGGCAACAAAAAAGGATGAAGGCGAAAATGGAGTTTGACATATCCTGTTTCACAGAAAGCTAATGACGCGATGTAACTTTCATCAATGGTTTTGTTTGTGCATAATGTTTACATGCATTTTCGTAAACACAGCACAAATATTCTAGAAGATATAATGGTTTTCTTAAAAAATCCCAAATTTTCCCGCCTGTATTTTGCTTATAAAATGCAGAGTTTTTCCACCAGATTGTACAAAACTTACAGAAAAAGTGACAATATGTTAGAGAAGCATTGCGTAAAATTTTTGGATAAACAATTTGAATATGAAAGAAAATATGAGTATTTGTAGTAAATAATTTTTTACTGCGCATGTGCGATATATATATGTTTCTTTCAGAGGTTCAAAGGCAGATATGTAGGACAGCTTATATAAAAATTCCAGTCGAATACCATTAAGATTTAGAAGATATCGGCATTGCAGCAGTGGCGGTTTTCCGCACAGGCGTTAGAGGCGGCCGCCTCGTGCTTCGAAACTCTAGGGGGGCCTCAAAATCTATGCAACATACATCGCAGTCCTAAGCTGGTGTCGAATTTACGATATTGCAGCCTTAATTCAATTCACAGAAAAGTTTCTCTCTCTTCGCTTTAAAAAAATAAATGAGTGGATGAAAACAGAGGGAATCGAAGCATTGGGAGGAAATCAGCCCTATCGTCAGTGGCACACTGGCGAGATCGTCCGATACCAAGTGACCCCTTCCCTTAAACATAAGACAATTTGGGCCCCCAGGAAGTGTGTGTGTGAGAGAGAGAAGGAAGAACTTTCTCTATATAGTAAGCTTTTCTGAAGCAAATGAATAAGATAACCCTATACAACGTTCTACATCCGTTTTGGGGCTTTACTGCCGTCGAAATTCGACCACCCGCATTTACCGAATTAAAATGTTGAAACCGATCTAGAAACCCTCGAGCAACCCTCCGACTAATTGAATAGGACACCTCTTCTGTGCAAGGCCCAGCCGCATCCAGTATTCATTTAGATTTTTTCATTGGTACCGGAAGCCGCCGGAGAGACTGAAGGGATTGTATCCCTTTGTGTGAAAAGGGCGCAGTTCTCGTAAGTTTCTATAGTTTCATTTTACTGTCATAAACCGGACAAACAAGGCAATAATTCGCCTATCTTTAAAAGCACAACGGTTTTCTTGGTTGGAAACTGTTACTAGAGAGGAAGGGGGGGGGGGCAAGAAATTTTGCCCATTGAAGAAACCAATCGACATCTTTGGAAAGGCGAAACTCATGCTTTTCTTTAAGTGTTTTGGGGGGTCCTTTTTACAACGTTTTGGAACAGTAAAGGGGCTTCAGTGTTATTGGTCTTTCTTTCGTGGAAAATAATTGGAGAGAAAAGTGGTGCTTCTCAGAAGAAGAGTAAGACGTGCGAAACGCATCTTGTGAAAAGAAAGGAAAAATTATCTTTTCTTTCTCAGAGAGACCTTATACTGTCTTGAGATGGAAGTATCAAAAGACCAATGTTCGACTGCAAAAAGTGAAAGCAATATGAACACAAAAGCAGGTGAGTACTTACAATTTCTATTTATAACTTAAAAATTGAAAGCATAAAAATATAATTTGTATGCAATTCCAGATATTTTTGTAGATGTTAACCACTCGTATGACGCGTTGGTTGAAAAGTAACTACAGTAATGAGAATAGTAAAATAATTCTGTCATTAAACATTAAAATATTTATCTGATTCGCAGCGATCAAAATGGAAAAATGTATCAAATTTCAATGCGAATGCTGCCATTTATTTAAACACTAAAGAAATTTTATTAAGGGTATGTTTATTATCACTGAAATTCGTTTCGGGATTGCCAAGATATACCATCAGCATTACACGACGTTGCAATTATAAAGTGATGATTTTAATTCATAATTAGGGAAAATAACCTTTTTTTTAGTTCTTTTTCTTACCAAAGGTAAAAAATGAATACTGTAACCTAAACCCTTTTTAGCAGATTTCGTAATTCGCTCAGAAATTTTAATTCGGACGTTCAAGTGAAAATATTGATTATATATATTTTTTTTAAGATAAAAGATTTTTTAAAGAGAAAAGTAGGAATTTTCAATTTTTTTTAGTAAGAAAGAAACTTTAAGAAATTAAATATTTTATAATCCATTGCATCTCGAATCTTCTATACTGCTTATATCAATTCGAATCTCTTTAACATAAAATTATTGAAATTGATTTAATTACCGAACTTCTACACAAGATTTGTATGTCTTTGTTTGTATGGCTATTGATTCAGAATATGTTTTACTGCATTTCATTGGATATCTCTTTAATTTATTTCAAATCATTTCATGCATAGTTTTATTTCTAAATACATTTAAATCTTAAGGAAGTAAATGATTTCGTAAATTATGTTTTTAAATAAAGTTGATTTTTAAATTATAAAAAAGTTAAAGCACTTGCATAGAAATTTATAAAATTTGTCTAACGCTAAGTTATGTTTGCTCGCTATTATAACCGGTATTTTATGATTCATTATTATAATAAATACGTTAATTTATATTATATTAATTTTTATTATAAATATAATAAAATCATCAAAAAACAAAATAAAAATTATTAAAGAAAGATTGGTTCAAAATAAAAGACAACAGGAAAGCAGAAAAGCATTCCTGTTGTCTTTTATTTTGAATCCACTCAGGTTGAGTGACGCCTTGGAAAGTTCATCTGGTGGATTTTTTAATCCTCTACTTTGTTCAATCTTTATTTCTTAATAATTTTTATTTTGCTTCTTGATGATTTTATTGTTTGTTCATTGTTTTCTTGGTTGCATTCGCGAATTCCGGAAACTTTGGTTATATATTTTTCTTTCTAATTTTATTCATTTAATTTTAAGGTTTAAGTTTATCATTGTTATTTTATTTGCTTGTTATAAATATGTTATGTAAAAACAATAATACCTAATTGAAGCAAGATACATGATTAAAAAATTCAAATCTGAATGTTTTATCGAACGAACAAAGAAATGATTACAAAATAAAACTGTGGGTAATGTCGTTTTAATATAAACATTATAGAAATAAAAGTACATTAAAAACACTTAAAACAGCAAGGGGAAAAACATTTAAAAGTTATATTGTAAGTTTGTAAAACTTTCTTCTATTACGGCCTTGAAAGTTGTTTTTTTTTAAAGTGTATGGCTAATATTTTCTTTTCATCTTCCTTTTGCTAAATTTATTAAATTTAAAATACATTGACAACATTTTCCATCTGAATGAAAGAAGTAAGATTTCATATTGATCATCTCTAATCCATCCGTGATCAACATTCAAATAAATCGATGCTTTATCGCAGAAAACGTCAAAAGAAATGTTGCCGGAGTAGTTTCTTTTTCTGGTCGTACTGCATACTGGATCAACAATATACTCTATATAACAATAATTCAGTATTTCCAGCACTGAATCAGCAATCTGATTCTCTCCTACATTAGTTTATTCATACTTGTATACGTGATAATCGCTGAAATTGCTTTTAAAAATGAATGATTATTTAATAGCCCTAATTATTCATAATCCAGTGACAAAACTAAATAAATATAAAAATTAGTTTGGTTAAAGCGGTGCCTTTAAATTTAAATCATTATCTAAAATATGTATGTAAGTTTTTTTAGTTTTCTATGATTTTTAGTTTTTTTAAGGCAGGGTTTACTGACACTTGAGTATTTCGATTTTTTTATATCTCAAAAGTTAAAATTTGTGAGCTGAATGATGATTATTTTATGCTTATGGAAACCTTATTTATATAGTCCTTTCTCAATATCAATCCAGGAAACAAGAAGAAAAGATTTCAGTCAGGTGCTGAAAAGCGTAAAAAACAAAAAGAGAAAGAAAAAAGTGCAGAAAAACAAAGAAAGTTTTTAGCTGCTTTTGTGGTACAGTCAACTTCTAATACAGAAGAAAGTTCAACTCCCCTTCATGAAGATAAAAGTACTTTGCATCCAGACACTGAAGCGGAAACCGTGAACGTAGAAGTTAGAAATGAAGAAGAATTTCAGGTGGAAAATATAACTTCGAAGATTGACGGATGCAATATTAAACACTTGGACGCCTCTGATGATTCTAAAATAATAGAAAGCGTAAATGTCTCTGATAATTTTCCTAATGATATTGCTCTATGGCCCCATTCTATATCTGGTGCTGCAAGAGATCATTATTTATTAAATAGGCCATCAAATGTAGGAAATATTAAAAATCTTAAAGTTGAGTATACTGACCGAAACAAGATATATTATAGAAATATATCAGAATCTAATTTCTACTGTTTCAAAGCTAATGGAAAAAAGGAATTTCGCGAATGGCTAAAATTTTCAGAGACAACTATATATTGTTTTGTGTGCAAATTGTTTTCTACGTCAAATAATCAAACAAAATTTATAACAGGTTACAACGATTGGAAGAATTTGGCACGATCTCTAAAAGAGCACGAATCTTCTAATTTTCATATCGAAGCAATGTTTGCTTTGAAGAAGCGTTCGGTGATTTTGGGACGCATTGATACTCAGTTAGCCAAACAACTGCATGGGCAACAAAATTACTGGCGAGAAGTCCTGAAACGAATTGTTGCCACTGTGAAATTATTGTCTAGTTTGGGCATTGCATTTCGAGGACACAGGGAAAATGTTGATTCCAAACGAAGAGGCAACTTCTTTAGCTGCATTCAGTATCTTTCTGAATTTGATAGTTTCTTAAAGAATCACTTAGAAAGATACGACAATGCAGGTTCGAGAAATGTGAGTTATTTATCACATTGTGTTTGTGATGAATTCATAGCTCTAATGGCAAATGAGGTAAAACAGCATTTAATTGCTGAAGTTAAGGAAGCCATGTACTATTCCATAATCGTTGACTCTACACCTGACGTTACACATATAGATCAGTTGACATTCATTTTAAGATTTGTTGACGAAAAAGGAGATATAAAGGAAAGATTTTTTGGATTCATTCCAATAGAAAGTCACGATTCTGCTTATCTAGAAAATGTAGTATTAGAAAATTTAAGAAATTATTCAATTGAATTAAAAAACTGCAGAGGCCAAACATATGACAATGCTTCTAACATGTCGGGCAGATACACTGGTTTACAAGCCAGATTGAAAGAGCATTGTAAAACAGCTACTTACGTTCCATGTGCTAGCCACACTCTAAATTTAATTGGAAACTGTGCAGCGGAAGTTTGCACACCCGCTGTGAGTTATTTTGATTTTATTCAAAAGGTATATGTATTTTTTTCTTCATCGACAAGACGTTGGAATTTTCTGCAAAAAAATCTACAGGATAGTGACATAAAAAACGTGAAACTGATAAGCGATACCAGATGGTCTGCCAGAGCCGATGCAGTTGCAGCACTGAATCTGAATTATAAAGAAATTCAAAAATCTTTAATTGAAATAGGTGAACACGCAAATGAAAAACCAGTTTATAAGTTAGAGGCTAAATCACTTGCAAGAAAATTCGATGAGTATGAAACCGCATTATTGACAGTGATTTGGGACAAACTTCTGCAAAGAATAAATTCCGTCAGCAAATATTTGCAAGATACTCAAGCAAACTTACTTAAAGGCTCATCCCTTCTTAAATCTTTAACTGAATTTATTAACGAAGTCAGAAAAAATTTTCAAGACATTGAAGCTGAAGCCAATTTAATGACAGATAATAGGCAATATAAGGAAAGAAGAAAAAGAAAATACCACTTTGATGAAAATAAGGGTGGAGAAGCTTGTCATGAAGAAAAACAATCATTCATAATAAATGTTCATAATGTGATATGTGATGTTCTTATCGCAGAACTTACGCAAAGAAGCACTACCTATAACAATATTCTAAATGACTTTCAAATTTTTTTTGACGGCAAATTAGAAGAAAAAGCCTTTGAAACTTGCGTGACAAACTTAATCACAAAATATGCAGATGATATCGAAGCACATTATTTCAAGGACGAAGTGAAACATTTTATTAAATACACAAAAAATGAAAAAGTAACAAATCCAATGCATATGTACAAATTGATTAAAGATGGTCTACAATCAACATTTCCCAATGTGGAAACAATTTTAAAAATTTTTCTTACTCTACCAATTTGTAATGCAAGCGGAGAGAGATTGTTTTCAGTTCTGAAACGCGTCAAGAACTATTTGAGGAATAGTATGAGCCAACCGCATTTAAATGAACTGTCGCTTTTATTTATTGAAAATGATGTAGTACAGGAATTGGATTATGAAAAAATGATAGACAAATTCTCAAAATTAAAAGCAAGAAAAGTGACTTTTTAGTAATTTTATGTCTTTCCACACCTGTTTCTGCTTTCATAAACTTTTACTCTGAATTTCAAAAGTAGCATTTCGTTGCTGCTACTAATATATCTGATATAATATTTATTTTTGTATCTCCTTCTAAAGTTTAATTTCAGTTTTTGTTACGCTTTAACACTGTAATTTGTTTTATTACCATTGAAGAATGTTTATTTAATTATATTTTTTTTTATCAGAAAACGTGTGAATAAACTGAATTAGTAAACAAATTTTTCATGGTACACTTTTGATTAGTCATATTATATATGAAACATATTGCTTTGTTTTAGAATTTCCATTCTCATTTTTTTAAAGAACATTTTAAAAGAAAGGAACAGTAAACACAATTTTAATGATTTACTTTGTAGATTTTAAATTATATAATTTTTTAAATAATGATTTTAATTTACCTTAAAATACTGTTTTTAAAATTTTTCGGGAGAGTAATTCTATGGTTTCCCTCTTTTTTGCCCGTATTGTTATTAGAATATACCATTCTATCCTTTGGGACAAAAGAGTAGGCACTGCTTATTCCAGCTCCAAACTTAGATGGATATAAAATGATTCTCAGTTTATGGTAAAATTCATTCTAGTTCATAAAGATAAATTGATGATTTATGAGTTCATTCGCCATTTTTTAAATGAATAATTTAACTTTATTAAATTTAAGTGAAGAAAACAAAAACTATATTTATTAAAAACAATTTTGAAACTTGGTTCATGTTTAATATAAAATTTGAATACTTGGATACTGCGATGTCCTACCCATCTAGATAGAATCAAAGACCGAAAGATATCACTGTCACTTAGTTATTTTAAATTTCAAACAAAAAAATCTCTGTTTTAATTAAAAAAGATTTCTTGGTCTATTTAAATAATGTATATATCTATACTTATAAAAGGCAATGTGTGTGTGTGTGTTCGCGCGATGTCCAGACGAATCTATCGCACTTACAGCCATGAGATTTGGCACACAGGTAATCGTAATGGTGACTCAATGCACCTAGAAGCCGGAATTTTAAAATTTAATCTAGAATTTTTTCATTTAATGTTTTGTGTTGTTTTGATTGATTTTTCGCACTCATTTCTCGATAGAATGGTTTTGAATAATTGTACGAAAAAAATAGACACACCATCGAAAAGAGCACACGATTTCCGTTCTAATGAAGTTAGTTTTGAATTTCTAACGTAATTTACTGAATTTTGAGAAATTTTTAAAAAATAGTAAGTTTTGTGATCTAAATTTTTTGTTTTTAAATTTCCAACATCCAGCGTTCCAATAACACTATTGTTTTCAATTTTTTTCAGCTTATGACTGCAACGGTTCTGTCGGATTTAAAACAAGAATGTTTAAAATATCTTTTCCCGTTTTTTTTTAATAATTTTTCCCTGGTCAGTTGAAAGATATTTTTCCTGTAACAAGCGCGGCACTTCTTCGGACGTTGCTGGCAATTTTGATTGGCCGACGGTGCAGAGCGCAGGATACGTTTTTTTTTTTTTTTTTCTCATTTTGTTGAATTCCTGATTCCACGGGCAACGCCGTGCGCGAACTGCTAGTATATTTATAAAAGAAGCAAAAAATAATAGAAAATATTATTTTTATAATAATAACTTTAATAATTATATTTTTATAAATTATTAAAAATATTAAATTATATAAATTCAAATTGGATAACGAAGACAAAAAATTAAAAGCATAAATAAGTTATTTTACGTTACATTTTTATAATCAATAAAGTTTTCTTGGGAGGGGGGCCTCAAAATAATTTTGCGCCTGGGGCCTCATATTGTCTAAATCCGCCACTGCATTGCAGTCAACAGAATTTCTGCTTCTTTCTGAACAAAATGATGTGGTTGTATCCACAAGCTAATATTTTTTAAACTTGAATTTCCGAATAATTTTATAGAATTTTACAAAGATTGAATGTGCTGAATACCCAGGAATACTTGTAAATAAAATTCATAATTTAAATTGCAGTTCGACGATTTTTATCTGAAGATTCAAGTTTAAAAAAATATTAGTTTGTGGATAAACGCTCATCATTTTGCTTCTCTTAGAAAGAATCAGAAATTCTGTTCACTCCACTGCCGATATCTTTCTAAATCTTAATGGTATTCGAATGGAATTTTCATATAAGTTGTTCTACATATCTGGCTTTGAATCTGTGAAAGAAAAATTACGCTATATTTCTCACATGCGCAGTAAAAATTTATTTACTACAAATGCTCATATTTTCTCTAATATTAAAAGTATTTATTCCAAATTTTTACGCAATGCTTCTCTAACATATTGTCACTTTTTCTGTAATTTTCGTAAAATTTGGTATAAAACTCTGCATGTTATAAGCAGAAAACAAGAGGGAAAATTCGGAATTTTTTTAAAGAAAACCTTTATTTCTTTCCGAATATTTGTGCTATGTTTATGAAAATGCATGTAAATATTACGCACATTAAACATAACCATTCATGAAAGTTACATCGCGTTGTCAGCTTTCTGTGAAACAGGATGGATCAAACACCATTTTCGCCTTCATCCCCTTTTTCGTTGCCCCCCTAATTGCCCTCGTGACCGAATCTTCACTGTAAAATGTGAGTTAAAGTCTATACTTTACATAGAAGAAGTTCAAGGACAGTCGGTTTAGCCTTTCCGGAGAACTTCTAAAAAATGTGAAAATCCGAAAGTGTCCGGATACTTTCGATCACACAGTGTATATTCTTTGTAGAAATGAGAGAAAATAAATGTCAGAAATCAGATAAATAACAATACAAGAATTAGCTCCAAACTGAATGACGAAGGTAAACTTAGACCTAGAATTAAAAGCATAAGTAAGTTATTTTAAGTTACACATTTGTATCATCAATAGAATTTTTTTAGGAGGGGGCCTCAAAATAATTTTGCGCCTCGGATTTCATATCGTTGAAATCCGCCACTGATGTTGTCGCGACTTTATTACTGTTTTTTTAAATGAAAATTAAGATCAAACAGTTGTAGTGATTTTAAATTAAATCAAAGTTTTTGGTTTAGCTCTGGGGGGGCTGCAGCCCGATAGCCCCTCCCCTGGATTCGCCACTGCAAAGTAAAATAACAGTTATGTTGCAGCATGAGCACTACACATTATGCATTCAAAATCATTTTAAAACAATTTTATGTATATTTATAAGAATAAAAATTATACAGATAAGATACCAATGAAATGTAAAATTACCACCTTTGACAAATCTTTCAGTACACCCACAAGCAAAGCACGAAACAACCATTTTTCATGAAAAGCGACAGCTCGACAAGCAGGCAAGTAAGGCTTATTTCATAGGAATAACATTGCAGCGGAGGTTTCCAGCGATATTTGCTCGCGCGTTTCTGCCAACATTCTCGTGTCTCACTGTTGGAACACTCCTACAACCCTATTCGCTCTCTCTATTCGTTATCTTTACTCTATGGTTACAAACCGTTAAACGTGTTCCTTATCGTAAACCAAATAATAGTAGGATGCTTTACGGCAGGATTCGGCTCCTTTTTTTCTTCGTAAAAGGCCACTTTTAGAATTATATTTATCAAAATAATATTTTTGAGACCGCAAGTCTGCAACTCGAAATGTGAAATATGCATTTTGAAAATTGAGTCTAAAATATTTTTTTTTTTTTGCTAAAATTAATTTAATTTTCCTTTTTTTTAAAGTTAACAAAATACACTGCAATTCAATTATCTATTTTGAATTTTACAATAGCCGTAATTATAATCATAAGATATAATTATTAAAGTAAAAATAAGTGATTTAAAACATACTAACATATAAATTATCATTTTTCTTTCGTCAGGCAGTATGCTGGGACTTCAAATATTTTATAAACTTAATTTGTGTGAACAATAAAATAAAATATATACTTAACAAAAAAGAACAATACCAAGTTTCTAATGAGATTTTGTTGCTGAATTTAAATTTTCATGATACCATGTTAAGATTTTTTTATCTTAGTTAAATTTAATTTAATTTTTTTATACATATATTATTTACTAACATAAAAAGAGTCGCAATTATGCCTGAAAGAATCATGCTTTACAGAAAATGCTTTAAAGAAAATTTTAAGTTCAAATCAATCCACATGTTACCGGCAATATATGAAAGCCGGCATTCTATAGAATGCAGAAAACTGGAAGGCACGAAGCGATTAACATTTCGCACATTTCCTAGGCATTCTATTGAAACCCAAACGACAAAGCGGCAAAGTATGAACGACATCGTCCATTCAATTTTATAAGAAATAAAATTAAGTTCAAATCAAAATAAAATTATTTCCTTCCTTGATGTAACATGTAGGTTCACATTTTATTTTGTTTTCTTTAATAAAAAAAGACAAAAACTTCGATAAGTATAACTTTCATTTTACTTTACGAATTTTGAATAAAAGATTTTTTTATGGCACTCTTTTATTTTTCCAAAATAACATTTACATTTTTGAGGAATGCACGTCTAGCCTTATGATCTTTTTTCATACTTTGCCTAAATAGCATGTCATTCTATAGAATGGCTAGGCATTATACACAATGCCTATGGAAAGTAAATAATAATTATCATATTTCATACTTTGTCTAAAAATGCCAGGCATTCTATAAAATGCCTAGGTATTCTATAGAATGCCGGCGCTTCATACATTGCCGGTAACAAATATAAGAAATAGAAGAGTGTCGTTTTCATTCTGGATTAGCATACATAATATCTATCACTTTTTTCCTAACGAATTAAATATGATGCATAGATGATAGGCCAGGAAGGAGAGACGTGAATAATCTCTGATTAGTTAGAACCATGACCGTCTAAAATCCAAATTATTATTGTTTTATTTTTTCAATCTAAAACGTATTTCTGTTCTAGATACCTCTCAAAAGTTTGTAATATAAATGAAAGTAAAAAAAGGACTTAAATATGCAACAATATTTAACTCTGACAAGAAAAAATTAATTTACGATATAAAAGCATATTAAATTCCAAATCATTTTAATGCTATCTTTTCATTCAATTGAATTCCTTGAAAGTACAACCCGAAGCTCATAATATTGTTTTCATAGGATTCGCTAACAACGTGACACATATCTGAATTGATATCATCAAATATTATCAATAATGAAATAAGCAGAAACAGTTAAGAAACATTTTTCAATTATATAATTAAATTCAAAATTATAAAAGAAAATTATGAACTGTTTTACTGCAACAATTTTCAGTAAAAGCATTTATAAAAAAATCCAAATTAATACCCAAGTAAACTTTTTTACTTTTTCGTATACGAAATATATAAAAAGAAAGTATTGCAATCGTCAAAAAATTTGAACTCGAGATTTTGATGAATCTCCACGTTTTAGACTTCCCGGAGTCCGAAAAACACAATTTTGGTATAATGTCTGTCAGTGAACACGATAACTCAAAAAAGGTTATAACAAGAGGGGTGACATTTGGTATTTGATCTTTACACATAATTTGTAGGCTTCAATTCAAATTTTAGACAAAATCCGTCCGCGGGAAGTCTGTCTGTCCGTGTTCATGTGAACACGATAAGTCTAAAATAGCTAGATGGATACAATTTGGTACAGTGTTTTATCAACAGAAATATAGGTCAGTATCAAATTTTGGATAAAATCCGTCAAAGGGTTGACTGTCTGTTGGGCAGTATAATAGCATACTTTTGAACACAATAATTCCTAGGTATGAGGTCTGCCAACATTAGTTGTAGATCCGCTCCCAATTTTTGTTTCAATCGGTTCATAAAAAGGCGTTCAAATTGCATACTTGGTTTTCTTCGCCATACTATAACGCAAAAAAAATGTCTTCAGGCTCTTTTAAATAGGCTTCAATTGCACGTATTTCGCTTATAAACAATGCAATTTATTAAAAACATTTGTTTTTACACTTAAAATTCTTTAGCATGTTGCTTTTTAGTTGTGCTAGAATGACGCACTTACAATTTCTTGTTATAATGCCGTTTCGCCTTGGTCCCTACTCATATAAATGTTAAAAAATGTTATTACAGAGCATGTATCCTCCCCATATTTTCTAACGCAACTATCTTTCCTTTTTCAGCTCAGATAAACAGGTTGCATTCTTTTTCTTTTCTGGACAATAGAGTTGGATAAAGAAATACCTATCAGATGACTCGAGGTCTTCTCTATCTAGTGGCGGCTCATCCATTAGGGCTCCAGAGCTGCAGCGTCCCCTGAAATTATTTTTAAAGCTATTTTAACTTTTAAAAAAAATCCAATTAGGTTAAGTTTTCTCATTGAAAAGGTTGAGTAAGCGAAAATGAAGAAAGAAATATGTAAAGGGAAAGTACTCTTATCGACAAAATTACGTGATACTGGTGTATTTCTAGGTTTTAGTCTATTGTCACACACTTTTAGTTTTAAAATCGGGTACATAAACACCCATTTTTTTAATAAAGTGTTTATTATTGCCAAAGGAAATTAAGCGCCAGTTATATAATTGAAAGTGAAAAAATTACATTTTTCTACAATTTTTCCTAAGAAAGCTTTCCACGACCGTAACTCTACTTTGGTTGTCATGATTTTTTTCTGTCCCCAGAACAAATGACGGCTATGACCACAGCGATGGTTACAGCAGGTATTTACTTTACTATTTCAGAAATTGTTCCTATAAACAAACCAGCGGGAGTGGCCTCCCCGAAACTTTCTCGCATACGACCAGTAATATGGGGTGGGTAAACACCCAGTGGGTAGGTAAATATTTTTTGGATATTTACCCAAGGCCTGGTTATTTTGAGAAAAAAATTATGAATGGTGATTTACAATGAAACATACAAAATTTATGATTTCCCCAAAACTTAATATTTTGCAAACAAAATTGCGTATGTTCTTAATTTTTACGCGCGCTGAGGTAGCACAACTTTATTTAACCTTTTTGAGTACGAAATCTTACTATAGATATCACAAAAGATTTCACCATACCTATGGTTAATCACAGGCGTCCACCTGGAGAATGTCAGAACGAAGTTTCGTTTGAGGGGGTTGCCATAATTACCGAAGTCCTTAATTGCCGCTCGCTACAATTTCCTTTGTAGACCGCCAATTTCAAAAGCCAACCGTATTAACTTGACTGAAATAAGCGAAACGCTCGCCGTCACACAGTCGCAATGTGCATTTTGAACCAAATATGCAATTTGAACAACTTTTTTTAACGGATTGAAACGAAAATTGGACACAAATCTACAATTAAGGTTAGAAGGCCACATACCAAATTTCATATATCTAAGTCATTACCTTAAAGAGTTATTGTGTTCACAAGTTTGCGATTATACAGACCGATAGACAGTCAATCCTTTGACGGATTTGGCCCAAACTTTTATACGGACCTACATTCATGATGATAAAACTGTGTATCAAATTTTATCCACCTAGCTATTCCAGTTTTTGAGTTATAGTGTCCACATGAACGTGGACAGACAGACAGACTTCCCGCTGACGGATTTTGTGTAAAATTTGATAGAAACTTACAAATTATGTGTAAAGATCACATATCAAATTTCATCCGTAGCTCTAATAGTTTTCGAGTTATCGTGTTCACAGACAGACATAATTCCAAAATTGTGTTTTTCGGACTCAGGGAGGTCTAAAACGTGGAGATACGTCAAAATCTCGAGTTCGAATTTTTTTTGACGGTTACAATACTTTATCTTTGTATACGACAAAGTGAAAAACGGTTACATGTGTCGGGAGTTTAATTGGGGATTAGTTATACGCATACGTTTACAGTAATGTTAAAATAAAAGATTCCACTAGTTTCTGAAAAAATACTTACAGAATATATAGCTGGTCCTAACAGAACAAACACTTTTCAACTAACTGGTAGAAGAAAAATGTATAAAAATAGGGAGATTTTTTTTTATTATTATTGTTATATTTAACTCATTTTTTACGTTGAAAGAACTATAATAACACAAGAATTCTTTTCTACAATTATAATATTAAAAAGTACTTTATTAAGAGTTAGTTATGGGAATACTACATATATATATATTAGTAGAGCTAAAGCAAATTCTCTTTTAAGATTGAAAAACTAAGATTACATTCGAAACAAAACTTACCAGTAAACAAATCTTTCTTCTGTTGGACATGATTTTCTGTCGTTCCATTTGGTATTTGAACGAATTAGTATTTGTCGAATAAACTCTCCACAGTAATATTCAAGCGAATTTGTTCAGCCAAATCCAGGTTATTTGTGAATAAAAATGATAAAGAATAATCGCTCGCCTAAATAAAATTGAGACGTAGGTTCGTATCGTAGATCGAAATTCGAGAAGTCCAAGCAACGGAAACCTAAGCTAATTAAAATAACACATTCAATGACTTGTTTTCGTATGATTTCTGTGCGCTAAGTGCGAGAGAAAAGAATGACGTCACCGGCTCTAGGCGAAACGAGCCAATGATATTGTCCGATTTCCTGCCTTTGCTGTATCAAGGTAGGGTTTGTAAATATGCAGACCGGACCGGACCACTGTTGGTGGCATCCATGATCAACCCGAATCTAGGGGATCAGGTTTCCCGTGGGTACAGACGGCTCAGTCGGACCTGTGAATGACCCACCAAATTTTATGGCCTGATGTTCGTGGAACAGATTTTGAGACCTCTCCATGGTCTAGAGATTTGAGCTGATTGCCTGTACGAAAAACCAAAGAAGGGGAGCCAAAATGAAAGGAAAATTTTTGACGTTTTCGCCGAAGTTCTCATGTCAATCAAACCACTCATGGGGCGTCAATCATTGATTTTGCCATTACACGAAATGTGAATTACCTAAGTACTGTCAGAGCAAAAAACGAGCTTTCCAGCTACCACCTTCCAGTAAGATTCTGGCTTAATACAGCTACTGACCCCCACCATTCCCAATCCTTTGTCCCAATTGGAAAAAATATCAACAACATATCTTAGCCAATAACACAGTTGACTTCTACGCTCTTAAAGATGACAGTTACAATTAATAAAATTAAACAGATTATTAAAATTTTTTATGAATTAATTAAAGATTAATTAAACCCTTTATATTATACAGAACGGCGCATATGCAGCATATTCTAATAAATACAAAAACAAACAATAGAAAATTACAAATGTTAAAACAATAAATGTTAAAAAACAATAGAAAATTAAAAATTAAAAAAAAACATTAAAAAAGAAAAAAACTAGAAAAAAAAGAAACAGAAGAAGTAATCAATGATGATAACAATACACCTTTTTTGCGCGCCAAACGCAGCAGCATCCAGTGTTTGCATCATACATTTTACTACAACTAACTAACCCATCACTAAAGAATTAACCAACAAAAATTCCCCAATAATAAAATAGCCAAAAAAACACATAAAAGAAAAATAAAAAACAAAAGAAATAACAATCAATATGGAAAAAATTGGAGGAGAACCCCAATGGCGGACTTAATCATAGAGCCACCCACCATAGGAGTTCTAATTTGGACAAATTTTCTGTCGAAGGCAAGACTAACAAAGTCAAAAAAATATACCCTCAGTGGCTCTGAATCTGTCCAATTGAAAAATAAGAAATAATCCCCTTGAGAGGAACAAAAAGAAGAAACAAGCATAATAAGAACCTTTAAAGACATATCCAGTAGAAAAACTTGAGAATACAAAAAAATAATTCATTCTCAGCCGAATTAGATGCAGGAACATGACGCCTACCACAACGAGAAGACAAAAGTTAAAAAATATTAGAGGCTAGCACACCTAGCTCCATCTATGAAGAAAAATTCGAACCAGTAATACGAGAGCAAAGGTGTAAAAAAATGTATCGGAGGCTAGCACACCTAGCCCCATCTATTAGGAAAAATTTCAACCAATATACAGAAGGAAAAAAAACTGTTCAAACTTTTTTAAATAAGCTGTTAATATTAGAGAAATAATTTGGGTAGTCATTATCTTTCAAAATATTTTTTAAAATATCTAGAGCTTTAGGAAAAGTTGAGTGGTTATTACAAATGTTTTTTATTCCATTAATTTGAGAAAAAATGGAATTTTTAATAATTCTAAAGTGAAGGTTAGTCTGAAAATCACAAAGTGTTATATCTTTAAAATTAAATTCCCTTCTTTTATCGTAAATGCTAATAGAGACTCCTGAATTCAAAATTTCAATTTCCAGATCCAAAGAATTGCATTTGTTTAATTCGTTATTAGTTTTGTTTAATTTAAGCTCTTCTGGATAGCAGTTATAAATGGAGTCAAGACTGTTATGATTAAAAACTAAAAGGTCATCAATGTAACGATAACCATATATAATTTCAATTTTAATAAGTTCTCTCTCATATAAGTGAAGAAAAATATTAGCCAATGCACTAGAAAAACAACAACCCATAGGAATCCCCAAAACCTGCCTATAATAATCAATTCCATTAAAGAGGTTATTTTCACAAATATTTACTCTACAAATTTCTAACCATTTACTTTTATCTATAAAATTATTATTAAGGTATAAATTATATACTTTTGAGCAGACTTCAATTAATTTATTATGTGGGAGGCTAGTAAAAAGATTTTCAAAATCAAATGTATTAATAATATAAATTTTATTTTCTTTAAGAAAATTTAAAATTTTAGCATTACTATCAATAATGAAGTTCTCTTCTTCTTTGATTTTATTAAGAATAATTTTTAGAATTCTAAAGAAAAATTTACTAAAATGATAATTGTAGCTGCAGTACTACAATTTACAAATCTGAATTTTAATGGATTTTTATGAAATTTAATAGTAGGGAAAAGGTAAGGATAATTTAAATTACTGGTTTTTATTTTAGTTTTTTAAGCAAGTGCTATGATTCTCTTATCCAGTTCTTTTTTGCCAAATTTAATTAGTTGATATGTTTTATTTGAATTATATTTATTAAGAATAATATCCTTAAAGTGTAATTTACACATCATGCAAAAATTATTATTTGCTTTGTCAACTGTGGTAATAATAAACTTACTTTTTATATGAAGATGACGACATTGAAAATGAGATTATCCGATTCACGAACGAGCACCTAGAAGCAGTTAAGGCCTCGGGTATATGAGTCAAAAATAAACGCGAGGAATTTTTCCAGGAAATCAAAAGGCAGACACAAATTACAAACAAACTTCAAAAAATATTTCAAAATTCTAGAGATTCTCGAGATAAAAATTTATTAAATAGAGCCCATAGCTAATTCCGGAAACTCCATTACGATGCCAATCAAAGGCGAGAAGCTGATAAAATAACTGGACTAAATCCCACGGACGGATAAATTTGGCGACAGGTCAAAACTTATACAAAAGACAGAAAATTTTCCCACTCCTTACGCCTAATACAAAAGCCTGCACCAACCAAGAGAAAGCCGAGTCTATTGCCGAAGTACTGGAACAACAATTCAAACTAAACGACCTCTCCCATCCTCCAACGGATGATCTTGTCAAAAGAAAACTACAAAAATTCTTCTAAAAAACCCTGAGAACTCTCTCAAACCTTGCCCCCCCCCCTTCTGAGATAGCTGATTATATAGATAATTTAAAAAAGGGTAAAAGTCCTGGCAAAGACGGCTTTACTGACCTCATGATCAAAAGAATGTCAATTAAATCTATAATTAGATTTAAAATACGGAAATTATTAATGCCATCCTTAAACGACTGTACTTCCCAAATCAGTGGAAGACGGCTATTGTAGCCCCAAACCTAAAACCATGTAAAAACCCTAAGGACCCTAGCAGCTACCGGTCCATTAGTTTGCTCTCTTCGCTGAGTAAAATAGCAGAGACAGTCATACTCAAAAGACTTACTGACGCCACGGAAGACCAACTTATTCCTTTCCAGTTTGAATTTAGGAAAAACATATCAACAGTTCAACAACTATTGAGAATCACGGATGTCATACGTGAAGGAATGGATGAAGGCTGGGACACCGGAGCAGTGTTCATAGATATCGCCAAGGCGTTTGGCAGAGTCTGGACGACCGGCCTGGTATACAAACTCATCAAACTGCGGGTCCCGGGTAGCATTATTAGGCTCATAGCTACCTATCTATAGATATAGTAGGGAATTCTCTCTCCTCAGAACGTGCAATTGATGCTGGAGTAGTTCAGAGATTCAATGTTGAACCATACTTGTTCAACATCTACGTAAATGATATTCCCAGCCCCAGGAACTGCCAGACAAAAATCTGTCTAGTTGCCGATGACCCTGCCATTATGAGCACCGGTGCATCCGATCACGTAATGACCCATCTCAATGATTACCTCGGCCAACTGGGAAGGTGGTTAATCAAATGGAAAATCAAGGTGAATTCCGACAAATGCCAATCTGTCTATTTTACGAGGCGGAGGAGCACACCATGTCTACCAAAATTGTATAGGAGACCTATTCATTGGAAATATGAAACTAAGTACCTATGGGTCACTTTAGACAAAGGATTAACTTACAAATCCCATGTAACTGAGGTCAAAAACAAAGTTACTGCAGTAAACAAAAAGTTGTACTATGTGTTGGGGAAAAACTCGAAGCTCTCATTGAGAAATAAACTCTTACTATACAAGATCCTTATGCGACTCATTATGAGCTACGCATCTCCTGTTTGGGGATCAGCGTATAAAACATACATCAACAAATTGGAAACCAGCCAAAACAAAAAAAGGCAAATAACAAAAGCATCCTGGTTTGTGATAAACAAACAAATTCAAAAAGAACTAAAATTGACCCCCCCATCCTCAATTATTTTAAAAAATTGTCCATAAGTCTCTTTCAAAAATTAGATAATAGCGCAAATACAGCAATAGCAGAAATCCCAAAGTATGACCCCAGAGAACCCAAGAAGAAAAGACGTCCAAGAACACTGCTTCTTAATACCTAAAGCGGGGTTTACACGCAAACAGTAAAACCGACAGTAAGATGTCGCTGTCAAGTTCGGACAGAGACTTGCCGTGGCCTGGTTAAAACTTTTATGATTCTGCACATGCGTCATCTCTTACTGTCGGTTTTACTGTTCGCGTGTAAACCCCGCTTAAGGATGAAAGACATGCAGCTAAACGTAAGACCCATCCATCCAGGAGAAGTGAATTTCAAACGTACGAGTCCTGACAAGGACTATATAGGGAAACTCCCCCCCCCAAATTCCCCCCCCCCCCCCCCCACCTGCTTGACCATGACATCCACCAGATCACCAAATGTGACGAGCGAACAACCACCAGACGACAAATATAAGATAAAAGCTTCCTTCCTTTTACATATATACTAGAAAATCACTCTTCATGGTATGACGGGGGCAAATTGCCTCTTCATTCGAGAGATTTCCCGTCAAATTTGACGTGTTTAAATAGATATATATGCGAGAGAAATGTCTAACATTGATTGAAAGCAAATAAAATAAACATATGTTTTATGACAGGAAATATTTTTTTATTTACATATTTCTTTATTCAAAAAACCTCTTGATAAACAACATTCCGTGTTAAGTATTTTTCTTTGTTTAAAAATTTTATTAAAATTCAATAACCATGAAATTCTCAGCTTGTCAAACGTAAATCAAATGTTAAAATTTCAAAGGAATTCTTTTTCGAAATTCTAATCAAAACAAAGCACTTCTATGTCTGTCAAACGTTGCCAAAAATATTATCAAATTATATCATCACGATTGCAATAAATAATCAGATGTATCGTGGAGTCCAAACTATATCACGCGCACGATATACCGCTGACGTAATTTACTACTTTCAATTAAAAAACAGAAGTTAATTTGAAATATATGATTAATATCTATATATATAAAACGCTAAGGCAAAAAGGGACGTGTTGGAAAAAGGGGGTTAATTTCCCTTTTGTTGATGGCAACGTTTGTTACCAAATAAAACCGGAAGCCTCCGACATGTTAGGCATAACTTCATAGGAATAGCCTGTTGCTATATTCGTTGTGGTGTAAAATAACTTTTTCTCGAAAACAATTAGTTTAAGATGAAGAAATCACGATATTTCTTACAATATAATGAAACTTTGGATAAAATGATTCAAAAGAGATCAGTTAAAAATTTAGGAGATGGCTTATGAGAGCCATAGAAAGTTCAGGTCAAAGTCAAAATAGTTTAAGTCAGCGACTGGGGTTTTTCAAAAAAAAAAAAAGTTTTAATCAAAAACTTGCAAATAAATTTTATCAAACCTTCCCTTCATTCTAAAATTCAGCAATCTTTAAAATGCCAAACTACGATATGAATGACAGTTGAAATAAGAAAAACTTCTGTTTCATCTTCCAGCCGTGCATTCCGATATTAGAGTTGTCAATGCATTGCGCTTGCAATTCAGTGTTCCAGGGTTCGGTCCCTCGGTGACAAACTTTTTCACGGAATGCTTTCACTCGCCATTATTACCGTCTTCTGCCTCCCATAATTATCTCACCATTTTAGTATCACCTTAATCAATTTATTTTTAATGCTTGAAGATTAAAAACTTTCAAAATATCTTTACACATTTTTCTTGCATATTCCTAAGCATTTGCCGCGCCCCCATCTTCTTTGCAATATGACTAATATTTTGGATAGTTTAAGTTTCAGATAATATTTTCCTAAGACTTATGGGACAATAAATTTTGTACTAGATTTTATTCCTTTTTTCAAACATGGAATATTATCCGATAAATTTAAAATAACTCCTAATGTAAATTCTATCTCTCATATTTACAAGTGTTCTAAATTCAGAAAAGAATAAAAACTGTTTTTAAAAACACTGTTTCATTATTTTATTAAAAAGTACTTTTTTATTTTAAATATTTTCTATATTTTAGTTTTTAATTTAGAATTCATTATCATAAATATAAATTTTTTTAACAATTTCTTCTTAAATTCATAAGTAGATGGCGTTACTACTAGATTCATACTAGATTTTATTCCTTTTTCCAAATATGGTATATTATCCGATAAATTTAAAATAACTCCTAATGTAAATTCTATCCCTCGTGTTCTAAATTAAGAGAAGAATAAAAACTGTTTTTAAAAACACTGCTTCATTAGTGTACTAAAAAGTAATTCTTTATTTTAATTATTTTCTACATTTTAGTTTTTAATTTAGAATTCATTGTCATAAATATAATTTTTTTAACAATTTCTCCTTAAATTCATAAGTAGATGGCGCCACTGGCATAAAATAAGTTAATAGGTTAACTGATAATAAATTTCTAAAATAATTAAAATAGTGTAGTGTCATCAAGAAAACACGAATGTTTAAGTTAACAGAATGGAGGTGGTGAATTTAACAATTCTGAGCTTCACCAAATAATTCAAAAGGAAGGTCTGAGCCATCGAACATCAATGCCTTATACTCCAGAACAGAATAGAGTGATAGAAAGAGAAAACATAATTCTAGTGGAAGCAGCAAGATCTATGCTTCATGCTA
Source organism: Araneus ventricosus (assembly GCA_013235015.1). Classification (NCBI taxonomy): domain Eukaryota; kingdom Metazoa; phylum Arthropoda; class Arachnida; order Araneae; family Araneidae; genus Araneus; species Araneus ventricosus. The sequence continues at coordinate 4,769,815 of BGPR01000009.1, forward strand.
AAAACTTACCTGAGAAATTGTGGGCTGAAGCTGTGAACACAGCTGCGTATGTTTTAAATAGAACAGGGCCACCCCAGAAGCAGGGAAGTATCCTTATGAAATCTGGTTTAAAAGAAAGCCTTCTGTTGGTCATCTAAAAATTTTTGGCACTGAATGCTTCATTCACATCCCAAAGCAGAAAAGAAGTAAGTTTGATAAGAAGGTTATCAAACGCTATTTCGTTGCTTATTGTGGTGAAAAAGATGGTTATCGCATTTTTAGTCCAGTCAAATTGTAACAAAAACTCGAATGGTTACATTAATTAGGGTAATTCCGATTTTTTGATATATTGTATGGGTTGGTACACTGTTGAAAAATCCAAGTTTTCCAATTCCCACCACCACCGCGGGCGCCGCCATCTTGAAAAAACCGCTCAATTTTTGGACTCTTCCCTGTTTTTACAAAATATCTCCTAAAGTATTGGTCTGACAAAAAAAACTCTTTGCACTTTTATTAAACTAGAGAATATTGTATACAGTTTGAGACAAAAATGAAATTTGTAGCTCTAATACTTCCCGAGATAGACCTCTTTGAATTTTGAGAATTTTTCTCAAAAATATAAAAATTACAGACTTTTGGTCGGTGATTGCTTGATAGCAAGTAAATGGTGAATCCTACACTAAAGTTTGACATAACAATTATAGTAGAGGTAAATAGCTCAAGTTTAAGACCAAGCTTATTCTTCCTGACTCTTTTAGACTACGAGATACAATCTTTTGAATATTTATGGAGTCTTTTAGGAAAACACTTGATAACTTAATACTGACAAAATCAATGTATTTATTAAAAAACAAAAAGGTTCATAGATTGTTAAGTTTGTATATCACATATATTCAGTAGTTCTGTGAATTATATATTCATAAATATGTCAGTAAATAAATAAATGATAAATAATTATAAATAAATTATATACTACATAAATTTCATGTAAAAAAGTGTCCGATGTACCACAACTTTACATTACAGAAAGAAAATGGTAATATTTCGCAAACTCATTAACATCATCAGAACAACATGTTGACACGAGGCCTTCTCGAATAGCCCGGGATAATGAAGAAGCAGCAAAGCTCTCTCAGTGGATTTCTGAATACAATCCATTCCCTAAAATTGATGAGATAATCTCAATAGATTCAGGAATTGTGGGAAGTAATGAAGTAAATTGCCATTTGTCAGAAGAAATTGGGAGAGATGTGATTTCAAAAATGATGGGGAAAAATTTCGAAAAAGTGAAATTCAAACGGAAGGGCAAAGTAGTGACACTTGCTTCTATTAACAGTTCCGTCAAAATTGGTAACATCAGCATTGTTGTGGATCCCCTTGTGCTTTTTCACAGGTTATGCATAGCAAAGAAGTCAGATGACGATTTAAAAGCATTTTTCAAATTCAAACTGTCATCTTTTCCTTTCTCGTTATTCAAAGAATGCGCAAAGGAACAAAATCTTCATTATATACATCATTCTCACCCATTACAGAGGATGTAAAACCTGAAGGATCCCAGTATGTCGTGGTTGATGGTGGTCATTTACTGCACAAAATTGTGTAGCGACAACAAGTCACATTTGGAGCAATAGCTGACAGATATGTTCAATACTTAAAAAATAAATACGGTCAAGATATAGCTGTATGGTTACCCTGATGATGACAAAAATAGCACCAAAAATTGTGAACGACTTCGACGGGCAGCCCATTCTTCTCCTGATGTAATGCTTCATGAAGAAACAGTGTTACAATATACAAAAGAAAAGCTCCTTGCAAATGAATGTAATAAGAAACGTTTTATAGAACTGCTCAAGAAGGCTTCGCAGAAAGCTAATATCTGCGTGCAGCAGGCAGTTCTAGATGCTGACCTCAGGATTGTGAACACTGTCATTTCTGATGCTCCTCAGTATGACTATGTGCGTGTGATTGGTGAGGCCATTGACCTTCTACTTCTCCTAACTGCAATTGGCATCGACACACAGTAATGTTTTTTTCCAAAAGTGTGGAAGAGGGAAAACGCCAGATAGTTATTACTCAACCACATCATTTAATCATAAATTCTCGAATGAACTTTTGTTTATTCATGCTATCAGTGGTTGTGTTACCACATCAGCACTGTTTGGCCAAGGTAAAAACAAATTGATTAGTTTATTTTTGAAACATGAAGAGCTTCTGAATACAGCAGAAACATTCATTAATCCTCAAGCAACAACAGAGCAAGTAACAGAAGCAGAGGAAAATGTTCTTGTTACTTTGTATGGGGGAGATCCAGCAACTCAAAGCCTTGATGAACTAAGGTACCACTCATTTGTTAAAGCTGCAGCTAAAACTAAATTTAACCTCGCTAGATTGCCACCAACTACCGCTGCTGCTCAACTTCATGCCATGAGAAGTTACCACCAGGTGCAAACATGGTTGGAAAACGAAAACGATTCCTTGAAATGGGGTTGGATGCACACTCCATCAGGCCTCTTCCCTTGGAAAGCAGAGAAGGATCCAGTACCAGAGTCCCTCCTTCAATGCATTTCCTGTACTTGCAAAAAGGTTTGCACGAATGCATGTAGATGCAGGAAAGGAGGTCTGCATTGTTCTTTACTATGCAAACATTGGATTGGACAGTCTTGCGAAAATCCAATGACAGTCATTTTAGACAACGAGTCTGAAGAGGGAGATGCTCCAGCACCAATTTACATGGTTGATGAACAACTGGAGTGTGAAGCCATTGAATTGTAAGTAGTGTAATGTTACTATGTGCAGAATGGGAGCCAAAACAACGAGGGACATGGTGCGGGCCCTTCAAAAGGTATGAAAATGTAAAGTTGTGGTTCAGCAGACACTTTTTTTTCATGAAATTCGTGTGGTGCATAATTTATTTATAATTATTTATCATTTATGTATTTACTTACATATTTATTGATATATAATTCGCAGAACTACTGAATATATGTGATATACAAACTTAACAATCTATGAACTTTTTTGTTTTTTAATAAATACATTGATTTTGTCAGTATTAAGTTATCACGTGTTTTCCTAAAAAAACTACACAAATATTCAAAAGATTGTATCTCGTAGTCTAAATGAGCTAGAAGAATAAGCTTGGTCTTAAACTTGAGCTATTTACCTCTACTATAATTGTTACGTCAAACTTTAGTGTAGGATTCACCATTTACTTGCTATCAAGCAATCACCGACCAAAAATCTGTAATTTTCACATTTTTGAGAAAAAATCTCAAAATTCAAAGAGGTCTATCTCGGGAAGTATTAGAGCTACAAATTTCATTTTTGTCTCAAATTGTAGACAATGTTCTCTAGTTTAATAAAAGTGCAACGAGTTTTTTTTTGTCAGACCAAAACTTTAGGAGATATTTTGTAAAAACAGGGAAAAGTCCAAAAATTGAGCGGTTTTTTCAAGATGGCGGCGCCCGCGGTGGTGGGGGGAATTGGAAAACTTGGATTTTCCAACAGTGTACCAACCCATACAACATGTCAAAAAATCGAAACTACCCTAATTAATGTAACCATTTATGACAATTTGACTGGACTATTCGGTACCAGATAAAAATCAAGTTGTTGTGTTATCAAGAGATGTTGTTTTCCAGGATGAGATCACGTCTGAGAAAACATCAATACAAATTTTTCAAACTGAGTCAACAGAAGAAGTCTGTGAAGAAGATGCAAGTTGCATTGTCGCAGGGGAAGAGACATAAATACAGAATATAGATGTAGGAATTGTATTTTTTCTCGCCTAGCTTAAAAGCGCAAGTTTAATTCCTTCCTAATAATATTTTTTCACTTTCCAAACAAGCTCATTTGAATAATTGTTGTGTCAGCGGAAAGATATTGAAGATAACGATCACGCGCTCTCTCCGTGCTGATCACATGATGCGTAGGTGTTTCTCCGTTAAAAGCCGAGTGTAATGTTTTAATCAGAGAGATGGCTTATTGAAATCAAGAAGAACGGACATGCGGTAGATTGGTGAGCGTAAGAAGCTACGGGGATCTCTTCCCTGTTAGCACGGCGGCGATGGGCGATGGCTATCTAACCTTTTAAACGTGGTGTGAGTTGATATTTAACTAAGTAACTAACAAACCCTAAATCTCTCTTGTCTAATATGTAAATAATCATATGTGTAAATAGTTTTCTCATATTATATTTTATAAATAAATAATTTAGTTTTAGCTACTGTTTCTCCTCCTTTATCTTTGGTGCATTTTTCCCTAGAGTGTTCCTTAGATGAAGTATTTTTACCTGTAGGCGGGTTTGGGATTTAATCACCCACCCCTTTCCTATAGAATTATTTGCTACAGCCGGGATTTTATTTCCCCGCAAATAATTCCAATATAGATGATCTCAATACTTCACTTGAAACTAAAGTGAATAACCTGCGAAACCGATAGCAGTTGCAGAAACCTTCAAGATTTGATGGATTTTTTATGCTTGCAGAAGAAAATGAGTCACTCACGTTTCAAGAAGCAATAAACTCTTCCAACAGAAAGGAATGGAGAGATGCTATGCAGGAAGAATGGAATTCTTTGAATGAAAATGAAACCTGGTAGATGGTGAATCTACCACAAGGCAGAAAACCTATTGAACACAAATGGGTTTAAAAAATAAAGAAAAATGCTGAAGGTGCAATTCAACGTTATAAGACTAGGTTGGTAGCACAAGGTTTTTCTCAAAAACCTGACACTGATTATAATGGCACCGATGATATTAAGAATAACCACAAGAATTCTTAAAGAATCTAGAAGCAACCTTTAGTGTCAGAATTGAACCAGCAAATTACTTTTTACAGCTACAAATACAGCATTTGGATGATGATTCAATATTCATTCATCAAGAGAATTATTGCAGGAAAGTTCTAGATTCATTTAACATGCCAAATGTTAATCCTGTGTCAGTACCGTTTGATAAATCTTTGACTTGTCTGGATCATTCAAAAAAGTTACAAGAGTATATTCCTTACAGGATAGCAGTAAGCAGCTTAATGTATCTATCTGTGGTGTCTAGACCAGATATTGCATATTCAGTTGGTGTGCTTTCTAGAGTTCTCGACAAGCCGTCAAAAGTATATTGGTGTCTGGTCAAGAAAGTTCTAAAGTATTTGAAAGGAACTTTGAGATGGGGAATACTGTACCAATCAAGCTCAGCATGCAAATTATTGGAGGCACTTAGTGATGCTGACTATGCTGGAGATGAATCTACTAGGAAATCAACATCTGGAATGATTTTCAAGCTCAGTGGAGGTGCAATAACGTGAGCATCGAAGCGTCAAAAGTGCATATCCTTATCTACCACTGAAGCCGAATTTGTTGCAGCCAGCCAGGCCTCTAAAGAAGCAATCTGGTTGTATAGACTGTTTATGGAAATCCATCATTTACAGTGTGTTCCTGTGCTGCAAGTTGGCAATCAGAGTACGATTCGACTCATAAAAAAACCCGAGTTTCATAATCGAACAAAGCATATAGATGTTCAATATAAATTTGTTCGCGACAAGTACCACAATAGAGAACTGAATGGGTAGTACTGTGAAAGTGTTAATCAGGCTGCTGATATTTTAACTAAACCTTTATTTAGAGTTCGCTCTCAAAAACTGAAACAATTAAGTGGCATGTGTGAACTTTAAAATTTATTATTTTCTCTATTGGTATATTTAATATCGAAAAAAATGGTACAACGGCATCACTGGCGATATTTTGTGATTTCGCCTACTTTTTACGTTTGGCGCCGAAAGACGCCATTTTCCAAGCCCGAAGTAAAAAAAAAATAAGCTAGATTCCTAACATTCAATAAAAAAAGCTAAGCTACGAGGTTCCCGCTTTGCTGAAAGCGAAGATGCTGATTTTTTTTTAAGTTTAAAATATTTGCCCTGAACGCGAAGTCGCCGAAATTACAAAATATCGCCAGTGATGCCATATATCAAAGCTGTTCCAAAAAGATATATTTTTTATGTGTATTTAATATGTATTCAGTTATGAATTTAGGGGGAATGTTGAATATATAATTCATACCTCTGCTTTTACTTATGTATAATGTATGTATGATAACCGTGCAGGTGCTTGATATTTGAATTTTAAATAGCACGAACTCAGTTCAACTATTTTCCTTTTGTGTAACTTTATCGTTGTTTATGCTGTTAAATAAATCATTTTAAAAATACTTCGAATCTCTACTTATCTGCTACCATTAATCATTTCAAGTGGTTATGGGCCCAGCTTTGATGATTGATGGAGTCAGTGGCGAATCCAGGGGGGGGGGGGGATCGGGCCGCACCCCCCAGAGCTAAACCAAAATTCTTGATTTTATTTAAAATCGCTACAACTGTTTGTTCTTATCTTCATTTTTAAAAATAATAAAATCGTGACAACATTGCTTTCTGGCTTGACAGGCTCGAAAATTTTCCTACTTTTCTAGTCATTTCACTTGTTACTTGTAGCGTTGGCGCGGTCGAAAACATTTTTTGGCTAGTTATTTCAATGTATTTTTTATTAAATTATCGAAAGTATTGTAGTATTCTTTATGATTCTTATTGTCAGGTGAGGAAAGTCTGTAAAGTTAAAGTGCTTTGGTTTACATAAGCCATGAAGTTTGACATTCGTCACTACGATACAAAATTTTTTTCCCCCCCCCCCCCCCCCCCCCGAACCTTGGATGGAGTACCCGCCCAATCCACGGGGGCTACCTCCGATCTGGCGAGATGGAGTGGCATGAAGTGTTTGACCTATACTTGAAATTATCCCGATGACAAGAAGTCTATCTCGAACAAGCAGACAGCGGCAAAGCCGCTGGATGGAATGGCTCATAAGAGCGTCTCCTCTATCGGAGGTGACGATAAGAGCCAGAGTGAAAACGTCCTGGAGCTGGCAGTATATAAAGCTGGTGGTGGAACCAATCAGAGCGAAGCATTAGAGCAGTGGGCGTGTCGAGGTGAAAAGTGCCAATTAGGGGTTTTTAGGGTGAAATATTGAATAGTTGGAGAAGGAGATTAAATTTTTCAAGATCATTTTTAGCTAATATTATCTTTTCACTTATTTCAATGATGTATGAGAATCTTTTTAGGGTAGCATTTATTATTTTAATCGTGTTTAAATTTCGCTCAAAGTTAGAAAATTTTCAGGTTTGGCTTTCAAATTGAAAGTAGTTTCAGTAGAAGATTTAGGTTTTGCTAATTTTGTTTTAATTTAGGAATTTTAAATTAAAAATAAATAATTTAGGAAATTTAAAAATTTAGGCTTTCAGTTTTGCAGCGTAAGAAGGAGTTTTATTTGTTTTAATTATAGGGTATTTTGGGCATCCTCTTCAAGAGACGACGTGTCCTATCTGTTTACAATTTATGCAAGTAGGGCTTTGGATCTTATCTTTAATCGGGCAGAGTCTTGCCTCGTGGGGTTCGCCACATTTAATACAGCGGGGCTTCCATTTACAGTTCCTTGTCTGTGAAAAAATTCTCAGCAATTGTAGCACATGGTAGCTTTTTGTTTTCTACCATAACTTTCTATTTCTAGAAGCAATTTAGTCTAACAATGTTGAAGATTTCGTTAACTTTGGGAAATTTGGTAATTTCAACTGAGAATATAAGGTGGAAAGTCTTTAATCTAAAATTTCGCAGTTGATTAATCCCTAAAACTTAAAATTATTTTCCTGGAGTTCCTTAGCAATTAAATCCTTATTATGAGTAGTGGGAAGGCCTTTAATGACTGTTTTAACAGGTCTATTTTCAGGAGCTTCTGAGACTACATATTCTTTGCCAGATTGGTTTAGGAATTCAATAATTTTATTGCGTTGTTCTAGGGAGAATGAGGTGATTCGGATAAATCCACGATTGAATTTATTATTAGTCTTCGGGAACTGTCTGCAGATTTCCTGTAGCGTTAAATTATAATCCTCAGTAAGTTTAAGGTTAATTGTAGGGAGAGAAATTTTTGGAGATTCTGTAGGGAGTTCATTTTGATTTTCGAGTTCCATAAGACGCACAAATTTGTTGGAAGTTTCAATAACAGGGATAGTTTCTACAGGACGGGTTTTAGCTGCTTTATTAGAAGGAATTAATTTGAAGTCATCCGTGATTAGTTTAGTAGGACTAGAAAAAGGAGAGAAAGGACTCATAATCTGGTTAGCAAAGTCAGGTTCAGAGAATTTACCAAAAGGACCGCAATTACTCGCACTCTAGTTGGCCACCACCATCTCGACATCCTTGGTCGGCTCATGATGCCTTTGACAACTTTTAATCGGGCAAGGCCCAACTCTTTTCAGTACTGCTTCGCTGTTTTCAATTCTTTCTTTATAGGTTTTGAGCTCAATGATCTTACTCGCTATCAGTGCTTCATTACCGCATTGCTTTTGGAGAGAGTTTATGGCTGCTTGGTAGTTCTGGACATACTGCTGATTCTTATCAGTTAAGTCTTCATGACGTGCAATTTCCTTGCAGTGTTGTGATTCAGTATGGGGCTGAGTGGACTTGTTCCTAATCTATTCATCTGTATATCTCCTGAAGGAATCGTGTATCACATAACCGGATTTGCGATATGATGATTCAGACCAGTCACTGCTTCCGCTGTGAGAGCTCCGTGAGCGACCGTGCTCTCGCATGTCTCAGAAGGGAATCAATGAATGAATGAAAAATGACTTGCGTGTCTTGTCATTACCCCCTTATTTATACAGGGAGTAATGATCTTGTTACCCTGCACTGCCTTGACAGAGATGAAACAACGTTGTGCGCATGCGCTAACTGAATCTCGCTTTTTTTTTTCTCTGTATATGTGTACGAGGAAGTAAAATAAAAAGGGTTATCTTTGGAGTTTTTCCTTTCGAAGAACATTATCAGTGTGAAGCACACGAACAAGCAGACATTTTCCCCTTTAACTGAGTGTATTAATATTTCATACAAATTTTCATTTTGTGTGTAAAGGTACATACGAGATTTCATCTGTCCAGCTGTTTCGGTTTTGGAATGCCGTGACGTAAAAGCACAAACATACGAACGGACAGACCTTTTTTTTGACTCGGGGAGACGTAAAATGTAGATACATTAGAGCATCTATTATCCGAAACAAATGGGAGAGTTCGCATAACTAATTTGTTTGGATTACCGATCTTTTACGAAAAAAATTGTCCCTGTCATAAGAGCAAAATAAAATCAAGAAATAGGGATATTCGAGACAAAACAGGATACGCTTTGTATCACACGTCTTACAAATGCATACCTAACTTAAGGTAGTATGTAATAATAATTCCTCTATGGTTGTCCAAAACTCTATTTGTGCTGAGTTACTCTTGTAAAAATATATAAACTAAAAGATTTGTGCCCATTGTGTTCAAACCATATCTCAGAACTGATTGTATCAGATTTACTCACGAAAGCTTAAGAAATAAATGAAAAAAAAAATGAAAAGCAGTATTGATTAATCACTTGGCACTAACTTTCGTTTCGTTGATAGCTTTACATTTAACGATTAATTTCGTTTCATCCGAGTAAAAATAATGCAAAATCGAATAACAGAAAAAAATGCATTACCAAATCTCTACTGCTAATAAAAGAGAATGTGTGTGTTGGCGCTCTACAGGGCAGACCGCTAGACCTAGAGCTACGAAATTTGGCATAAACAAACTTTGGAGGATGGAAATGTGCATCTCGGAGTCCTTTTTTCAAAATTTTAATTAGAATTTTAATTAATTAAAAAATAAGCAAAATTTTGACGCTTTTTTGAATAACTTCCGAAAATATTACAGCTCAAAAATCATTTTTACGCCATCTTAAAGTACAAAAAATTACCTTTTTAACGATATCAATTAAGTTGCTCTGCAATTTTTTCTCTAATTTTAAGAAATTTAAAAAATATATTTTTTGACATAATTTACAACAATACTTTTTATTGCTCAAATGCAATTCAATCCGTTTTCATTGTATAAACAAATATTTAATTGCGTGTTTCTCTTTCATTGTTGAAAGCTGATATACTATTCTTATATAATCATCCGATTTGCTCGTTCAATAATGACGCAGACAAAAGAGGCGGGTTTATTTTAAGCTCTGTGTGATGTCAAGACGAATCTATCGCATTTACAGCTATGAAATTTGGCAAACAGGTACTCGTAATGGCGACTCGATGCGTGTCTCTGTGTGTGATGTCAAGACGAATCTATCGCATTTACAGCTATGAAATTTGGCAAATAGGTACTCGTAATGGCGACTCAATGCACCTCGAAGCCCGAATTGTAAAATTTAATCTAGAAAATTTTTTATTTAATTTTTTGTGTTGTTTCGGGCGATTATTCGTAGGGTTTTGGCTGATCCATGAGAAATAATGATCGTAGAAAAATAATCGATGCACCATCAGATAGAGCAAACAATTATTGTTTTAATGACGTTTGTTTTGAACGTCTAACGTAATTTAATGTATTAAAAAATAGTCAGTTTTTCTGATAAAGTTTAAAAATTAAAACCAAAATTACTGCATCCAGCGTTCAATTAACGTTCTAATTTATTTTTTTGCAAAAAAACCGTATTTGACGTTTATAAATTCTAGTCAATAACGCACAATTCAAACTGATGTGCATTCATTTTTATTTTTTCAAGGTCAGAAAAACCTTTGTGCCTCCCTTTTTATTAGAAAATATAAAAATAATTTTTATTCTTATTAAAAAGATAAATAAAGTGAGAACTCTATTGTTTTCTATTCTATCATGTACAAATTATTCATAGGCGATTTAATCGTAAGAAATTCGACTTTGAGATTTTCGTGCATCTTTACGTTTCAGATCTCCCTGCATCTAAAAATCCATTTTTGGTATTATGTCAGTCTATCTGTGGCCATAATAACTCAAATCCCGAACAAGCTAGATGAACATTGTTTGTAGGCCAAATTTTTAGATCGGCGGCGAATTTTCGTCGAAATCCGAAAACGGTCAATGTGTCTGGCTCTCTGTTCGTTTGACGTGAACACCATCACTCAAAAGCGAAACAAGCTGGATAAATGAAATTTACTATGAGGTCCTTACACAAAGAATGTAAATTTAAATAAAATGTTATAGCAAAATGGTCAATTGGAAGAGTTCTAAAATGCATGCTCGATTCGTGTCAGTGTATGGCGAAGCTAAACATAATACTAACCATAATATGAAATTATGATAGAAAGTCGAGGGGAGCACTCTCCTACTAATGTGTATTGTATAGTAATTTTAAATGAAACATGTTGTTTGAGACGAGATAATATGTTTCAGAATCCAAACAAATGAACGTAATTCTCTTTTCAAAGAGCCAATAAGGAAACTAATCAATTAAGAGCATGCATATATTTATTATCATGTTAAAAAGGACTTACTCCTAAGACGAACATATTTAATTTTTTTACAAAAACTCAGATGCAATTTGTAGATAAAACTTGAAGGAAATAAAGTCACTTGAACCATGCAAACTTGAACTGTCCACCAACTGCAGACAAAGAGGTGTTTATTATTTCTCTTGAACTTTGTACCGTTGAAGAGTTAGATTTATAAATTACATTATTTTTAAAGATTTTTACTTTACTGTCAATTAAAGTATTTTATAATTCATAATCTTAAGATTTCAGAGGAAAAACTTATTTTAACATTTATTTCTTATTAAAGACCAAATGAAAAGTATTTTTACGATATTTAAAACTGAACTGATCAACTAAACTGGATTAATAAAATCCAAGCAGAATAATAAATAATTTTTTTGATGGTACAAATCGCTGGTTCTAGTCAAATATAGTTAATTTGTATGTCACAAAATAGAGCAATGAAAAAAGATTGCACCTTGATCTGTAGAAATTCAAAACAATGCTAGTTTTTTTTTTTTTTTTCGATATTTACAAAAAGCATCTTTAATGTTAAAATATTTTTATGATATAAAATATGTTTATAAAACATAAGATATTTCTAAGATATATAAAATTGAATGGAACTACGAAAACAACTTAATACAATTCAAGCAAAACAAAAACAAGTATTGTTTTTGATACTATGCAAGAATGCATTTGGTTGATCTGAATTAAAGATAACGTATGACTAAAAAGAATCTATACTTATAAAAGGCAATGTTTGTGTGTGTGCGTGTGCCTGCGTGCGATGTCCAGACGAATCTATCGCACTTACAGCTTAGAAATTTGGCACACAGGTAGTCTTAACGGTGACTCAATGCACCTCGAAGCCTGAATTTTAAAATTTCATCTAGAAAATTTTTTATTTAATGTTTTGTGTTGGTTTGGGTGCTTTTTAGCACATTTTTGGCCGATCCACGAGAAATAATGATCGGAAAAAACAATCGATGCACCATCAAATAGAGCAAACAATTATCGTTTAAATGACGTTTGTTTTGAAAGTCTAACGTAATTTCCTGAATTTTGAGAAATTTTTAAATAATAGTCAGTTTTCGAATGAAATTTTAGGATTTCAAAATCAAATGACTCCATCTCACGTTCTATTTTCCTTATCTTTTTGAAAATTTTCGAGCTAATAAATAAAACGGTTCTCCTTTATTTAAAACAAGAACGGTTAAAATACCAATTTAAGTCGATTTGTAATTAATTTGTTAGTTGATGGGGTCAGAGAAGTTTTTCAGAAGGAATCGGAATACGGAAATCCCGTTCAATCCAAGTGTGCGCCATCTCGCGGAAAAAATTAGAGTTATGGCTTTATTTGGCTTCCTGCCATGAATGAAGGTAGGTACGGGAATATGATGAATTACTTTTATTGCTTTAGTTTGAATGAATTATTAAACCGTTTAAGCAGGTTTAGGGAAATGGGTTTTTTTTTTCTCCTTTTGGTTATTTTTTCTTTGTGCGCGTCTGTCTGTTACGTTCTGATCAATTTCGCCTTATACTTCAAGCTCATGATAGACAATTTTTTAATCTAGGTGGGGGGGATCGCGTTCTGATTTATATTTTTTATACTTTTGATTTGTTTCTAAAGTTTATTAAAGAACACATGTTGTTTAAGTTGCATCTTGCTGTTTATTAATAATTTTCACGTTGCAATTTTAATACAGTTTTGGATTAACGTACTCTGTACTGTTTTCCTACAGCTCGAATGTCATAATCGCGAAGCAAAATAAGCGGGAAAATCAATAATGTCTATCTTCTGTTTTGATTTTGTTTTCAAATCTTTTTCGTGTCATTGTGGGCGGTTTTTTTTAAATTTGTTGAAGTCCCGATTCCACGGGCAACGCCGTGCGAGTACTGCTAGTAATAAATAATACTACACTTTGATCTTGAATTTTCGAACTTCTTTTCTTTTGAAATTCGAAGAAATATATTTAAAAAGTAGCCATTTTCTTTCAGTATTTCCAGAAATCCTTTTTTTTTTTTCCTTTTATTCCCAGGACTGTTATTCAAAGTACTTATATCTATTTAGCATATAACAGTAGATATCAAAAAGTAAAATCTGATATTCATAAATGCAATAGTCACTTGGTAATTTTTTTAACAAAACAATTTTATAAAGAATTCCTTTGGTAGTAAAGAAGATTCTAAATTCCTGAAACGTGTTAAACATCCACCAGATGCTGATGTCACCCCTGATAAATTCAAATATTCTGTGTTCCATCGATCCAGGTTGTAAGAGGACACAAAAGCTAAAGAAATTTTAACTTCTTGTTTGGTGAGATTTTGTCTTTTCCATGCACAGCAGTAGGGAATAATTAACAGATGATAAGTTGTGCGATCAAAGAGAAATAAGAAGTTTTAAATTTAATTCGAATTATTCTATTGAGGAGCTTTGGAATGAAATGATTTTATTTTCCTGACACTCACTCCGGAAGAAAACCAAAGATAATTGATGTTTTCGCCACAAGAATTCATTTCTTTTAAACAAAATAAACAGTAGTGAATAAAAATTGAGATTTATTGTGTGCGATCCATCCATTTGATTGTTTAGTTAGAACAATGGAATGGTTTTCAAATTGTAAACTACCTTTTAAATAAAACCTAGTAAAATTACGTTTTCCTGACTTAACAGCGATTAAAAATTTATTTTTTTTCCTTTGCGTGTGTTTATAGCCTAATAATAAAAAACTAGGGGGCGCCGCCCCCTACTTGCTTTCGTTCGCCAACCCCAGAAACTGTTTTCGCAGTTCCATTCGGATCGCTTCGCTCGCTCATCGAACACTAATGTGCTTTAGTCTAGATATGATTATTAGTATCACAGAAAGAATTATTACTCTGATTTAATAATGTACCAACAATATACAACATAAACAACCTGGAAAACCTTTGATTTACATGCATTTAAAGGGGGATCACTGTTGGGGTTATATTAATTTCATGTTGCAAAAGTGTGCAGTTTTATCATTCATCATAAGCAGAATGAAGTAAATTTACATACAGTAAAAATATATCTGGGATAAAATAGTCTGTGCAAACACGGTGCCAAAAAATTTAATTTATATATATATGCACGTTGCAAACAGTATGCAACTTTAATCATTCTCCGAGAGCAGTGTGCAAGAGAACTTTTCTGAAATATAATTAGTTCTCTGGTCCTTATTTGTAATTTTAATATTTACACATAGCAAGGACACCATTAGTATCATAAAAGGGTACTATCTCGTAAATTCACAAAAATTCCCTATATACACAATTATAAATTTCAGAGTTTGGCGACACGACAGCATTTGGTATACTTGTTGCTGTAGTTCAATTCATTTCGCCAATAAAGTGCGTGACAAAAATTGCATATTTCCGTCATCATACCGCAATACGGCTCGGAAACGTTCGTTTCTACTTGGAAATTCACTTTATTAGTCATTTGTTGCTCGATGCGTGCTCTGGCTCTCCTAAGCCTGTCGGCGGTATTTCTGGCCGATCTTCGTTGAAGATATCATCAGAGTGCATGCGTATTACGTAGTTTGTAATCATACAGGGTAATTTCGTTTACGCGTGAATAAGCACACGACCAGTGAAGGGAGGGGGAATAACAGAGGCGGCACCAGCGGGGGGCAATTGCCCCCCCCCGTCGGCGAGAAATGAAGACTTTCGTCGGCAAAAATCTTTAGTTTCTGGAGAAATGGAGAGCTTGATATCAAGGGAGCTAATAATTTAAATTCCATCTTTAAGTTATTATATAGTAAACGGTCGAGATAAGCTATTTGTGTCCAAAGTTAACGTCTGATTAATGTTTAAGACAACAGAATGACCGACATCAGTTTCACTTAAGGTCCATTTGGCCTTTAGTTCGCACCACATGTGACAGAATAACCGACGAGCGTTCAATGAATCAGATGGCGCGTTTTCCAAACTATTTTCCATAGGTAGGCTACGAGATCAACAAGACGGATGAAAAATTGTATATTTTGTTACTTTCATTGACTGTTTCGGTCACTTGTTGGTGTAATTATTATGGAAAACTGAAGTATCTGTATTATAAAAGAGTGTGGCGATACACTTCGGTCACTCCCCTCAACAGCCAGTTTTAATCGGCACGGAATTTTTCGGCCCATAGACATAATGTTAAAATAATCTCTATAAACTGTCACTCAAACCCCTCTGAGCGATAGGATTGGTCACTTTTACAGATTCAATAAAATACATTCATTTCGTCTCTCCGACCGTTGGCCTTTCATTAAGAGAAAATAGAGGAAAGAAAGAACAAAAAAATCATACACTCAA
Organism: Araneus ventricosus; assembly: GCA_013235015.1. Lineage (NCBI taxonomy): Eukaryota > Metazoa > Arthropoda > Arachnida > Araneae > Araneidae > Araneus > Araneus ventricosus. Next base: position 4,785,463 of record BGPR01000009.1, read on the forward strand.
TAACAACAGCGGAAATCAGATCGAAATTCATTATTCCTTTTCCAATGTGAAGAGAAAATTGAATTTCGGTCTCTGTAGGGGTTGGGCATTCGAGAGTTCATTTGCGTCTATCTAGTGCTGATTCGAACGCTGACAAAAAAAAATCTGCTGTGATGGATTGCGACCATCAGCGAATGAAACTTTCAGCTCAACGACTTTAGAAAATATATGAAATAGATAGCCTTTTCTTAACAACTACCGACGAAACATTTAGGGATATATTTTTCCAATTAAAAAAAATATATATTGAAAATGTGACCTTCGAAAGAGCTTAAAGATCCAAGCAGACACAAATTTTATCTTTTTTCGAAAGAATCTATATCTGTCTATCTCTCTATATATAAGAAGCAAACATAATAGAAAACAATATAATAACAAACTTTCATATCAAATTTGATTCGTGCTTTAATTGCGTTTTCATTCTACGAATTATACTCTCTCTATATATACACAGAGAAATTTTCGAATAATGTTCTTTTTCCTTTGGATAATTCTTAAAATTCGCTTTACCAGAAATGACAAATTAGGTCTTGTTTAAATATGTATTTTGTACTCCCACTCCCAAACATGGTACCCTTTAGTTCCAATTTTCCTTGGAACAGTGGGTGACCGCTATAGAAAGGTTTCGGTGTCTTATATACTAAACGCCTTTGGCGAACAACTTGTCCGCCAGGAATATAAATTCAATTGAATCTCTTATGCATAATTTGTTATTCATGGTTCCCTTAACAAAGTAATTTTAAACTTCAAACTGTGATAGATACTTAAGCCGTGTTCTTTTAGTAGCTTTGCATCTGTGCCGTTCATTGTCTACGTAAACGTCCCTAAGAGAGTCAAGTAACTGCACGTATCTTTTAACATCCAATTGCACGTCATCAGCCCCAACTTCACTTTCTTATTCCTTATACAAAATACGCATTTGATTTCCATATGAAAATGGCGCGGCACACTTTACGTCTTTCAGCATGTTAGCTGGATTAAAACATGCTAATAAAAATAATTAAAATATAAACATAAAAAATAATTATAATAAAAACAAAGCAAAATCCATTAGGATGTTAGCTTTCCATAATGGAAACAAAACACGCAATTATCACATTGCAATAATAAAAAGTATTGTTGTAAATTATGCCAAAAAAGTAGCAATTTTAGAATTTTTTTTTTTCATTTTATATTTGTTTCTTAATTGTTTTTTATTTATTTATGATTAAAAAGGCTTTTTTAGGCTTAGTTGTCCACTCCGTTACACTCCATGTGTAACAGAGTGGACAGTATTTAATAGAGTAAATAATTTATCTTAAACAGTTATGAAAATGTTTTTTCTGGACAATATGTTCTATAATATACTAACTATTGTTTAATATTAAACAACAGTAATTTATTATGAAAAAAGTTATGAACACTCTATAAAATAACTATTTAAATACTCAGTGTTGAGTGGCGTTTTAGTTGTAATAGAGAAGCGGACTGTTTGCGTTTCGAATTGCTTTTATTCTGCTAACGCATTAGCGTAATGGCCTTCACGAGAGGTTACAAAGGGTTGCCAGTTGGCGGAGAGTTCCGTCGCCAAAGTTGGCGAGTGCGACACAATACGGAACACTCAGCAATATGAATATTATCTTTAAAATATTCATAATTATAATTAATAATAAATAAAACTTGAATGATCAAAAACAAATATGCTGTGAAAGAAGATAATTTTTTTCTGATGGTCTCTAGCAATCAGTACAGACAGAAAAAATTATACTTTGTTTGATAGATATGTATCAAAATACTTCAAGTGGGGGTACAGATTTCACTTTTTTGAAGCAAAAAGGTGCAGCTTTAAAACGAATAGTACACCATTATTAATGTAGTATTAAACTAAATTAGCTGACAGATTAGTAACTTCTGGAAAAAACGTTTCTAATGCTAATCAATTTTTTACAATGTTAAGGAACTGCACAACTATAAGATTTTATCAAATAACATACAGAAGTAGAATCTGTAGCCAACCCCAATATTATTCCAAGCAAAATACCAGTACTCAAAGGTATTAATTCTGTTCACCAAATGGCCACAACAGGGAATGGCCTATTTCTTTATAGAGAAATATCATGTTTTTCCAAGAAAAGTGAAAATCTTTGTTGCTGTTTTTGAGTAAATAAAAAGTGCTGCATTAAAGAGATTATTAAATCAAGAGATAAAAAATATAAAGTCTCAGACATCTATTCCTCTGCTTTATCAGGACAGTCTACTGAAGTCTTTGATGATGAAGAACATAAGGGGAGTAAAGAAGTAAGTGAAGAATGTGTAAAAACAGATGCATACATGCTCGTTAAATTTCAGGTGATGGAGTAAGAAATTTAACTTAAAAATATGTTGTCATTGATCAAAATGATATTGAAGAAGATGGTGAAGTTAAAAAAAATGAGCTTAATAACAATAGATGGAGTAGAAAATTATTTAAAACTGTTGATAAGGATATTTCTTATGTTCATTTTGACCAAATTTTAATATTTTACCTGAACCAAAGTTTAAATTGATGGGTGCATGTTTATACTATGAACTCCCATATGCTATTGATGTTTTTCAAAAAGCTTAACATATTTCTGAGAAAAAATTAAATTTAATAAAAAAAATATATATAAAAATAAAATGTTTGTCTATTTTCCTTGCATAAAACTACAGATTAACCCTATCTACTACAGCTATATCCACTCTGTCACAGAAGCATTTTTGTTATGATTTCAACATAAAAAATCAATGCAATTTAAATTAGAGTTTTAATCTGTTTAGAACTATGCAATTTGTACCCAGAATGATGTTATTCTGATTTTAGTTGACTCTATTTATGTGATAAGCTAATTTGTATATGTAGCTTTTTAAATTTTTGCATTTTGGTGTATGAAAAATTGAAATAGAATGTAAGAAATGCTTTTATCACGAAATTTTACTGCATTTATATGAAAGAAGTGTTCAGTTGTTTGTATTGCACAAAATGTTTTGAAAAATAAAAGTAAATTTTTGCAATTTAATGCAATATTTAAATGTGTAGCAGAGTGGACAAAATCTCCCATTACCAATAAAAAACTATGAAAATCAGATATTAGTGCTTAGTTTAGCTAATTAATTTTTACAATACAGATAAATTCAATCCTTTTGCTATTATTTGACATTAATTTCAGTTAGCTTAGTTGACTTTGAAAAGAAAAAAAAATTGAAACATTAAATGTACCATTTTCACTGGAATGACCCAAATATCTACCTTGGCTCTTCAAGGTCTGGTTAGTCTGATGGTTAAGACATACAATTATAACCAAGAGGTTACAGGTTTGAAACTTAATCAAAGTGAAATGTAGTTTTCTGAGAAACGATAAATGGAAAGAGAGACAAGTTTCTACTAAAGACTTATCAGAAGATGCTATGCAAAAATATTAAATAATATTCTTTTTTTCCACAATCTAACAAGTAGTTTCTTTAAACTGCCATATCATATAAAGTATAAATTTAAAATAAAGAATGAATTAAAATAAAAATCTGTAGAATATTGTATAATTTTATACAGTATTGATAATATTTAAATACTGCATAATATAAAACTGTTAGTATTGTTTAGTATTGCATAATATTATATAATACTGTTCAGTATTGTATATTGTACAATATTACTTTTGCAAATTTTACAATATTGTAAATATTTATATACATAAAGGTTTATTATAATTACAATACTTTCTCTTTCTATACTATGTATATGAGAGAGTAAAAAGGAGAGAAGTCCCTGAAGACACAGGTTAGCACCTGTGTTTTTAAGGGGTAAAACATGATTTTAAAGTATCAGACAAGTTTTTTTTCAGTACCTACAGGATTCCTCTTTTCTAATTGCAGTAGTCCAATCCAAAAGATAAATAAAATTTGTACTTATCCACCATCTTGAAGGCACTCAAAATACACACTAAATGCAGCAGTTTCATGCAACTAAATTGGCAAAAAAATAGAATGTTTTGCACAATAGGATTGCTGTAATTATGAACTTGTACAAAAACTTACTGATTGCTGAGCATGCTTGAAAAAAAAAAAGAGAGATTTTACTCCTACCTTTAGGATAAGCTGAAACTGCTGTAATGGTAACATAAAAGTACCTTTAGTTTAAATTTATTTGATTAGAAAATCAGCTGGAGTGTTCTCTCCTTGACCTTCTTGTATACTTTCACAATTAGTATCATATAGTGAAAAGAATCCAGTACACATTTTGGACATCTTTTCACCAAAATTTGATACAAAAATCTACAATTTCATCAAGACCACATGCTAAGTTTCACTTTTCTAGCTTGTTGTAATTTTCAGCAATTGTGTTCACATGCACACAAACAGACAGCTAGTTAACCAATTGGTATGTGATCTAAAATTTGTCACAGAACAATTCTGGTAATAAACCATATGCTAAATTTCTTCCCTTTAGCTGATTGCATTTTTGATTTATTAAGATCACATACAATCAGACAGACAAACTTCTCACTGACCTGTTTCATCCAAAATTTGAAAGAAATGTCTACTTTAAGTGATATATCACATTCCAAATTTCATCTTTATAATTCCTAGCATATTTAAATTATTGTGATCAAAGACAGACGTAATTCTAAAAATTTATCTCTTGGACTCGGGAGAAGAGTAAAACATAGATTCATCAAAATCTTGAGGTCGAACTTTTAGACAATTATGATACTTCTCATGTACGAGAAAGTATGTCACATGAAATTCCATTTAAAAACATAATGCTAAATTAATGAAAGGAATGTTCAAATGATAAATTTATTGATTGCATTATCTTCGTTCTAGCAAATTTAAAATGGCAGGACCAAATAGAAAACACCAAGAAAAATAATCAGTTTTGATTTCATTTTTTAGGTAAATTTATATTACTAGACATGATAACATGAGGCTGTAAAAATAAATATTTTTTAAACTGTTCCACTTCATTTAAGTAGTAAAACATATCCATCAAAAATGAGAACAATTACTAAACAACAAATGCAAAACACATTCATGGGACATCTGGCTTTCATCCTATTCTTTTATTTTGTGTACTATCTTGCAATTCTATTAATTGAAGACTTGTTGCAAGCAAGTTATGCAAAGCATAATAAAAAATGTACGATGTTTCTCTGTTTGTACAATGGCAACAGTCATAAAAAATGGGGAAGGGGAGGGTTAAAAAGAAGTAATTTATTATTATTTCATTTAAAAAATTACAGATTCTTGGAATGAAAAGGGACATCACAAACATTCTTTTAGTGCACATTGGACAAATCTTTCCCGTAGTAATTATGAACACAGTCTAACATGGTGAACATGGTCTATACACGGCAAACGAATGTGAAAATAAGGAATACAATCATTACATAGAGATAAATAGACAGTGATAAATTATGAAGTGATATAAATTAGATGTATGTGTTAATAATAATTCATTCTCTTTAACATACATTTTCTTCAATTTAGATACAATTTGTCTGGAGCAAATATTAACTGATGCAAGGATGTTACCTTTTTTTTTAAATCATTGCAAGCCATTAATTACTCTTTTTCCTCTTACTCATTTTTTCATTTATACATTAAAATTTGTCAAAATTACTATGTTCATGACATGAAGAATTCTACCATAGTAATGAAGCAATGCTGAATTGGTTAATCAGGAGAGAATTTTGGCAATGGAATGTTTGGACTTTAAATGACATTGGAATGTTTTTACTCTAAATGACAAGAAATTAATCAAAACACCTTTTTAAATGGGTGTGAATATACATATTAAGAAGGGGAAAAAAGAGACTTGGTAACACCCATAGATACAGTTATATTAATTAATCAATAAGAAAATATTATGTAAATAAAATCTCAATCATGAGGTATTTAAAAACCTCTATCAAGTTACTTCCATTTCATCTTCAAGATTTAAAAGCTGTTTTATTTCTGTCTGTCCATAATATGCACGTTTATGGCCTCTACCAAAGGATCGACATGATTCCAATTGTATAAAATTCAATTTAGGACAATTATGAATTATCAGTTTCACAGTAGACGTTGTCACTAAAGTATTATTTAATTCCAAACTTTCTAAATTTTTTAGACTACCAAGTGAAATAAGCGAGTTGAACAGATTATTAATGCAACTTCCTTTCATCTTAGAAACATCAAGAGCAATCAAACTGTGGCCCCACTTCTTAAGAACATCAGCAAACTCCTGAAGCTCGTAAAGCCTAGTATTGGAGACATAAAGCCTTTCTAAGTAATTAGCAGGTAAAGAACAAAGAGCAGCAGATGTTAATAACACACAGCCCCTGATATCAAGCACTTTCAAATCTGGCGATTTCATCAAAAGTTTTTGAAGATGCAAGTCCGTTAGGATGCAATCATTATTGCTTGGATGAGTGAAAGTGTCCAAGTTTGGAAAACCAGAGGTATTCACAGAATTGCAATTTTGCATCCAAACTGGATGTCCTAACCGGAGTCTTTTAAGTTTTTTCAGACCCTTCTGCATATACTGAATAGGGAAAGAGTGATTCGCACCATGCAAATTCTGAGCTTTCAGACATTCCAAGTTTGGGCAAGATGATGCAACAGCATTACATAACTCTCTAAAATGTAATACAGTTAGATTTGAAAAATCAAGACTGATTAAATTTGATCCACGAATTTTTAAAAAACTTTCAAACAATCTGAAAGGAAGTTTTGGTGGATTTAATGAGTGTGTTTCAAGAAAAATTATTTCACATAAATGAGGGCAATGGTTAAAAAGCTCAGAAAAAAAAATCCATTTCCCTTTTCCAACCTCTTCAATTACATTAGTAAAGTCGATGCATTTTAAGCGAGGAAGATTTTCATAAATAAGTTGAAGTTCACTGCTTTTAAGAGTTTTTTTACAACGACTGAATACAAGTAATTCAGTATTCTTTAAGGAACCCTTCCTACAACAGGTCATCAATTCTCTTGGAGTTAGAGTGCCATCAAATGTGTGCCATAATGCGCTGTCCCTGCATACTTCTTTCCAGTACTGGCACACTTTTGAAATAACGCCAATGAACCTTAGCTGTGTTTCTGTTTTCAAATAATATGAGAAAATTTGGAGAAGAATTTCTCTTGGGAGGCTATTAATGTGAGTCATTATTGATTTCCATTTATAAACTACTATCTTGAAAAGCTTCTTCCAGTTCTTGATTAATAAGATGATGATGATATAGTTGTTTGAGATGTATGCTCGCTCCTTGGCTGCTTTATCTCAAATTATCCTTAGTTCAAATTCTGAGATTGCGAGACTTAGAAAAACTTGATTAATAATGCCGGGCTTCAAGAAAACAACAGAGAAAAGAAAACCAAACCAAGCATTTTCTTCTTGAGTTGAGATGTTTGAGATAAACTTGTAACATATGAAAAAAGTGGCCGTACCATAGTAATTGACTACGAAAAATCGTCATGGACGAGTTTTCAATTTTGTTTATGTTGTAAACGTAATCGTAGATTTTAATCCTTTTTATTCAGACGCATAGCATTGAATATATACGAACAAAAGCACAATTATTTACAGAATATTTACATTCAAAGGCATAACAAAATCGTTCGTAGTCGGAACTAAACAGAAAACTAGTTACGATAATCTTAACTAATTTACCAAACGATAAAACCACAGAGAAGTAAAAAATAATGATAAAACATGATCAAATAAACTAAAAAATGAAGTGGATAATATAATGGCAGTGGCAACAGTTTATTTAGGGTAATGTGTAACTTCCGTGCGAAGTAGGGATGCATAATCCACAATTTTTTGAGTAACAAATATTTTTGCTATTGCTGCTTTTAAATACCTATTCTAAATAACTGTTATTTAAATCACTATTTTAATTTTCAAAAAGTCTTATTAAGTATAAGTAAAGTGTTCTAAAAAATTCAAATAAAAAAAAACTGTTATTTCTTCTACTTATTGTTAATACTTTCTATTAAGTTTTAATGTTTAGTTCTTTGTATTGTCAACAGATGGGCGCCAGCATAAATTCTTGTAGAAAGAGACCTTGGAACTTGAGATCACGGGTCACAATCAATAGTAATCAATCGCATAAGTCACCCTTCGATACCACAGTCGCAGTTTTCGGTGCGATCACAGTATGGGATCTTTACCGCGACTATTATTTTTTTATGCAATTACCGTAATGGACCTTATGCACGTGCCGTCATAGTCACGTGACGGCGGGACGCCGAAAACAGCTGATCGGAGTTCGAATACCCAGATAGCACGTAAGTTTGCAGCAAGTTTGACTTTGACTTGATATTACCTTGTCATAGCAAATTTGACGCTTCAAACTTGAAGCGAACTTGTAGCAAATTCGCCGTGACAACTAGCGCCACCCTCTCTTGCATTGCAAGTCTGCTGAAGTTCACAGCGCCACCTCCTTTGCAATGCAAATTTGCAGAACAAACTTGATGCAAAGATAGCACAAAGAGATAATTATCTTTGTCTCTGTATAAAAAAAAAAACATCCGATTTTTAATAGCATCTCCTAGATCGTCCTTCTTTTTATTAATTCAATAAATTAATGATAATTTGTAAAAAAACTAACTTTTCTATAAAAAAAAATTTTGAAACATTTTCCATCTTTTTACTAAATATAACACTCGCACTTTAAATAAAACTATATCGCCTTTTTCTTAATGTTGAAATTTTAACATTTATAAACAAAATTAAACCTAAAAAACAGTCAATGTTTGTTGAAAAATAATAACTTATACATTTTGTCCCATTTTACAGTAATTACTTTTGAACTCTAATTTCATAATTTATTCTACTAGCAAAACGTAATTATTAGCGACAATCGCTCTCTCTCTCTCTCTCTCTCTTTGACTTCAAATCATATTGTCAACTCAAAAAATTAATGAAATCAAGAAAATAGTTTAAAATAAATCGTATACGAATCGAATCGAACGATGTATTAGCGAAATCTATCTCCTTCTCGCAGAGTTTAACTGGCCGTACGGTTAGAGCGTCTGCTTCGGAACCGTAGATCGCGAGTTCTATCCCGCGTTGTGTTCGTACTCTGTTTTTGCTATAGTTTGCAATGCAAGCTTGCTGCAAGTTCGTCCCATGGTGACTTCGAAGCTTGCGTTAACTTGCTGCAAACTTGTTTTACACTTGCACTCTTGTCGTGTCAAATTTGCTGCAAGCTTGCAGATTTGCAGTGCAAGTCTGCTGCAAACTAAAATTGCTATCTGGTTAGAATGAATAGCAAGCTAAAATAGCCATTTTTTCAGAAATAATGACAAACAGCCATAATCAGTTTTTCAATTAATGTGAAATATATTGAAACTCAAATATATTTGGAAAAAACACTCAGAGATAAAGATTATGTATTGAGAGTTACAAATATAAAAGAAAGCTTCGTCACACGAAGCACATCGTATTTCTAAAGGGATGAAGATCACAATAAACAGTCCTAAATCGATGACACTAGAGAAATAATTTATAGCAATAAAATTTTCTGCTGAAATACTTCGTTAAAAGATCGAAGAAAAAAATGTAATAAAATTTCAGTTAACAACAAATTGAGTTAATAAAAGAGGGCCAGTGGCGGACTGGCGAGGTTGTCACCTTGCCCAATAGTAAGTGGGCCCCCTTAAACAGAAGAAAATTTCGGCTCCATGGAAGTGTGTGTGAGAAAAAAAGCGGTGGCGTAACTAGGGTGGGGCAAGTGGGGCTCGTGTCCTGGGCGCAAAATTAAGGAATCAATTGGTTGTATTTAAAAGAAAAGTAGGTTTTTTTAAGCTCTTTTTCCCAAGATTCTTAAAGAATAAAATGGTTTCAAAAAGTGTGGAGAAAATCTTTACGATACAGTCGTTTTTACAACCCGGAAACCTCAAGCTGCGACAAAATAATAAGTAATATTATGTTTCAGAGATCTGCCGACCCCAACCCCCCATCAATGAAATTAAAAACTCGTTTAAAGGGGAGGTCCGTTTCACTGATTTTAGTGTCAGTGGGGTAGGAGATAAGGAAAGATGGTTAAGGATGATTATCTCAGTAGGGTTTCTGATGGTTTGACACGGTATGTCTGATTCATGCCGACTGATATCAGTTTCTTCGGAAATTGGTGATAAATTGTTCAAAAGTGCCATTCCTATTTTCAATCAGCAAAGAGTGAAGAATGGAAAATATCCTCCATATTTTTCGCGCAATGTAAGAGAACTCTAGTAACTTTAAAAGACGTAAGCTCGCTATCTTTACATTGTTTTTTGGTACTGAATATTTGCATAACTTGCATGATGAAAATGCGATAGTGTTTATTTTAAATTTTATTTCGCAAAACCTAGATGCTGTTGTTCTCCCAAAAGCAAACAAACAAACAAAAAATACTGTGTGAGAGAGAAAAGACCGCATAAAATTTTGCAATTCCTGGTAAAAATTATCAGTCAGTATTGAAATTTAAATCAAGATAACTGAAAACAATTTCTTTAATAATTAACGAGAACAAATGCATAAAGAAGAGAAATTCATCTCCTGCCGTAATGTGAAGCGCTTTCTTTCCTCGCTATTGTCACCAATTAATTTTATCAATACTCAATATAAAATAATTATTTAAATATGTAAATATGGCAGTCATTTTTGTTTGTAATCCTTATGTTAGGTACATTTAAATACCAAAGTATTGCAATTATAAACACTTTTGCTTCATTTAAAGCCAGAAAGGTTAATTCATAACATTTCGGATATCCTAAAACCTTCAAAAGTTTTCAGAAATAATGTATCGTTTTTTTATGCAAATAAATAATATCTACTAAAATAATAAGGAAATGTGATTTTACATGTCAGAGATAAATTAATAACGCTGTAATTTTAATTCATATTTGAAACAGCATTTTTTTCCGCTGAAATAGCTTATCCCCCTAATTTCATGCAATGAATTTCACCTTTGTCATAAGGTGCGAGATAAAACATTATTAAAATTAATTAGTTGTAAATTTTGATGAATATATTTAAAGATATGTATGAAATTATATGATGAATTATATTATGAATATTATTAAATATATTAGTCACTAATGTTTTTGTGTGATTTTATCTGCGTTAGCAAAAGATTTACTTCAATGTTTAGAGTTTTTCTATATTGTCTAGGGGCAGAAAAACAATGTATATAATTTTTTCATTTTTATTCATATATTTGAGGGTTTTTTTCCCGATTGATTTAAGAGATTTTTGCACATTTTATATTTTTCAAATACGAGATAAATGGAATGCACCTTTTAATTATATTTTTCTAATATATCAAAAGTTTCTTACAAAAAATTTTGATTTTCCGATTTCAGGCATATTTCAGGAATTAAAGTTAGAATGCACCAAATTTTTAAAAAATTTGTAAATCCTATCAACTCAAAAATGTTCTATATTTTAATTTCTAAGGTTATTTGCATTTTTAAGTTTCCGAAAAGAAAATGAGGAACACATTTCAAAAGAAAAAAGAAGGGGGGGGGGAGCAATTTCGGTATTTGCCCTGCGCGCCATTTTATGTCGGTACGCCACTGAAAAAAAGAACTCTTACTCTGTAGTAAGCTTTTTTAAAGCAAATAAATAAAATAACGCTGTACCCAAGGTCCATGTTTCAGCTTTCAATAACCGTCGTTGGAGATTTATTACCATCGTAATTCGACCAGCCGAACAGCGGGTGGTCGAATACCGCCCCAAGGCGCATACGCAATTACCGGGTCTATTCTCGTACCCCGGTTGGGTTGGGAGCGTTTCGCCTTTCGACCGCGGGACGTTAATGGCGTTTTCTCGACCGAAAGAAGGGGTCTGATTCTCGTACCTCGGTTGTTTGGAACATCGCGCTTTACGCTAGGAAGCGACGCATTTCTGCTGCGCGCGCAGCAAATCAAGGTGCTATTTTTGTTTTTGTTTCGTTTCGAATCGCCAAAAGAACAACACAGTGGAAAATGACGAATCGAACATCTGCTTCCCAATTTGCAATAATGTTGGATCACTTTGAGAAATATCCACAGATGTTAAGTGGGAAAGTTGATCCCATCTTTTCGCAGGACACAAAGGTCAAGAGATGGGAAGATTTAACTTCTACTCTTATAAGAGAGGAAAAGTAATAAACTTTTTTCCATGCCAACCATTTTAACATGAATAAATCTTATAAATTAATATTACAAACCATTTGTTTATTTTTCCAATTACATAAGAAAATAAAACATGAAAAAAGTTATTAAATTCAGCAAGTTTTCACAACATTAAAAAAATTACATCTTTATTATCAAGGAACAAGAAAAATTCTTTTATTGTCAGATTTTGCAATTACTTTGTAAATATTTGACAAATTTCTTTGAATTAAAACCCAAATAAAAAAAATTGTAATGATATATACGGAATGAGGAAAGTCATTCCACACTCAATGTTAAAAAAATGTTAAAATGTTACCCTAATTTAATTTAATAAGAAAATATTAAGTAATTAAATCTTTAAATGTAATTGATCTTAGCTAATTATCAACTATCATTATTGACTATCTTGATGGAGTAGTAAAAGATTTAACTACTTTTAAAGATTTAATTACTTTAGATTGTCGTATTAAATTATTAGATTAAATTATTTAAATTCGATAAAAGATTTAACTACTTTTTAAAAAATCTAAAGTAATTGATAAATTCTTCTTCAGATTGGTCAAATGGATTACATTTATCCCGATAAACCCTTCCAAAACACAATTAACGTCTTAGCAGCCTCCATTTTAAACGAAAATTTGATAAGTTCTGATATCGAAACAACACTTCTCGCTAGCGAATAGCGTTTACGCCAGGTACAGAGCTGGCGAGAAATCGGAGTCCTTTTTTCGACCGAGCGAGGTCCCAACCGGTTGGAAAAACGGGTAAGACAATCGCACTTGTCGTTAACGGGCGGAAAAAGTGACGTCTCCCAACCCAACCGGGGGTACCAGAATAGACCCGTACAACTTCCCGTAGGAACTTGACTGAGGTCTCTGTCCACTTTCTTTGATCTTCCGATCATTTACAAATGTTTCTCCAGAATGTTTCAGCCATCCCACAAACCCTCAAGGCATTGGAACAGGGTACCTCTTCTGTGCGAAGTCGAGCCGCAATACTCATTAAGATTTTTTGTTGGTTTCGGAAGCCCCTGGAAAGACGGAAGGAATTACATCCCTTTGTGCAGAAAGGGTGCGGTTCTTGTGAGAGATGGCTATAAGAGGTGCTTTTTCTTTCTTTTCTGTAGTTTCATTTCACTCTCATAAATCTGACAAACAAGGGAACTCGCCTGTAGGAAAAGGTTTTCTTGGCTAAAACTGTGACTAGGACACCAAATGACATCTATGAAAAGACGACACTCACGCTTTTCTTAATGCGTTTGGGGGGAGTTTTTGTTTAAAAGAGTAAAGGGACATCAGTTTTAGTGGTATGACTTTCATTGAAAATAATTGGTGAGAAAAGTGTTATTTCTATTTTTAGTTGGAAGAGAGTAAAGATATTCGTAGTGTATTTTGCAAAAGCAAATAAAAAAGTGTTTGAGAGGTAAGCTGAAATTATCATTTCTCTATTTTTACTTTGCTTTTGTATTATTAAACATTCGGCTACCAACCGACTCGTCCATCTTATTGTCTTAATTTGATTATATTAACAAATTTTAAATTCGCCAACTTATTTAATTTTTTTAAAGTTGAAAGTGTTAATTGCTACAAAAGACCGAGAAAGAAATTTAGTTGTGCAAAGAAAAAAAGCAGGTAGGAAACGTATTAGCATTTGAGATAAATTTTGATGCAGTATGTTTTTGTGTCTAATGAAACGAGTGACATAAGTCTTTACATTCAACTGTTAAAAAAGTCTAAAAAACACGAGATTCAATGAAGATTATTTTTTTAAATTTTACATAATTATACTCTACAATTATTGCGCATTATTAAGCTTATTGTAAAGTGAAAATTTAACCTCATCATATCAAATAAATGAATTGCATAATCTCCAGGAAGATTATCTTGCCTTAAGTGGAAAGATGAGCTTAAGGTCATTGCTGAAAAGTAAATTTATCAAAATAACATAGAAAATCTATCAAAAACTAAATTTATTTGAAGTAACGAAGAAAGAAAGAAAAAGACTGGGCTTGAAGAGGAAACGAAACTGGCGAAGCAATTAAAATGGACTGCATTTTAATACAACAAAAGAAGTTTTTTACATTATAAGAATGTATTTTGTACAAATCTATAGTTTTGCTCGATTTTTATGAAATTTGGCACACATGATCTTCAAAAAAAAAAAAGATGAAAATATTGTCAACTTTTTAAAGTACAAAAGTAAATTAAAATTTCAGTTACTTAAAAATTAAGCAAGATTGTGGCGTTTTTTCGCAATATTTTCAAAAAATACTATCTAACAAAATGAATTATTTAGAATTCAAAAATATATTTTTAATGATACCAGTTTAATTACAAACTACTGAAACATTACCAGCACAAAATAATAAACCTCTAAATCATCCAAAGAAGTTTGTTTTAAAGGTTCCTGGCTCTTTCATCAGCATTTCTCCTTCATACGTTATCGCTAAAACCGTATACGAAATATTTAACTTAAGGAATTTAAAATCAAATAACTTTAATCATAATTTCGTTATTTTAAACGTAGAAAATCAAGGGGTGTTAAAAGGGATCTATTTTAATAACTCGGAAAAATTAAATATTTATATAATTATTAAATATTATAGATTTAAATTAATATAATTAAATATAACAATTAAAATTATATATATATATATATATATAGAATATATATATATATATATATTAATGTTATGATTATAAATATGTGTGGGCCCTCACCGACTCCTGGCAACCACTATTTTCAGACCCAGTCCGCCACTGCCTGCGATTGTTATGTATTAAAACTAATATTCTATTATTTTTATTCAAAAAACTTGCTTTTATAAGCAATAATCATGAAATAAAAAAGAAACTGTCAGAAGTATATAGTATTAAGGACAAATTTTAATTTTCTATAAAACAGTATATATTATAAGCGAATTTTACATTTTACATAAAAAGTATCTATACCAAGAGTTACAAAAAAGCATAGAATCAACAAAGAAGAAATCAATTTTTAAAAAAGCAAAAGAAACTATTTCTATACAAAGCAAAAATTCACTTATTTCGAGTTGTGGCAATACACAAGAATGCATCATTTCACGAACCACTATCTTATTTCTGTAGCGATAAAGATTACCAAAAATCGTCCTTAATCGACTATGATAGATAAATCAGTTTTATAAATAAAATTTTCTGACGAAATACTTCTCCAAAAAATCGAAGGTAAAAATTTAAATTGATATTTCAGTCGTCAATTTACATGCCGATTATACATAGTAAAGAATAGGCGTTCACTTTGTTTATCCTGCCACAGCTGTTTTTCTATACTCTTGGACCCAAACTGTGCATAAGGTCCATTCTGTGAATCAAATAGGGATGATGAATATTCGACGAACTGTTATTTTCTACGCAATATTAAAAAATCACAAATACCAGTGATGAATACTACTGTGAAAAAGGTATGATTCAGACATTTGTATAAAATGTACACAAAGCGTTTTTAATTTTAATTTCTTTTTTTTATTATGATTTTGCGAGGTTTTATTTTTTAGTTCTATATACTGTCAACAGACGGCGCCATTAAAAACATGAACTACCTTCCCCACACAGGGGGCATCACCATAACCCACCCGGGGAAAACAAAGTCTTCACCAGTGACCTTCCAGATAAGCAGATCATGCTTCACCGCGCAGATAACCATACCCCAACTCGTCTAGTACTATATCACATTTCGCACCCCCCACCCATCGCGGTTTAAGACGTCTTTCTGTGAATCATCCCTCCTGTTGTGATATGCGTTCTTGAATGATAACGTCGCTTTTGTAATTCGAAGCTTCGTTGGGAAACTCAATGAAGCAAGTATTCGTTTTTCTCTTTGATTGACAGAATCGCGGTAATTGTATTCAAAAATAGTCTCGGAAAGGATCCCATACTGTGATCGCACCGAAACTGCGACTGTAACTTCGAAGCGTGACTTCTGTGATTGATTACTATTGATTGTGACCCGTGCAAGTTCCAACATTTCTTTTTGCAAGAATTTTTGCTGGCGCCATCTTTTGACAAAGAACTAAACATTAAAACTTAATAGAAAGTATTAACAATAAGTAGAAGAAATAACAGTTTTTTTATTTTAATTTTTAGAACACTTTACTTATACTGAATAAGACTTTTTAAAAATTAAAAGGTGTGCTCAAAATAACAGTTATTTGGAATAGATATTTAAAAATAGCAATAGCAAAAATATTTGTTACTCAAAAAATCGTGGATTATACATCTCTACAATCAAAGAGAAAAACGAATACTTGCTCCTATGGGTTCCCGTCAAAGCTTAGAATTACAAAAGCGACGTTATAATTAGAGAACGCATATCACAACAAGAGAGGCGATTCACAGAAAGACATCTTAAACCGCGATGGGGGAGGGGAGTGCGAAATGTGACATTCCAGATAACAATTTTAGTTTGCAGCAATCTTGCTCTGCAAATCTGCAAGCTTGCAACAAATTTGACACAACAAGAGTGCAAGCTTGAAACAAGTTAGTCACCACAAGTCGAACTTGCCGCAAGCTTGTTGCGTCAAACTCATTGCAAACTACAGCAAAAACAGAGAACGAACACAACCTCGGATTCAATCCCGCCACACAAAGCTTTCTAACCCTGTTGCCCTAACCAGTCAGCCAGCTAGCCTTCGAGAGGAGAAGATAGATTGCACTAATAGATCGCGCATGCGATTTATTTTAAACTTTTTTTTTTCTAGATTTCATTAATTTTTTAAATTTCGTGTTGAGAATATGATTCGAAATCAAAGAGAGAGAGAGCGATTTTCGCTAATATCTACGTTTTTCTAGTAGAATAAATTAACAAATTATGGTTCAAAAGTAATTACTTTAAAAATGGGACAAAATGCAAGTTATTATTTTTCAACAAACATTGACTGTTTTTTAGGTTTAATTTTGTTTGTAAATGTTAAAATTTCAACATTAAGAAAAAGGCGATATAGTTTTCTTTAAAGTGCGAGTTCTATATTTAGTAAAAAGATGGAAAATGTTTCAAACATTTTTTTATAAAAAGGTCAGTTTTTCCACAAATTATCATTGATTTATTGAATTAATAAAAAGAAGGACGGTCTAGGAGATGCTATTAAAAATCGGATGTTTTTTTAAAACAGAGACAAAGGTTATCTCTAAGTGTGCTATCATCTTTGTAGCAAACTTGTTTTGCAATCGTGGTGTGAAATTCGTCATGAAATCTTCACAGCAAACTTGTTCTGCAAGTGGGTTGGTCGATTATGCTTTGTTACTTTACAAGAAGTTTTCTGCAAAGTTGCCACAACAAGTTTGTCATGACAAGCTAATATCAAGAAAAATCAAATTTGCTGCAAGTGTACATGCTATCTTGGATAATACCAGAGGAGGTGGGGTAGGGTGATCTGCGCTGTGAAGCGTGATCTGCTTATCTGGAAGGTCACTGGTGAAGACTTTGTTTTCCCCGGGTGGGTTATGGTGATGTCCCCTGTGTGGGGAAGGTAGTTCATGTTTTTAATGGCGCCGTCTGTTGACAGTATATAGAACTAAAAAATAAAACCTCGCAAAATCATAATAAAAAAAAGAAATTAAAATTAAAAACGCTTTGTGTACATTTTATACAAATGTCTGAATCATACCTTTTTCACAGTAGTATTCATCACTGGTATTTGTGATTTTTTAATATTGCGTAGAAAATAACAGTTCGTCAAATATTCGTTATCTCTACATAAAAGGTCGCTGTATCAGTAAATCAAATACAGTTGAACCTCGCTTAACGAGCACCTCACATAACGAGTAATTCGCATAAAGAGCAAAATAAATTCTAAAAAATGACTCGCTTAACGAGCAATGTTTCGCATAACGAGTGACGAAAAGAGGAAATCCCGAATTTTACGCCTGCTACTGTCATATCCACGGAGCTTTTATTTTGCTTTAATTCTAAGCAAGCATGGTTTCAGTCATGGGTTCTTATCGAACATGGTGTCTAGATACCAACTTTACTCTCAGAGAATATTAGAAATAACACTTCCACATTGTTTCCGGTCTCAAAAGTATCGAAAATGCATGGGAAGGGGTTGGTTACCAAGAGAACCCTCAGTTCTCCTTGAAGGAAGCTTTGGCCGGAGAGCGTTGTCGAATGTGACATTGAGGAGTCTGGGATAGTAGCCTGTGAAACCTATTGTCGACGAGATTGTGTCTTTGGTCAAGATCAGGGGACCGGAGGTGCATAGCAATGATATTGATGAGCTTGCGGAAGAGCACAATCAACAGATGATCACCGAAGAGCTTATGGAGTTGCATTGTGTTTCACAGCAAGAAGTTATGGTGGAGAGTTTGTCAGAAGAGGAGGTAACAATAAAGCAACAATCATCTGGCGCAATAAAAGAAATGCTGAAGTGCAATGAGAGAAGCATGGGTAACTGTTGCATAGTACATTGAGAAGCATCACCCTAATAAGGCAATAGCTATACGCGCTACAAATTTATTTTGTGATAATGCTGTGTCGCATTTTCGACAAATTTTGAAGCGTCGGCAAAAACAAATGTCTTTAGACAGCTTCCTACTATAAAAAAGGATTAGGTATGTATCATAATTCATATAAAAACTCAACAACTCTATTAAAACACGTAGAGAAATTAGTAAAATTTCTAAATGAAGCATTGAACTCAATTCTCCAAATTATAGTATAGTATAGTAAACTTATTCTTTCGATATTTTTGCTTTGTTTCCTGCATATCGTTTCCGCATTCCATGTTGATTCTACTATAAAAGGAAAAATGAAAATGATTCACTCTCTTTAACAATCTTATCTATAATTTTCTTTGAATAAACGCTACACATAAAATTTTTTGAGTATTTTTTTCTGCATGTAACATATCATAGTATTTTACATTAATTTATTTGGGAAAAATTGTTTGTCTTAAGTAGCGTTTCGCATTACGAGCAAGCTTCTGGAACGAATTATGCTCGTTAAGCGAGGTTCCACTGTATAGGTGAATCGATATATTGAACTGTAATTAGTGTGCCGTACTGTATTATAGCTGTTTTCCGGTACTGCATTTTTTACGAGAAATAAATAAGAAAAAATTGTGAAAACGTCATTATAAAACAGCGCGATTTTTGTCACCCAGATTAGAGCGTCCCGACACTGCTTATTTTGCCACTACACAACTGACAAAGACGAAAACTAATAACAGTTCCCTTCATTATTAATTTATGCCACTGAAAGAATCCTCCCTTCCCTTCTGACGTATGTTGTGCCCCCTTCAATCGAATGCATACTGTCCTCATTTCCTTTCTTCCCCAGAGATGGAGAAAGGATTGAGGCAGATTTCCGTACGTGCGACTTTCGTACACCTCAAATGTCGTGCGACTTCCGTACAAAAAAAATTAGAACGCTAATAAACTAGTGCAACTTCCGTACAGGCTTTTTTAAATCCACCTTTCTCTTCCCCTCTTAGGTTTCCAGTGGGTCGGTCCAAAGAGAAAGGGAGAGTCACAATAGATGACTCCCAAAGATCACAAAAGAAAACCAGTTTCAACCAATTAGTTAAAATCCGTTAACCAATCACGAATAGATATTAGATTGCTTATAAGTACCTATAGTGCCCTCAATACACTTCAGTCTGTCAGTAGTTAGTTGGTTGTGAGAAACGCTAGAAGAAACAGAAATTTCAGAAGGTAAATCTTCAAGTATGATGGATATCAATATAGGAAGCATAGGATTAATAAAGACAACGTAATTTCTTGGCTGTGTCTTAAGGAGAGAACTGAAAATTGTCGCGGTACTTTAAAAAGTAAAAATGGAATTGTACTAAACGTTTCTAACCACGTGTGCAAGCCCGATATAGTCGAAATTGAAGTTAAGAAACGGATTTGCAATGCCAGGAAACGAGCAAGAATAGAGGACTAAGAAATACCCAGTATTTATCGAGAAGAAATGCAGCCATTATTTAACAAAGGGTATGATTTCGTAACAAATATACCTAATTTTATTTCTGTTAAAACATATTTCTATGTTGGAAGAAGAAAAGCGCAAGGGGAAGAGAGAGAACCGAAAACTGCAGCAGAAATTGACATTTCAGAAGATGTAACTAAGATGGAGGATGGAACAAACTTTTTACTAGCTGATGTTTGTGGTGAAGGCAGAATGCTGGTGTTTGCAACTGAAGATGGAAAAAATGTTTTAAAAAATTACAAGACCTTTTTTGTAGATGGATCGTTTAAAAGTTCCAGTGAACAGTTTAAACAATTATATTCCGTTCATGTTGGCATTGGAAGTTCTTCAGATGAAATTAACATCACTGCTGCAACATATGCTTTGTTATCACGAAAAGACACATCAATGTATGATAGACTTTTTTCGATTTTGAAAAACGAAGCTGAATGGAATCCGGATACCGTAATTATGGACTTTGAAGAAGCCGCGACAATTGCGTTATGCCGTACTTTTCCAAACGTAAAAATAAATGGGTGCAACTTCCACTTCACACAAAGCCTCTGGGAATATATTCAAGAACTACAAGGATGATAAAAATATAAGATTCCATTTACGAATGTGCGCGGCAATAGCGCATCTGCCAATAGAAGATACTGTTGATGGTTGGCTCTGCATTCTGGAAGACTCACCAGAAAATGAAAAACTTCAACGGATTTACGATTATTTTATTATTTTGTAAATCAATGGATGGAAAATTCTCTTATTAC
The DNA here is from genome assembly GCA_013235015.1 of Araneus ventricosus. Lineage (NCBI taxonomy): Eukaryota > Metazoa > Arthropoda > Arachnida > Araneae > Araneidae > Araneus > Araneus ventricosus. The sequence continues at coordinate 4,806,339 of BGPR01000009.1, forward strand.
AATAGCTATGTGGAACTGTCACAAAAAAACTCTATAGAACCAACAACGCTGTGGAAGGCTGGCACAATAAGCCGCACCCAAAAATTAAGAGTTTAGTAAAAAGTTTAAAAGAAGAAGCAGAATATAATAGTTTTTTGAAAAAGAGACATGTGTTAAAGCTTGAGAAGAAACCACGTCTAAGAAATACATTAACCACGACAAATGAATCAACAAAATCTTAGATGGTTATTGTAAAGCACCATCCCGTGATTTTGAGACCATACGGTAATGTTTAAGAGCACTGGCCATTGTTGGAAAATTTGAGTAGTTCCCACTATAAAGAGCTGAGAAGAGGAAAAAAAGATAAAAATTAAAAAAAAATTTACAATAAAAAATGTAAGAAAAAGTTAATAAAATGTAAAAAATGGTTTAAAATAAAAATTAAAAAAAAAGTTAAAAATAAAAGATGCTAGAAAAAATTGCAAAAACTTTTTAAATACGCCAGCATTACGCTGCCAGTCCTAAGCCTGGATAAAGTGTGAAGGGAAAGTATAAGAAAGGTGGATTTAAAAAAAGCCTGTACGGAAGTCGCACTAGTTTATAAGCGTTCTAATTTTATGTACGGAAATCGCACGAAATTTGAGGTGTACGACAGTCGCATGTACGGAAATCGATCATCACCGGAGAGGATTGGAGAGAGCTCCTAGTCATATTTCTTCCCGCGGCAATTTGCGTGAGATATCACCATACAGTGCCTGAAGATCATTCATCTGCGATTTTGAAAAAATCTATGGCTGCTTTTATTTATTTTTCCACTTAAAGAAACAATTTCGCTCGCTTCGGAAGTAAGACTGCACATTAACATCGTATATATAAAAAAGAGATTGATTGCTCCTTGTTCGTACATTAACGAATTTCCTATCAGTTTTTATGTGCAATATGCTTTTTTTTCCGTGTGTGGACTATTTGATCTCATCGGTGGTGAGCTTGGAATTCATTTCGCTGAAACTTTAGTCAATGCAAAGCGAAGTTTTAGCTAGTATTTTTTAATAATTCTGGCTCACTTATACAGTTTTTGATAAACTTTGCTTTGTATTTATCATAAGGTTCTTGGTGATCGAAAAAAATCGTATTTTCTTTTTTACTGTGTTCCTGTTCCTTTAATGTACCACAAGATGCACATTTCTTTTTTATTCCACACATTTTAAAAAGAAGTTAACTCTCTGAGCCCACCTGGTGTAAAAATTCTACTGCCTCAAAACCCTGAGTAATTTAACGATCGCAGAAGCAGAATGGACTGTCCCTTCCTTTAGAAATTCCAGTGGGCGGTCTCCCGCTGCTGCGCTATCAGTTGCAAACAAAGAAACGATGGCCAGTTATTGTTATTTGCGGTTTCAAGCTCATCTCGCTTTGCAAATAGGAAAACATTTATTGAAACGATTGGGATGGATTTTCGGAATTTCTTTTTTCTTTACAAATTTATTTGCTCATTTATTAAGTATGAAACCTCTTAATGATGAAGAAGGTGATATTGTAAATTTATTATGACTGTTAAATTTTCCTCCATATTTTTTAAAATACTTCTTGTGTAATGAATAAAAATTCATCCAAATATAAACATTTTTTAAAAAATAATAACATAAAACCTAAAATTTGACATAGAATGCCAATTAGTATTTTTTTACAATGTTGTTTGCATTAAAAACAATAGGATTCAATAGGAAAATAGAGATTGAAGCGACAGGAATGATTTTTTGAACTTTTTCACAGATGTATTTGCTCATTTCTTAAGTATAAAACATTTGAGTGATAAAGATAAAGGTGATATTTTAAATTCATTACTAATGATTAATTTCCGTCCATAACTTTTTGTATGCTTCTTGCTTAATGCAAAAAAATTATCCAAATATAATTACTTTCTAAATGTATGACACAAAATGACTGACTAAAATGTTAACATAAAACGTAGATCAATACTTTTTACTGGTCATCAGCAATGTAGTTCGCAATACGGTTAAGAGAACCGTTTTGTTTATTAAAATTTTCTTAGTTTATATAAGAAGAACAATTTCAATTTCAGTGTATGATGAACTTCCTTCTTAACAGAAAAAAGCCTATCTTATAATATTCGCATTTAAGTGCATTAGTTTAACTAGCCTTTCCCTTTTCTTCAACAAAATAATTTTCTTCTTTAAAGCATTTTTTTTTATTAAAATGCAAATAATTAAATTATCACTTTAAGTTAAAGTGTCTTCTGCTTTTTTACTACAAAGTGATATATTTACATAAATGAGAAATAAAATCGTTAGTTCTTCAATCATTCTTTTACAAATCTGGAAATTTAAACACATTAAATTAAAATACATAATAAAACATAGGAAAACCCATCCTCGCGTTATTATTCGGAAAAATTATTACTATCTAAAGCTAAAATATTCATTTTATTCATATAAAACAAAAAATCTTGCTGAGCCCAAGAGTTACTCTTGTGTAGATCTAGCAGTATATCAAATTATCAGTTGAGAAACCATATTACGTGTTTTAAAATTAATTTCATAATTAGTAAATACCGAATTCAATAAAACACTTTCAGCACGAAATTGGACAAGCACAACATCGGGAAATTTTGTTATAAAACAGATGTATATCAAGCGGTTTCTGATTTTTCAATTATTGATAAATTAGTTGTTTTTAATTAAAATTAAATGCATGTCAAATTTTACTTTATTTCAATATTTTATTCAGCAATTTTGTTTGCAGTTTTCAACTTATGTTTATCAGTAGTTAATTTTAACACTAATTAATGGTCACCATATTTCACTAAAATGTACAAATCATGAGAAGTTGATAGAAACAGAATTTGAGAAAATTCGAAAGATTTAAGGTTTCTAAATAATTTTCTTTGGTAAAATTTGCTTGCAGCAATGCAAACAAACAAAAAATCAGTTAGTAGTTAAATTTACTTTTAAAAAAAAACTGAGATCTGAAAGATTTCTTTTCGAAAAAAAAGTCAATAAAAGTGTTAAATAAAAAGGGGGGGGGGAAGGTTTTAAAGTTTTTACTAAAATTAGCAGTTTTAATATATTTTGCATAAAATAAGTAAAAAAATTTCCTTATAGATGTTGTAATGAAATGTAAAGAAAAAAACACTACATTTATTTTTTTCTTCTTCTGATATAAATGCAGTTCCCTCCTCTTTTTCTTCACTCCAAGGAAATGACTAATCAAAACCTCAAATCAATCACTGACAGAGGACCCAAATCCCATTCCCACGGCTGGCGTCGGGAACTACCTTCCTTCCCCAAAATTCACCCAAACGCCTGAAAATGTCCCAGGCAGTCCCCTGTTGAACGGGGCAGTCCCGGGCGGGCCCGAGCCCAGAAGATTAATAAATATTATTATGTAAATATTGTTTATAGAAATAATATATTTTTATAAATATGTAATTTCATTGATTGTATATAAAAAGACATATTGATTTGTTTCTTCAGTGTGGCTGCACTAAAATAAGCGCGATCGATTTGTCATCCATTTTTATAGACAACTAGCTGATATACCCAGCGTTGCTCGGTTTAGAAATATTTTCAAGTCTGAGGAGTACTTACAATATTTTAAACTTAATAAAACAGTTTTTTGCAGCAGCGTCTTTCGGTTTTCTTTCATCTACTACCTTGTTATCTTACCCCCTCGATCAGCAGTTCAAACCTATCTTCTTTTTGTCTCCGGCCTTTTAACCACCTGGAACGATTCTAATAATCCTTGATACTAAATTTTTTTCTTCCTCGACATTGCTGCAGCGGCAACAAAAGCTGCTTCACATCCTGGATTTTATTACCATTATCCGAAGTACCTTTCTCTTCCTTTTTGTATCTGAGTGCCTGATCGGAGAAGCACTGCAGAGTGGTCCTTCTATTTTTCCTTAGGTTCTCTCCTTTCGGTAGTAACCGGACTCAATAACCTTTGAATGAATTTGCATGCTCTGCTCATTGGGATCATTTAAAAATTTGCAATTATTAAATGAAGCATCACATAGAGAGAAGGGATGACGAATATTTGACGAACTGTTATTTTCTCCGCAATATTAAAAAATCACAAATACCAGTGATGAATACTACTGTGAAAAAGGTATGATTCAGTCATTTAAATAAAATATACATAGAGTGTTTTTTATTTTAATTTCATTTCTTTTTAATATAATTTTACGAGGTTTTATTTTTTAGTTCTATATACTGTCAACTGATAGCGCCATCAAAAGCTACTCTAAAAACTCTCACATATATATGGAACTACCTTCCCCACACAGGGACGCATCACCACATTCTACAAGGGGGAAGCGGGAGCCTTCACCGCTCAGATAGCAATTTTAGTTTGCAGCAATCTTGCTCTGCAAATCTGCAAGTTAGTCACCACTCGTCGAACTTGCAAGAAGCTTGTTGCGTCAAACGCATTGCAAACACAGAGTACGCAGACAAGCCTCGGATTCGAACCACCGACATCACACGACAGCTAGTTGCTTTAGCCACTCAGCCAGCGGAACTTTGAGAGGAGAAGATAGATTGCGCTAATACATCGTGCATCTACATGTTTTATTTAAAACTGTTTTCTTGATTTCATTTATTTTTTAAAATTTTGAGTAAAGAATATGATTTGAAATCAAAGAGAGAGGGAGTTTCACTAATATTAATATTTTAACTAATTAATCTACGTTTTGCTAGTAGAATAAATTATGAAATTAGGATTCAAAAGTAATTAGTACTTTTAAAAAATATGGAACAAAATGTAAGTTATTATTTTTCATAAAACATTGACTGTTTTTTAGGTTTAATTTTGTTTATGACCGTTAAAATTTTAACATTAAGAAAAAGGCGATATATAGTTTTCTTTAAAGTGCGAGTTCTATATTTAGTAAAAAGATGGAGAATTTTCCAATTTTTTTTATAAAATAGTTATTTTACAAATTATCATTGATTTATTGAATTAATGAAAAGGACGAGGAGATGCTATTAAAATCGGATGCTTTTTAAAACAGAGACAAATATTATCTGTAAATGTGCTATCATCTTTGCAGCAAACTTGTTTTGTAATAGTGGTGTGAAGTTGTCATAACAACTGCACAGCAAACTTGTTTTGCAAGTTGCAGGAAGTTTGCTGCAAAGTTGCCACATCAAGTTTGTCATGACAAGCTAATATCAAGAAAAAACAAACTTGCTGCAAGTGTACATGCTATCTGAAGTAAATAGACACAATGACATGTCGTATATATATCTAGTTAAACACGTCAGATTTGATGGGAAATCTCTCGAATGAAGAGGCAATTTGCACCTGTCATACCATGACAGGTGATTTTCTAGTTTATAATGTTTGATGAAGGGAAGAAATCCACAATTTTCAGTGTCATTTTATTTCCTAAAGGACAATCCAATTGATTTGTCCAAGGTACAGTAACAGAGGGTCAATGTAAAGAATATCATACAAGAGTTGGAGTAAAAAGTAATGATTAAGAAAAGTAGGAAGTTAAATTTTATTTACCTCAAAACACAGTTTTTAGATTCATTCCCTTTTTCAAATTGCAGATTCAGTTAGGATTGTGATCCATAGTTTAAGAAGGCATAGATTAAAACTTAAGATTGTTACAATGGAATGCACAACCAAAGTTATGCATAACCTCCTCAGATCCAAGACCAACTATGAATTTTAAATTTCATTAATTTTTGAACTAATAGTTTCTAAATACATCAAAATGGGAAAAAAATATTTCCAATTTTTTAAATTGAGAAAATTAGAGTCTGCTGCAGGAGAAATTGGGTCATACTGTCAAATAGTTGTAGTGAATAATAAATTTTAATTTATTGATACCTAATATGATATTCTGCAAAAAATGTTAATACTTTGACAAACTGAAGCAGAATTTTAATTATAATAGTTGCCTTTATTAATTTCAGCATGTTTTTTTTTATTAAAAAATAGATTACAAATTTATTAGAAATCTTGCTAAATGTTAATTTATACAAATCATTAAAAAAAAGAGTCATAATGCCTTGCAAATATGTCTCCACATTTTGCATATGGAATCTAATAAGATGAGTATTGTGTGGAACAAATCACACTCCTACACTTTTTATAAAACTAATTCAACTTTAGTAAGAGTGTGATAAGATTACCTTCTCAATACATTATATTTTCAATATTTATTTATCAAAGACTCAATGTCTCCTGGAGGAGACACCAAAATTATTAAGTATTTTTCTCCAAATAGACAAGATATATCACAAAACTAATAATGTACTTTAAAAATATGACAATTATTAAAAATATACGATGTAAAAGAAATTTTCACCAAAAAAATATCCAATGACTTAGTTTTGCACATACGAGAAATATTCCGTTTTCCGAAAATGCCATTTTTAAATGACTGTAAAAAAAAATCCAAACACGTTTCAGCTGATAATTTTTTGCCATCTGTTGACAAGATCTACAACCAATTCCGATATATCTAGAAGCATTTGAATTAATGTAGTGAAAGTTTGTAAGATTGTGTTGTGGTAAGTGTTGTTTAGTGTCTCCTACAGGCAATGCTGGGACTGAGCAGGTTAAAATTAAGGAAACAACCAATTTAGAAAGAATTATGAAGATTAATTCAGTATGAACCTAACTTTTATTGCTGGCTGTTTTGTTCTAATGTAATTTAAAAGAAAAATTTAGTGTACTTTAGTTCACTGCACTTATACTGAAATCTTTAGAAATAAGCCTTTTACATAGACAGGCAGATAGAGTATGTACCAGACTGCAGAAGAAACAGACAACATATACTGAGAGTTTGGTTTGGTTCTGGTTTAGGATATATGTATATTCCAATAGACAAGAAATGAATGGGAAAATCCTACACAAAAAAGTCTACACAGATTTATGAATTTAGAGTTTAATGTGCAAAAAATTGGCAAAACATATTACAAAAATAAAATTAAATAAAAATCAACAAAGTGAGAATTTTCTGAATTTGAAGAGCATTATAATTTTTTCTTGGTACAGTGCATAAAAATAAAATGTTATGAATAAATCAATGCATTACACAAAAATAAGTTAAAATAAATAAATCATAATTCCTTATCTAAGCTTGAAGAAAAAACATGTTAGCACAGATTGTTTCAATAATCCATTACGCAATTATAAATGATTAAAGTTCAGGCACCTTTTCTTTTGTCAAAATAACTGTAAAAAACATTAACGGGACTCTACATCTATAACTTAATTCTTCCATCTTGAATTTTAAAATCATGTATGTTTATACTATAACATTTTCTTGAAATTAAAAAATCATCCTTTTGGCTTCAGCAATACCAGATACTTGTAGATATTTTGTTAAGATTTTACAAGCTGAGACTTTTTTTTAACTAATAGGTTTGTAAATGATTTGATATGAATAAATATATATACATGCTTAAAAGTATATCATTTTTAAGCAAGAAAGAAAAAAAATTATCCTCCATGAAGAGGGGTTGGAGGAAATAAGAAATGTATTAATCAACAAGTTTACTTTCACCAATGTAATCATTTTTAGCATTACTATGGCAATAACTTCGAAAATGGCCATGAGTGCTTTGATAAAATATGCATCTCACTTTCCCTATAAGGTTTTCAAACCACTAAAACCACCTCATTTATAAAACATACTGAATTTATAATCGTTTTCATTTTTTTAGCCATTACAACTGCATCCTTATTGCAGACAGTACTACATTATTTGACAAAACAGAAAATACCAAACTAGCATAAAAAATTAATACTTTTTATAAATTCAACCAAAATGACACGATTCCCTGTGACTGGGAAACTGGAAAAATATCAGTAATTAATAATAATAAGAGAAAACAAAACTAATAATATAATACCAATAGATGCATAAAGGAATTCTATTAATCCAATTAATTATCATGCATCAAAAATTCAATTAAATTTCAGACATTTCAGGAGTGGGGCTATAGATAAAGTACATTTCAGAGCAGCATGAGTATTTTCATTATCTATATAATATAGAGGTAAATGAATATCAAAATTCAAAGCCACTTTAATAGAAAGGTATATTGATGGGAATGTACAACAGAAACTATGACACAAATTTCTGAATTAAGGATACAAACAATGAGCTTATAGAACTTAATATGCCCAGTTTTTTTTTTTTTAAATCAGCAATGAACAAAATCAAAAATACACTGCAATACATTATCACACAAGTTAAAACTCATAATCAAATATTTTTTTTTTTACAAATTTTAGTTTTGATTCTATAATCATACCCATATAATTAAACCTGAAAAACCATAAAAACATGACTTTCCATTTTCAATACAGATTTCACTAACATAAAAATTAAGCTATGATCAGTGAATGATATTATAATGACTTTCAATAAGAAATCCATCTGTTAGGGGCTATATTGGCCAAATAATACATTATATTCAAAATTTTAAAACAGGATTCATTGACTGTTTTTCTCCATAAAACTATTAATTTATTAAAATAAAGGAAATAATTGTTGGAATAGTGTAATACTTGTCAATGATTGACAATCATCAAACAGCATTTTGCACCATATAATGAGTAAAGGTAATGAGTTCTGGTAAATCATGAACACATATCTGCAGCCAACATAATCACAGGAGTATGATCCTCGTAGTGTATAGTGGCATATTACAAATGACTTAAAATCTCCAGAATTTTAGTAAATTCAAGATTATCAAAGTTCTATTGGATCACCATATTGACAATGTTGAAAAATCAATAAAGGAATATGGATGTTTTTCAAAGACAATGTAATTCTCAACCCAAAAGTATTGGTAAAGTATGAAACAGATTTCAACAATATCAAGTATTTCAATAAAATGTCTATATCTGTTTTTGGAGAATTCTATAAATCAGACACAAAGAATGATATAAATCATTTTCATTCTATGAATTTAAAAAATGTCAAGACATTTTTTAAAGCAAATATTTCAATTCACAAGTGCAGTTGCTTGTCAATTACTTACTAAATGTAGCTCCAGCAAGTTTCTAATCAATTGAATAATTTACAAAATCAATTCATCTTTTATTTATTGTTCATTTTAAAAATAAATACTCAAAAATATATAAAGGAAAGAATATAACAAGCCACTTGGAGGGAAGCAAAGGTTAGGCTAAAATAATATCAATATGTCAACAATAATATAATATTTGCAAATATAGTCTTCGATTACATTTAATAATTCATTAAACAGTACAGTTGGGCAATTCAACTAACAAAGAACAATTCATTCAATTTTATTAACAAATAAATAAAAGGAAAAACACCTTAGACAACAAATATGTGTATAACAAATTTTAAGTTAAATATTGTTTGAGTATTAAAGTTATGAGTATTGTTGATATTTTCTCTTCTTAAAGCACATCACAATTTTAGGATAATAATTTTTCTTCTGCTTTCAGAGATGAACACATTTTTTGTTATTTGAAGAGGAAACTAGAAAGAAAAAAAAGTGAATGAAATTAAATCTGTATGAAAAAAAAAATTAACAGTAATTTTCACTTACAGAAAAATAAAGATTAAATAGTATTATCATAGGCTCTTAAACGGGGGTGTATTGGAAGGGATTTCCATTCCAGTCTTAAAAGCCATTCTAATGGTGTGTAGGTGAATGTGTTAATACAAAGTTAATTCTTCATTCTTCTGTGGATTTGAACTTTACTCTTGAAGGTATGATGAATTAAAATATTTCTTAATTTTTAGCATACTTCAAGCTATAATTTGATATATGATAATGCACAATATCTTAATTCTAAGTTGTTTAAGCAAACAGATTTATTATATGCATGTCTAAAATAATTTAAAACATCAATGAAGTTCATTCACATAAGAAATAACTTGAAATGAGGAAATTGAGAAACACAAAGAAGCATACGCAAAAGAAACATTTTATATGTTGAATACAACATTGTAAAAGCACTTGTGTTAGTTTGCAACAAAACAGATAGTTATGATAAACGATACAAGTATATTTCCTTGAGCAACTCAAGTCAAAAGTCGGTTCGATTACCAAAAGGTGATGTTACCTTTACGGTGGATAATCGCAGCAAGACGTTTAGGCATGGACAACACTAAACGGCTCAGTGTGTCTGTAGAAATTTTTTCCCATTCCTGCTGCAGGTAATCTTGTAACTGGGACAATGCTGGGACATATTCCTCTTAAGAATTCTCCAAATATTCTTTAAAGGAGAGCGATCTGGACTTGTTGCTGGTCACTCTAAAACAGAGACACGTTTCGTACATAGCCATGTTTTTGTTATCTTCACCGTATGAGGCCTTAGGTTATCTTGTTGGCAAATATATCGTTTTCTGCCAAACAATCAATGCACTGATTTACATAGATTCGTTTCAAGAACACGTAGATAGTCTGGAGCATTTATAGTGCCTGTACAAAAATGCAAATTGCCAACCCCATTCGCTGTCAAGCAATCCCACACCATCACAGAGCTTACTTTAAGAACCACTCACTTGTAACAGGATGGATCGTTTGCTTCATCCTTCTTTCTAATAACCTTTTGGCCAATATTTCCATATGAAACCTCAAATATGGATTCATCTGTCCACAGTACCTTTTTCCCACTGAGATGGAGTCCAGCTGAAGTCAGATTTGGCCCATACAACATGCTGACATTTATTTGATGAAATGAGAAATGGCTTATGTCTCGATTTGTAGAATACGTAACCACACCTTTTGATATATCGACGTGTAGATACTTCAGAAATGGTCTTTCCAAAACTTTGTCTTGCCCATGTGACTAGGTCTGTGACTGCCATGTGCCTATTTTTACGTATATGCACGAAATAGGCATACTTCCAGATGAGTCAATGTTAGCTTCCGACAGGGAGCCTTTCCTGGACGACTATTTTCAGTTGTAGTGAAATGTTTTATAATACTACACACTGTAGATTGTGTCAAGCAGAATGTTCAGCCAATTTGGCGCTGTGAAATACCATTTTGGTGCTTTTGTATGATTTGATTGTGTACTGAAAGGTCAGTAGCTCATCTCCTTGCCATGCTTCTGCTTAGCACAGATAATGATCGCAAATTGATCGCCCTTATATGTTGTTTGCTTCCTCTGATGTCACTGACTCAGAATTGTGCGCGCAACGGCTGGAATATTCTCGTTCTTTCTACTGAATGAACTTTATTGTAAAGCGTTGGGATTCAGAATACAACTTTAGTTCTTTCTTTGTTTTTTCAGTTGTGACATTTGTACATAGTCTACAACTGCATATAACTATGTATTTTACAATGTTTCGATGACCCCCACATTTTTTTTAATTACAGAAACCTTAGTGAACGAACTTCGTTGATGTATATCCAACTACATACACATTACAAAAGTAAGAACAAATATATATGTAATATATCTAATAATATCATGCTGAATAACATGCCTAATCTACAAAATAGCTTATTATTATAATGTAATAGTATTCAGCATTAAGCAGCAATCATTCAAATTGAACGAACCATACTTTTTTTAAAATTTGCAATCAATCTGCAAAGCAAAGAATTTTTTTTCTACAGATATTTTTTTAAGGATTTGTGCACATAAATATGGGTTAATCACTTTGGAGTTAACCATAACGATGGGATTTTCCAGCATGTTGGGCTAATTACTATTTCATAATTCACTATCCAATATACACCTTTTTCAAAAAAATAAACAATATTTACTCATAATTAAGATTACGTATTCAAATAGAATAATGCATAAAACAATGGCCAATAAGATCTATCAAATGGTTCATAAAAAAAAGCTCACATTCTTTTTTTTTTTTGGGGGGGGGGACAGCACAGTTTTATTTATCTAATCAACAAAGTCCACTCACAAGGTTTCTTATGATACAATTTTGGGAATATAAAAGAAGTAGTTAAACTAAATAAATATTTTATTTAGCTATCATTTTCTAGAACATAAAATATGAAAAGTTACCAAATTTTATAAAAGATACAATCTTTCTTTTCCTTTCTTATTTATGCAGCAAACTGTCTCGTTTTTTTTTTTTCTTTCTTTTCATTTTGGCAACAAATTTAATTTCTGCGATAAGAATGTTATTTCTGTGAGCCAAATAACATTTACAACTCTTGGATGAGTAAGAATACATAAATTTCAAGGGAAAGGATGAATGAAATCAGCAAATGATAAAAGACTAAAAAATATATTTTTAAACAACATTGTACCTGAAAGGCAAAATCAATGTTGCAAAATAGAGTAAATTCTCATGAATTTATTATTTTTAAAAAAATCAAATCTTAAAACAACAAATTACTAATAACACATCCCAGGGAAAAAATTATACTTGCCTGTAAGGGTATCCTTGAGCTTTCATTCTAAATACTGACAGCAGAAGACTAAAAAATATGGCAACCACAGCCAGCCCAATTATAGACATGACTACAATAAATAATACAAATATAAAATATAATGAAAATAACAAGTCTTAGTACACAAAAATTTCATGAAATTTTACATAGCAGAGGGGAGGGGGTAATGATAATTTAGAGATTTTACCAAAAGAATGAAAAGAAAGTTGTGTACGACATATGCCATATGTATTTAAAACATTACTGTGTGTTTTTTAAATGCTTTTAAACACTGAGATGGAGGCTCATGAGGCAGAAGTCTGGATACTAATACTGCATGCCATATTATATTTTCCAATGCCATTTGATCATAGTTTAAACATTTTTATCCCAGAATTCCATATGTTACTAAGTTATGAAGATTTCAGATTAAGAAAAATTATGTGTTCTTACATAGAATATCTCTCAGAAACAATAACAATATTCCTAAAATAAACATAATCTTTTTATTTTCTTTTAAATATGCAAACTCTAAAATTAAATACTATTACTTTCATAATACGAGTCTAAAAACATTAAACTGCTAGTGTTATTGAAATAGGGTATTTGAGATACATTGAATGAAATAGAAGAAAGGATAGAAAAATTTAAGACACTCAGATTCAAAGTAGTAAGTTTCTGCAGTATGTGCAATCTTAGCCTATTATTGCCTAGTGTTCCATTTTAGGGATAGTTTTAAAATGCATCATAAACTCATACGAATTATTTTGTCATGATAAATTTTAAGAAAAAGTATTGTTAAGTATTAATTTCTTTCATATTCAAAATGGCAGCATATATCAAGCGTTCAATTGATAATGTAGCCTTTTTATTTTCAAGTCACACTCAAAAGTAGTTCTTTGCAATGTGAAGGAGAAAAGGGTAAATTTGTTCAATTATTTATCAATTAATTTACTTGCATTTAACAAATATATCAGTAAATACAACTGTAAGAATATATTTTCCTTTTGGAATTTTATATAATTTTAGCTTTTTATAAGTTTTTTTGCATTAATAGGACTTTTTCTAAATAGGGAAGCTAGGCTTAGAAGGGCAATAAAGCATAAATTTTTCAGGTAGAATTCTTTTTAATAAATTTTCCAGTTGATATAAGGACTTGTAATATTAGTATACAAAACATTATTAAAAAGTGGATGAATAGGTTAAAATAATTTCCATTACACATAGATCAGCAAATTAAAATGATATGTAGAAGCTTTAAAACATTTGTGGCATCCCCCTACACCAAAAAAAAAAAAAAAAAAAAATCAAGTGGAAGTGGGGTGGGGTTGGTGGAAAATATTCTTCAAGCATCTAATTAGACATCCAACAAATTCTAATAAGAATAGTTTTACAGTTAATAACTCTTCAATAGTCTTCCAATTAAAAAAATACAAAATTATTACTTTTCCTTTTCTTTGAATCTCCTCTTGAAGCAGCTGCTTCATGTAACAATATCATACCAAGGACAATAGCAGCATCTTTATTTCATTAAGGAACATTTTCATTGGAAATAATTTTATGCATTTAAGAATTATTTATAATCACCAATAATCAATTATTAATAATTAGTTAATTACTAATTAATATACAATTAATTAAAAATGCATGAAAAAGGATACTCAGTACAATCACAATGTAAGTTTCTACAATAAATTGACCACCACTGCTTCCATGAATATAACCCTGGCAGAAAAGAAAAATATAATTGTCATACACATTTTTATTTCACTAAAATAACATCAAGACTTCACTACATTCAAAAATAAAAATTCATTTGCAAAGCTCTCTTTAAAATTAACAACTTCCGAAATTACTTTTAGCATACACTAAACAACAATCTTAAAATGATCAGTGGAATAAACAGCAGAATCAAATTTATTGCAATACTAGCTAATGCTCGCGACTTTGTCTGCTTAATAACACATTATTGGCACCTTCTACCTCGGGATAAAAGTACTTTCACGTCTAATAGTTTTAATGTAAGAAATACTTTCATATAAAATATCATAATAAACATAGAAGCATAGTTTTTAATTAATAAAAAATTCAGGCTTAGATATTTCTGTGAGGAACTCGCGTTTAGCAGCATTAGGGCTGCGAACCACTACTGAGTAAAGCACTTGAATCTTTGCCAGTTGTTGGACAGATGACTCACAATGTCAACCCAAATTTCAGCCTCAATGAAATGTCACTGTGCATCAGGTAGAACACGGAATATCCCTGGTCCTGGGACAGGGAGGAAAAGAGGCACGCACCGTCACCACTTATCTATATATATAAAACACTAACATACGTGGCACAGAAAAGAGGTTAATTTCTCTTTTGCCTATGGCAACAAGTGGCTTGTTTACAAAACAAAACTGGTAGCCTCCTCCATATTAGCAATAACTTCATAGTAATAGGCTGTTACTATATTTGTTCTGGTGTAAAAGAGCTTTTTCTCGAAAAAAAAAAGTTTAAGATGAAGAATTCACAATATTTCTTACAATATAATGAAACTTTGGATGAAATGATTCAAAAGAGATCAGTTAGAAATGAAGCAGAACGGCTTAGGCAATCCAGAGAATGTTTAGATCAACGGTAAAATAGTTAGTCAAAATAGAAGCGAAGATAAAATCGCATCAATTCACAAATTGAAGTGAACATCATGGAGATTACTATTGTGGACATTGCACTTTGGCTACTTTTCTGTTATGCTTACATCACTTGGCACCATTTTTTTTTTCTTGGAGCGCTAAATCACCAGTTTGATTCTAGAAGAGTCAGAAAAATCATCGTATGCATATAACCGAGCATGGATGCTCTGCGCGGGATCAACTAGTTTTTACTATTCTGCAAAGGATCTGTAATCCGTTAATCACAACAATTTCTACATCCATAATTGTAAATTTAGTTGACTTAGTAGATTAAGTTAGAATATACAACGTTCAATGCCCGGGCTAGAAGAATTTGAGAATCAGAATTTGCAAAAAAAAAAAAAAGACCGAGAAATTATTCGTAAAAGAAGAATTGAAAAGAAAGAACTTGTGCACGTGAGAATAATAAAGGCATTGAAGTGTAGGTAAATAAGAGAATATTATATAACTCTCTCTCAATATAACTCTTTTTTATTTCGATAAAAATATATTGACGATTAAAAAGAATTCTGAATAATAAAAGCTAACCCAATAAACTAATTTTTCATTGCATAGCGATGGTAACTTTTCATTGCCTGCTTTTAGGTAGATTCCTTATAGGAAGTCTACCTATTGCAATGGTTCTCATGACACGACTTTCGGAAAATTTCTGCAGATCTTCACCGATCATGACACCTAGAACCCCAAACCATCGTCCGTTAAAAAGTTTATATATATATATAGGTATATATATATGTATAATGCTTTTTCCCATGTTATCTTGTGAACACGATAACTGGAGTAATTTTGAAGTAAATTTAACCAGCATGGGATATGTTGTAAGGATAGTGAAAATCTCGATCGAGTTCGTAGATGGGCTATCCAGCTCAAAGGGGGTGAAAATGGTGGGGGTGGAAATTTTCATTTCCCATGATTCCTTTACAATTGAAAATAGAAAGAAATTTCAAACTAGGCAAATTATTGCCTTATCATAATGAACAATTTTTGTATTTAAACTTTTTCGATAGCTACAATTGCTTAGAAGTTATGAGCTGAAAAGTGATTTTCCCACCCTTCCCCTCCTCTCCCCCTAACTTAAACTACGTTTCAACCTATGCATGTTACCCCTTGTTGGAAAGCTCTCGTCATTTGCAGTCTCTTTCACCTACTTTCATTCTTGCAGCTCTAATCCTTATGAGAATAGAGGGCGAAATGTTCTTTTCCTTATTATAAGTAGAGCTTTTGCCCATGTTATCTTGTGAACATGATAACTAGAGTAATTTTGATTAGATTTTAACCGGCGAGGGATATGTTGTAAGTTCGGTGAAAATATCGACTGACTTTGTAGATGGGCTAAGCAGCTAAAAGGGAGTGGAAATGGTGGGGGACTGAACATTTCATTTTCCCATAATTCCTTTACGATTGAAGAAAGAATGAAAACTCAAAATAGGCGAATTATTGCCTCTTGATAATAAACAACTTTTGTATTGAAACTTTTTTGATAGCTACAATTTTTTTAGAAGTTATGAGCTACAATGCCATTTTCAATCCTCTCCCCCATTTTATCATTTCCCCATTACTCTGTTACGATTGAAGATAGAAAGAAACTTTCAATTAAGGGAATTATCACATAATCATAACAAGCAACTTTTATATTAAAAGTTTTTTGACAGCTACAATTGCTTGGAAGTCATGAGCTGAAAAGCGATGTTCAATTCCCCCTAATTTATCTTTTCCCCATAGCTCCGTTACAATTGAAGATAGAAAGAAAAATTCAATTAGGGGAATTATCACCTTATCATAACAAACTACTTTTATATTGAAAGTTTTTTGACAGCAAGAATTACTTAGAAGTTATGTGCTCCCATCAGCCGCATTCACTTCCACTTTTTGTACGGTAAACAAGCTGATATACCTGATCTTGCTCCGGATTAAAATGCTTTCATGTCTAATATTTTTAATGTGAAAACTACTAATGTATAAAAATTATAATATACAAATTCCTTTTCTGGTCTGAAACGGTTTTAATTAAAATGAGAATATCAATTGAAACAAACGATTTTTAAAAACAGCTGTTTTCTCCATAAATTATTATTTGTTATATAGGCACTTCAAATTTCTTTAACAATTACTAAAGTAAAAGAAAGAAAGGTTTCAATGAATATTTTGAAACAATTAAATTAACTAGTTAATTATTCATTAACTTAAAGAATGAAAATAAATCAATCATTATTTGGTCCTGATATAAATTGTTAATCGTCTACTTTTAAAATTTTCTTTTAGCATTAGTCCAGAATTCTGTGAATGTATTTTGGCAACTATATATATTCGTATTATTCTTGTTCTTCAACATTAAAGGATATTGTTATGAATTATGTATAAAATTAATTTTGAAAAAATATTAAAATGAGAGAAACAAACTGTATGGAAATGAAATTTTTGCCACTGAAATGCTAATTTTAAAAAAAAATTTAATAAGGTGTAAAATTAGTTTCGTGAGATAATGTTTTCCAAAAATATCGCGGAAATTTTTTATTTACAACAATAAAAACATTGTTACAATTCATGTTTTAAAACATTAATTAAAATTGAACAAAATGTCGCATGGAAATAAGATCGGTGTCAATTAAAAGCTAATTTTTTATCTTTAAGATGATATAAAACTGGTGTTTTTGCAATAATAGGATCTGAAGTTATTCCGGAAAAACGTTAAAATTTAAAGTAATTTTTAAATAATTTAAATCCTAATTAAAATTTCGAAAAATCCTTTCTTAGTGAGCACCTACTCCCCAAGAAGCAACCGCCTGCCAAATTTCAAGTTTCTAGTCCCAGTGGTTTGAGAGATTTCATGATGAGTGAGTCATGACTTCTTTATATATAAAGAGAGGTTTGGGAGATTTTGTGATGAGTCAGTGAGAGGTTTTCTCTTTTATATACTACTAGCTGTTATGCCCGGGGTCGCTCAGGATTAAAATACTTTCAAGTCTAATATTTTTGATGTAAAAAACTACTTTTGTATACAAAATTAAATTACCCAAGATTCTTTTATCGTCTGAAACATTTTTTAATTAATAATGAAAGTATCAACTGAACCAGACGATTTTTAAAAACCGCCAATAGCTAATTTTCTCCATAAGTTATTAATATTTATTGCATAAGTACTTCAAATTTTGTTCATAAATCTTGCAGTATAAGAAAGATTTTAACGAATGTTTTGGAACAATTGCATAGGAAATTTTTCATTACGAAAAAGTGTAAAAATAAATATGAATAAAAAAATAATAAAATTAGTCTTCATCCAAAATTCTTCTATTGTGATCTAGCAACAGTTCTTATGTATTCTTGTTCTTCATCAATAAAAAAAGTGTTATAAATTGTAAATTTATACACAATTTAATTTTTGAAAAATTATTAAAATGAGACAACGAATTGAACGGAAATTAAACTTGTGTCATGAAAAGCTAATTTTTTTAAAATGTGTAAAAATAGTTTTTGTGACATAATACATATTTTCGAAAAATATCAGAGAAAATGCCAAAATCTTGCTTAATTTCCAATTATCTGAAATTTTAATAAGATCTGGGGATTTAAAAGTTGACGGTGATCTCTCTCTTCTTATATGAAATATATTTATAAAAAATCAGCAAAAATTTCAGAAATAAAGGTAAATTAATTCGAAGTCTAACCGTTGCCTAGCAATGGAGTAGCTATAAATATGTGTTATTTCAAAATCGTGTGCAGGTAATTAACAATTTATTAAATTTTGAAAAATTAATGAAAATTGAAGAAAAAATTTCTCAGATATAAAAATGATATGATTGAAAAGGTAAAATTTTGAACTTTAAAATGGTATAAAAATATTCTTTTGTGGAACTAATTGCACTGAAGTTATTGTGAGGAAACAGTTTCGGTCAATTTCTAAGTAACTGATTGCTTAATTAACTTTTAGGCTTCAAAAAGTTGACAATAATCTTCCTCTTGTTTTAAATAAGTGCACAAAGTTTGGTAGAAATCGATCCAGTAATTTAGGAGATGTGGAACATACCCATAATGACTTTTATTTATATTAAGATGAAATGGATTGACTTTGAGACATTAAGCATCTTTCATACCCAGATATGTAAAAGAAAGCTTTTAGTTATTATTCCAATAACTAATTTTTAAAGCATAACAATTTATTCAGATATTCATTAGCTAAATATCTTTGTAACTTATTTACAAGCTTTTAATTAAATAAAAATATAAATAAATACAACACTTACAACACTTCCTCTGGAAGAACGATGCATAAATGGAGGACCACGGATATGATTCCACATTTGTCCAGATGTCATGGCAAATACAATGCACTAAAACGAAAAGGCAATCATAAATCTAAGTGATTTTTATTTAAAATATATTATGAAAAGAAAGTAACCAATCCAATAACCTTAATCAGGAATTTCATCAAATATCTGCTCAACGATTTCCATTTTCAAAACCATCGATTTTGAAATGTATAAAGACAAAAAACTAATTTAACAGAGCAATTATATTAGGAAACAGATGACACAGACACTAGGAACAAGATAAAATCCCAAATTTTGTACAAATATATATGAATGTACACGGAAAATATAATTTATTAGTTCCTAATGTTTGTCTTATTTGTAATGATAGAATATACACTATCTGATCAAAAGCATCCGGACACTTTCAGATTTTCACATTTTTTTAGAATTTCTCCTGAAAGACTAAATTGACTGCCCTTGAACTTCGACCATGTAAAGAATACACTCTAACTCACATTCCACAGTGAAGATTTGGTCCCGAGGTCAATTAGGAGACCATCTAAAAATTGCTGAAGACGAAAATTATTTTGGCCCATCCCGCTTCAAGGAAAGCTTATAACAGGATGAAACTTTCAGTAATAGTTATGTTTGATGTGCATAATATTTACATGCATTTTCATAAACGCAGCACAAATATCTGGGAAGATATAAAGGTGTTTTTTTTTTTAAATCTCAAATTTTCAGCATGATTTTTGCTTATAACATGCAGAGTTTTTCCATTAAATTGCATGAAACCTACAGAAAAAGTGACAATATGTTAGAGAAGCATTGTGTAAAAATTTGGAATCAAAACTTTGAATATTAGAGAAAATAAGAGTAGTTGTAGTAAATAATTTTTTAATGTGCATGCGCGAGACATAACATGATTTTTCTTTCATAACTTCAAAGCCAGATATAGAGGGCAAGTTATGTAAAAATTCCAGTCAAATATCATAAGATTTAGAAAGATATCAGCATTGCAGTGAGCAGAATTTTTGCTTCCCTCTAAGAGAAACAAAACAATGAGGGATTTTCCACAAATTGATATTTTTAAACTTAAAATTTCAAATAATTTTATAGAATTTAATAAAGATTGCACATGCTGAATACCCAGGCATACTTATAAATAAAATTCAGAATGTAAATTACAGTTCAACGATTAGTATTCAAAAATTCAAGTTTAAAAAATATCCCAAGTTTGTAGAAAACCCCTCATCATTTTGTTTCTCTTAGAGGAAAGCAAAAATTCTGCTCACTGCAATGCTGATATCTTTCTAAATCTTATGATATTTGTCTGGATTTTTTACATAAGTTGCCCTACATGTCTGGCTTTGAAGTTATGAAAGAGAAATCATGCTATGTCTTGTGCATGAACAGTAAAAAATTATTTACTACAACTACTGATATTTTCTCTAATATTAAAAGTTTTTATTCCAAATTTCTACACAATGCTTCTCTAACATATTGTCACTTTTTCTGTAAGTTTCATACAATTTAATGGAAAACTCTGTATGTTATAAGCAAAAAAACATGCAGAAAAATTTGGGATTTAAAAAAAAACTTTGTATCTTCCTGAATATTTGTGCTGTATTTACGAAAATGCATGTAAATATTATGAACATCAAATATAACCATTGATGAAAGCTTCATCTCGTTATAAGCTTTCTTTGAAACGGAATGGGCCAAAATAATTTTCATCTTCATCAATTTGTGGAAAGTCCTCTAATATTGCCCTTAGGACTGAATCTTCGCTGTAAAACGTAAGTTAGAGTCTATTCTTTACATGGTCAAAGTTCAAGGGCAGTCAGCTTAGCCCTTCAGGAGAAATTTTAAATAATGTGAAAATCCGAAAGTGTCCGAATACTTTCAATCAGATAGTGTATTTCTTTGAACCTATGTTGTCTAATTTTGTTCTGACAACTGGATAAATGCCAAAAAGATTGTAGAGAAATACATAAACCCATTTCTGGAGATTTCTTTTCGAATTTATAAGTAATTTGAAATTTCAGTGAAAACATTTTAACATAGCCATAATATGCCTAAATTTTTGTTACACTATTCAACTAAATTTTAGACTTTTAATTTAGGACTTTTAGCAAGCAGACTCTTAAGAAATCTGAATACAATTAAGTTGGAAATTTTTTTCATTATTTTAATAACTTTTTATAAGGATTTATGTTTTAAAATTTTTAAGACAGTGTAAGATACTGGCTGTTTTCATTCTTAATTCCATTGTATTGTTTTTGATTAAATAAAAACAAGCACTCAGGAGTCCAATATACAGAGTTATTCAAAATGAATCAATCGATTTCAAAATTCCATATTTTCAAAAATAAACGACACAAAATGATAAGTAATGCATGAATACAAAGGAAAAGTATGGAAGTTTTATACTGTGAACAATAGATGGCACTTGTGTGTTCTTCGTGAAGCTTTTTCACAAAAGCTGTTTTAGAAGCTTTTCAGCGGCAGAAGTGATAATGGTGTCCGCAGAGCAGAAAGCTTTTTACGTGCTGTCATTTGCCCGATGTGGATCTGAAATCACCGTTCAGTGTGAATTTCATAAAATGTACCAAATTAATCCACCTACAGCTCAGAGTATTCGAAGGTGGTATCATCTGTTTGAGAGCAGTGGATGTCTTTGTAAAGGGAAAAGTGGAGGGAACCAAGCATATCTGCGGAAAATGTTGAAAGAGTGAGACTTTGCTACGAAGCCCAAAGAAATAGACTGTTTTCATCGGTTGAGAACTGGGCATTCCTCATTCTACTGTTTGGCGAGTGTAAAAGAAAAAATTGTGCTACAAGCTATACAAATGGCAATCCTTGCAAGTACCGAGGACTAGTGCTAACGAACTTTGATTGAATTTTTGTCTCCACATGCTGGAGGCTATGGAAGTGGATGATATTTGCACCCAACTTGTTTTCAGTGATGTGGCCACTTTCCATTTGAGTGGGAAAGTGAACCATCATAATGTGCCTATATGGGGCTTAACAAATCCTCATACCTGGATTGAACATGAACGGGACTCACCGAAAGTGAAAGTTTTTTTGTGCGATGTCCATAACAAAGATTTATGAACCATTCTTTTTTATGGAAAAAACAGTCACTGGCAGTACCTATTTGGATATGTTGGAAATTTGGCTTTTCCCCCAGATAAAGAAAGATCTCTCCAACTTCGTTTTCTAACAAGATAGGCCGCCACCCTAATGAGCTACAGACGTTCATTGTTCCCTTAACACAGAGCTACCTCACAGTTGGATCGGTCGCAGTGGACCATATGACTTGATGTTACACAAGTGGCCACCTAGGTCACCTGATACGACTCCATGCGATTTCTTCCTTTGGGGGTTTGTAAAAGATAAAGTTTATGTGCTACCATTACCCACAAATCTATGGGAACTTAAACAATGGATTTCTGCTGCTGTACAATCAATTACCAGCGACACTTTACAACATGTTTGGCAGGAATTTACATACAGTCTTGACACTATACGTGTAACTAAAGGAAGTTATATCCAACACTTGTAAAAAAAAAAAACCTTCCATATTTTTGCTTTTTATTCATGTATTATTTATCATTCTGTGTTGTTTATGAAAATATACCATTTTGAAATTGGATGATTTAAATTTGAATAACCCTGTATAATAGAACAGATAAATTCTGCTCATTGATGGGAAAATTTAATAACTGCTTTGTTTTTCTTCTGTGCTTGTTGATTTTGCATCTAAAATAGCAGAACAATAATTCAGTATCTATATCTATACTTATAAAAGGCAATGTTTGTGTGCATGTGTGTCTGTGATGTCCAGACGAATCTATCACACTTACAGCCATGAAATTTGGCACACAGGTAGACACAATGGACTTTCAAGCCAGAATTTTAAAATTTAATCTAGAATTTTTTTATTTAATATTTTGTGTTGTTTTGGGTGATTTTTCGCACTCATTTCTCAATAGCATGGCTTCGAATAATTGTACGAAAAAAAAAAAAAAACAGTTACACCATCGGAAAGAACAAACGATTTCCATTCTAATGAAGTTCGTTTTGTACGTCTAACATAATTTACTGAATTTTGAGAAATTTTTGAAAAATAGTCACTTTTATGGTAATTTTTAATAAAGATTTCTTCAAATTATCGCAGCTGACATTCTAACATCTCTATAATTTTCTTATTTTTTTCAGCTTATAACTGGAACGTTTCTGTTGGATTTAAAACAAGAACGGTTAAAATATCTTTTTTCTTTTTTTAAAAATTAATTTTTCCCTGATCAGTTCAAACAGTTTTTTGCTAGCGAGATTTAACAGCAAGAGTTTCTCCGGACGAGTGACCTTCCTTGCGACAGGTGACGTCATATGCTTTCATTTCCAGCATGCATTTCTACAATCCGATGTGCATCTTTTGTTTTGATTTCAAAACTTTTTTGTGTCATTGGTGGGCATTCTTTTTTCCCATTTTGTTGAAGCCCTGATTCCACGGGCAATACCATGTGTGTACTACTAGTATCAAATATAACTGACATAAATTATCTATTGTAAAACAAAGCAATTCTATAATTACCATTGCAGCTAAGCCCCATGATGTTTTATTGTACAGGAAATCAAGATTATTTCTTCGCATGTACAACAGAGCAGCAATAAGAGCAAATAATATAACCAAAGCTATGGTGCCTGAATAATTGGGTGGCCGGAAAACACGAATCTGAAAATAAAAATGAACTCTAACATAATATAAATTATATACATTAATTAATAATTTTTTAAAAAATAAATATCAATAAGAAAAACTTTTTTTATATGCAGAGAGGGTGGGAAAAAACTTTAACGAATATACGATTATAATAAACTATCAGAGATGTAAACAAACTATTTACATCAGTTCATAAAAAGCTTTCATTACATCAGTTTCTTCAGATTCAATTGACCTAACATATGTTCTTTCACAATTTTAGACAATGCTGTTTTGGTTTCCTTCTTACTAAAGAAATTTGCTTTCATGAGAGTGAGCTAAGTGTATTCCATATGCTTTTATTTTTACTTTGAAGTTTCAAAAAGCCTACAGATAGTTAAGGACCCTAGTTTGTTTCACGAATATCTCAATGAATATTTCTAAATGAACAATGCTAAAATGTAAAATCATGACACAATGCCAACAAAACAAAATTACCTTTTCCAATATTATAGCTAAATCACCAACCTCTGAATTGACAAAGCTTCATTTATGGTGGTTATCTTATGTAATTGTTGAAAAATCATGCATATATATCTGCTAAAAAAATTGTACCAAATATTGAAAAACTAAATAAACTTTACAAATGCACAACACTTACACTTCGGCACGCAACAGACAGTATTAGCACGCTGATATACATTGAAGTATGCAAACTATATTTCAACGTCAATGCATATGATAATTTATGCTGCTTAATTTTTTTAAAAAGTTACTACTTTAATTGATCTGATATAAAGAATTTTCATACTTGAATATCTGTTCTTTCTGCAATCCACCTGGCAATAGTTTCTGCTTGAAAACCAATTCTGCATAAAATTATTTAAAATTATACATCAACGCATAGCAAAGAATCAGTACACTAGCACACAAACATTTTTTTTTACAGTAGAAACATCTTTAAAAAGCAAGTAAATTTTCTGCACTAATGATAAATTATGTATACCTTACTTTCTAATGACTGTTATGTGTTTATTTATAATTATTCTTATTTCAGATAGAAATTTTAACCTAAGAATTGATGTAAGGAATACATTTATATATTTCAACTTGCCTCTGGATATCCATTTGATCACCTTTCTTTGGTTTTCCCTTTTCTGGAAAATGCATGAAGACAGGTGCAGAATTCATACCTAGCTGCAAAATAATTTATAATTAAAATATGTAATTATGAAATCCAAATACAGTATACTTATTTCCAATTAACAAAGCTTATTACTCACTGAGCTAAAAACATCAGGACCTTCATCAAAATCCACCATACCAAAGAATAGTTTATTTGTATTCATTTGAGAATAACGCCATGAATTTGCAACTAGTTGAAATTCATCATATGCATGCCTAAAAGAGCAAAACTCCTACTAATGATTGCATCAAATTAATATAAAAAACAAATATCTTATTTTTATCGCATATTACTTTTACCAATTTATTTGATATAAAAAAATGCATTGCCATAAATCTATATAAAATGATTTTAAAAAATGAAAAATACCTGCAAACCACACATTGGCGATGTGGAGAAAGGGCTGTTAACATAACAATAAATGAATAATTTCTAGGAGTAGCTTTGATGAACTGTCTGAATTTATCACCTGTGAACCGAATAATTGCTCTTTTAGAAGACATTTCCACTAGTTCTTGAACTCTTTCACCAAGAGTCTGAGCCTGAAAAGAAACAGATTTTTAAAATTCATTGGTAAATTTTATAACAAAGAAGTTACAACCTTATTTTGAAAATTAGAACTTTAAAAATTTGGTTTCAGAAAAAAAATTATACTACAATTTAATTTTTAAAAAATTGTTCAGAGCAAAATATCAAATTCTTTTACAGCTATTGAAAATATATATATATATATAAATGTCTTAAAATTAGATCAACTCGGGTTTTTCTTAATTTCAAATGAAATTTCACATGGAACAAATTAACACACTGAATAGTAACAAGAATAAATTAATTGGTTCAGCTTGTTTTCCACAATTCAACTAGTTCAGTTGGTTGATGTCCACAGTTCATTTATTTTTCAGATCCTGGAAAATGTATAAATTACAGTATTTCCAACATAAGTAACATTTGAAACTAAACATATATTTAAAAAAAGAAAAACATTAAAATAAAGTTATATCTAAACATGCATAAAAAAAAATCAATGGCAACATCAAAAGAACGAAATTTGTTATAGTCAATGCACTCTAAAAAATCTATTTACATAAAAAAAATACAATCAGAAGAAATAGCTAGAATAATATTGAAATCGGAACAATATCACTAAAACTATTATTGACTATTTTCTAAAATTATTGAAAAAGCTTTTTAAACTACTACTTAATATTATTTAAGAAAATATCTAGCAAAATCATCAGGATAACTACAGTAAAAAGGAACAAATTGAGATCATGTGAAAAGTTTTCATTCAAACTCATTCAGATTTTTTAATTAAATTTTGAAAGAGAGAGAGGAGCAGCTGTAAATATGGCACAAAGAACGATTATGCTTTCTAGTAATAATGAAAATAAAGCACTTTCATTCAAATAAAAAAAAAGTACTACTTCTACAAGTTTACAATTGCAAACTATTTATATTTGCTACTTTCATAGTTTTTCTGGAGGAGATAATTTATGATACATTATCTCTCTTATAATTATGAAGCTCATCTAGTAAAGAGATTTTAGCGTGGGCAAATGCCAAATCTCTGATTTCCTGACTTGTAAGCCATTGTTACAAGCAATGAGCCAACATTTAAAAGAATCCAAGCTGGTTGATATGATAAATCATTATACTTTATCTTCCTTGCCTCTTCAAGTACAACATAAGTTCTCAGTAACAGAACAACATATTTTTCACATAACATCTGAAATTAAAGTTACTGTAAATAACTTTTAATACAGACATAGTATTCTCAGGTTATTTGCAACTATAAAAAATCCTTGGAAAGCTATTTTATAGTTTAAATCTGAACAAAATCATCATCTTTTACAAACAAATACTTAGAACCTAATGTAGTGAAGTAAAAATTGTACAGATATGAAATTAATACAATATTTCTTCTCTATAATTAATGCTCAGAATGTGAAAATTAAAGCCAATAACATAATCGATAGACCGAAAGGAGTACTTCCATAAATGTGAGAAGAAAGATGAAATATCATTACAAGGGCAAAATTTTTCTTAAAGACATAAACAGTACATTAAAAACTTTTCTTTATGGATATATATATTTATAAAAATTCATTCTCCAAATTATATTGAACGATAACAAGAAAAGGTGACATTTAGAAACATTTCTACTGATATTCTGAGAAATTTACAACAATTAATAAAAGTCGATCATTTTGAATGATTCTCCAAGAATCTTATTTGCAGAAAAATATTCTTAGAAGTCACCAGCAAATTATCTCTTCGATAGTAAAGACTCTGTAACTTTAAAATATACAGTCTCCAATTATTTTAATAAATTTATATAATTGAATGTCTACCTCATCCGGCCGTTTTATTTAAAAATAAAACAGAGGACTAAAATACGAAAATAAGACTCTTTTATAATGGAATAGTTCTACTACTCTTCTAAAGTAATAATAATAATAAGGCATTTAAAAGAATTTATGAAATCTTAAATGAATAAAGCATCTGGAATAGAAGTCTACAAAATCTTTAATCGAATAAAAATCTACTTACTTCTTTTTTACATTTCATATCAGGCCAGAAAAACATGCATAGTAAAATGAAAAAAATATATTTTGAATACATTTTTATTAAATGAGCAGGAAATATTAATATTTAAAATTATATACAGCGAAAAGATACGTAAGCAAACACTTTTCAAGTGTCGGCGATGCCGCTATTGATGAAGATGCGATATATTTAGTTCCGATATTGAAGTTGCTACATGGCCGTTAAAACATAAAGGATATATTAATCAAATTCATTTGTGTGTATAAGAACTACTAAAATTTTATCATAAATAATGGAGATGCCCAAATAAAAATAGGAGAGAATTTTTTTTATAATCGTAATCGATTAATTTTACTGATCTCTCATCGTAGTTATGGAAACGTATCATCAAGAAGTAGCGTTTTGTGATTATTCACGCGGTGATAATGACCTGACCTGAACTTCTGAGAGTGATTGCCTTCATTTCATAAATTGTTTTTCGATGTGAAAACAGTGTAAAATGGAGTTTAATCATTTACATTTCATGTGGATTTTTTATTCTTTCGTTGTGACATTTAGTGGTGTGAATGTTTTATTTGTGAAAAGTATACCTTCAGTACTAGTGCGATTTTATACATTTGGCAAAGCACATAAATCATTTAATAAACAAAA
This sequence comes from Araneus ventricosus, assembly GCA_013235015.1. Taxonomy (NCBI): domain Eukaryota; kingdom Metazoa; phylum Arthropoda; class Arachnida; order Araneae; family Araneidae; genus Araneus; species Araneus ventricosus. The sequence continues at coordinate 4,834,709 of BGPR01000009.1, forward strand.
TTCTATTCTTAAATGGTTTGAAATACCTAAGCGGTAAGAATGTGAAGTATTTTTTCTAACCTATTCAAAACTTTTTGTAAATATGAAATGTACCTGCCTTTTGATGTTTTTATGCTTTTATTCTTAATGACTAGTACAGTTGGATGTTGCTGAATTTTTACTCCTCATTTAATATAGTTTTAAAATGATGTATATCTCTAGTTATTCAGCACTTAAAAAACCTCATCAGATTAATCAATTTGTTAATGCTATCCACTTATGCCTTTTTTTTTTATATATATATTAGTAGTCTGACAAAACTTGTATCTCAAAGTTTCAAATTTTTTGTTCTAAGATTTTTCAACTTTGAGTTTATGAATTTTATATGAGTTTATTAGTTCTTGTTGAATGCCCTTCCATTTCTAAATAAATTTGAAGATATTATATTATTATAAAAACCAGTTTAATGTCATGTTTTGAAATAAATAATGAATGGCTCAGTGTTAATTCACTAGCTTGAATGCAAATCCAAGTAGTAATATATATTGAACTCAGATTGATAAAACCATCCAGTTTGTTTTGGGTCTGTTTTTTACTCGTTTGTTTATAAATTTTTAAAAACTCTTCCAATTATCATTTGTTATTTATTAAATAGTGTGTGGCGGAATTGACAAGTTGGTGTGTGTGTGGGGGGGGGGGTAAGTCACCTCACTGCCACCACCATTTTTTGCACAAAAAAATTAAATTTTTATTTCATTTTTGCTTCCTAAACATAGGAATTATAAAAAAGCAATAGTGTCCAGGAAAGTTAGCTAATTTTATGACTAAATTTTATTATCTACCCCCATACGCCTTGGTACTTTTCAGGTGTCTATATGGGACATTCTCCAGAAAATGTACCATTTGCACCAAAATATTTTCAGATTTCAAAATCTTAAATTTCCTTTTTTTTATTTTTTTTCATTTTTATATGCAACTTCTACTTACTAGAAGTTAACCATGAGCAATGGCCCAACTAAATGTAAATTATTTTACTCATAAATAAAACATATATATAACCTTTTTCACGGAGGTGATATAAAACACAAGAAAATTAATAATTACTACATTAAAATAAATTTTAAACATTTAACCAGCTCACATAGAGAATTAGAAAATGAAATTATTAATTATCTTAATGAATTATCTTATTAATTAATTATCTTAATATAATCAAAATTAAATATTGGGATTAAGATATAGCTTAAATTTTAGTTATTCACTTTATGAGTTTAAAATTTGTTGTTAATATATGTATACTATCAGTATAATCTCAAATTGCTGGTTAAAATCAATGCATCTCGCTTCCTTGACGATGAAATTGAAAAGGGTGTCATGGAGGTGAAGAATCTTCTATAAAAATAAGCTTAATGGATGCTTTTTTCAGAGAAAAAAAATATTTTTTGGTATTACAATCTACACATGTTAGCATATTAAAACAGGTAAAATTGTATTTTTATATTATTTTATATAAATGAACTTCAAGTTCACGGAGGTGAGATTTTTGAATAACCAAACTTGTTTCTTAAGAACAAAATCTGTCCACTTGTCTCTAAACCAAAAGTTCATTTACTTTTTGTAGCTGTAATAAACAAGGTGGATGACATGCATCATGGGAAACAAAATGTGATGGCTGTACTGCCATTTATGAGTAAAAAAATGGCATTTCATGTTTGGGTAACGGAGGTGAGAATTTATTGTGTGACACCATTCATTGTTGTTCTAAAACAAACTAAATCACAATATAAAAATTTAAAATATGCTTAAGCATTTAATATTTGAGACGCTTGTGGCAGGAATAATAAATATTTACAGATTTTTTTTTTAATTAAACAAGTTATTGAACATTATTAACAGTCACACCAGGTGTGTGACATATCACGGAGGTGAGAATTCACATGCTGTGAACTAAAATAATAATTTAAAGATCATCATAAAAATTTGGTGACTGATTTAAATAGATATATTTTTACCACTATTGAAAAACATAGTGTTACAAAGCTATAAAATCGTTTCCCTGAGATGCTAATCTTGGCGACAAAGTTGGCGACTTTGGCAACAAAAGGAATTCTCTAGAAGGACCTCGAACTTTCAACATATTTCTACTGGTTTCATGAACTTTCTAAAGATTATGTCACTTCCTACGTAATGAAGTCACTTCTGGTTGAAAAGTATAAAAGGCAAGCTCTCAAGCCAAGAAGAGTCAGTTGGATTTGGATCTGCAAGCAAGCTGGTGAGCTAATAAGAAACCTTTGAGTGCTGTGTTGAGATTTAATGGTAATCTCTGTTGTGAATTTTTACAAGTGCTGTTTTAATATTTGTGTTATGTTTCTTTGCTTAGAATACCTGTAAAATAAAGAGCTTTATTTTTGTAATCCTGCTTATTGGACTGCATTCATGTACACCCACAAGACGAATTTGTCACAATAGTTTAATCAATTATTGTCTGAAGATTTTGCTGTAAAATGAATGTGACGGAAAAGGTACATTTTCTGACCCATATATTTTTTACCGCCTCCCTCACACATAACTCTCAATCACTATTAGTGATGTTTGGTTTAATATTCTAGGACATCATAATGTTTTACGTAATAGCATAAAGAATAATGTGTGAAAGAAAATTCTCTAGAATTATTCATTTCTTCTAATGTGTTGAGTATCGATAAATAGATTCTGGATTTTCAAGTCAAATTTGCTTTTTCACCTTTAATTGAAGAAGCTATTATTTTTTTTCTACAAATGTATGATTATGCATGTAATGAAATAACATAAAGATTAAAAATTTCCCACTCTTTTGTTCCCTTAGTAACAGTTGCCACCAAGCATAAATATTGGTAGGAAATATCACTTTTCTGTTAGCATTGACTACCATAAAAATGTATAGAAATATGTCAATTGAAGTTACACTGCATTGTAAAGTTGGCTTGAAATTTCTTTTCTTATTAATGCAGCATTAGATTGCTGCCTATGGTTCATTTTAGTTGCCTTCCCTTTAACTGAAAAATAGCTTGTTTGGTGAGCATTCTGGCTGCTGTTGAGAAGACAGAAAAATGCCAAATTATTTCTTGAGTAATATTTCTTATTTATAAAACAGTAATTTTGTATGTTTTTTTTAATGTCTTAAAGAACTTTTCAAGTCACTTAAAACTGTTTCCATAAAGCAGTAAATAATATTTTTTAACTTGAAATTTTCTTTTTTTTCTGTTTTTATAGCTGTAATGTTATAGTATTTAAAATGGAAGCCAAGCTGTTTCATTTATTTTATTTTAGGTCTTATTTTAAGGATATTCCATTTTATTAAATTTAAGACATGCCACAAGGTCACAAATTTCAATTCTAAGTTCCAGTTCAATTTGTGTATCTTTAAGTTACATCTTAATTAATGCATGTTCTGAGTACTTTGCATTAAGTACATCAATTATCAAATGATTACCTGGAACAGAGAATTATTAGAAGTTTATAAAAGGAAGTTTAGTAGTAGTTTTCTTTAGTAATGTATAACAGAAATTTCTGTAGTAATTATAGATTCTAAGATTTTTAAGTAATTAAATTAAGGAAAGCTGAAAATGAATAAATTGGTTAAGTTTAAGGTATGGAGTCGTTTCTCCATATTTTGCATCGTCAGCTTTTTGACGCCAAGAGGAAGACTGTTTAGCGATGTGTTTTCATTTGTTTTGGTTACACAGTGACATTCAAATTAGTGTCTGGCATGTGCATCATTAAATTGGAGTTCTGCACTTTGAAACTTTGTCTTGATTGGTCAGCTATGTGCTAATTTAACTTTTATTGGATTATTTAATAGAATTTGCATAATATTTCATTTGGAATTTAACAGTTTTAATTTTGACAGTTTAGTTCATGTATTTTTTAAAAAGAAGGTAGATTCCTAACATTCAATGAAGAAGCAAAGCTAATAGTTTACGGCTTTGCTGAAAGTGAAGCCACTGATATTTTTTTAAGTATAAAAAAAATTTCCCGCTGCATCACATGTGGGAATTCTCATTTTTGGGATCTGAAAAAAAAAAACACTAGATTCCTAACAGTCAGTGAAGAAGCGAAGCTACTAGTTACCGGCTTTGCTGAAAGTGAAGCCACTGAGGTTTTTTTAAGTTAAAAAATTTGCCTGGTCATGTACGGAAGAGAACAATAAAATGTTCACTGCTTACCCAAAACAAATGTCCTCACATCGCCAAACCATCATGCCTTTGGTGACAAAAAGTCTGTGATGCAAAGCGAAGAGGAATGGCTCTGTACCTTAAACTTAACTTTTACCGGTAAATTATGTCTTTTGCATAATTTAACAATTAAGATGGTTTTAAATATAGATCATCAGCAATTTTTAATTATTTGCATCAAAAGCATTTTCTTTAAGTTAAGCCATCCTGATTATGTAACTAAATAATATTTTTTAAAAACTTTCTAATATTTTTTATTTAGCTTTCTAATACTTATTGATCTCTTAAGCTTGATTTTTTTGAGAAACCATGGAATCAAAATCCAACAAATAGGAAATTACCTACTGCATTATATATCTGTCCTTAGTAATCCATTTGTAATTTTCTTATCTTAATTCTTAAGTAAACTTACAAATCTCATTTTTCTCCTAACTTGCTAAATACACAGAATAATTATTTTTATATTCTTGTAATCATCTCAGAATTCTCTGCTGTGACAAAATAAGAAAGAGTATGTTAGCATGTGTTGGAATATTGTACACTATTTTAGTTTTCATCATGAAAAGGAAGTGGATGAAAGCTATGATTTTGACTGTAGTCCATTAGACTTAAGATCACAGTAGTCACAGCCACTAAACTTGAATTATTTTTCAGGTGTCAGTTCACCAAATATGGTATTAAACACAATTAATACTAAATGATTAGTGAAAAACTGGAGAACTTGGTGATGACACTGCATCATATTCTTAAGTCTAATGTATTGTTTATAATGAATCTGTTTGATGAACTGTAAAGGTCTAGGGGTAAACCTGGAGTCTACAGTGCCAGCCTGCTTCTCGCCAATTTTTCTTGGCGCAATTTCATTTGCCATCGCCAAACACTGTTTTGGATGTGGAGTACACTTTTTATTGCTCTCTTGCGCATGCTTCACCTGAAAAGGAGAGATTGAGCACGCAATGCCTGCGGCATTTCAAGTGTGTACGGGGCAAATTTTTTAACTTAAAAAAACATCAGCAGCTTTGCTTTCAGCATAGCGGAATACTTGTAGCTTTGCTCATTCATTGAGAAATGAAACACACAGAATAACATACACAGTACTGAGCCGATAGTCAAACCTAAATATTCCAAACGAAGTTTTATTCAAATTCGAATGAATTGACCAATCATATTGAAGAGATGAACAAAACAGTCCAATCGAAACATGGTGCAAAACACCAATGAAAAGATCAATTTCTGCTCATGCGTGCTTGTTGCTCGTTAAAAACATCATTGCGCGATCAAGACAAACGTTCTCTCATCTCCGTTCTTGGTGGGAAAAGTTGCCAATCCTAAGAGGAATGAAGTAGGTGGGCACCGTACACTCCACATTAACCAGTGTAGGTTGTATATTTTGCTTATGTTTTTCTAATTATGGGTAGATCAAATAAAATTTATCCTTAGGTTACATAAAAAAGTTTCAATTGTGAATTAGTGGTTCATCTTCTTTGTATTCATAGCTAAAACATGTTATTGTTATTCATACTTTAAAATTTTATTTACAGATGGTTTTCTCATTTTTATGTATTTGCTGTTGTGTATTTCTTTTTCATCACTGGAGCAGTACTGCTTAGATATTTTGTCAACGTGCCATCACCTTTCTTTGTGCAACTGTTGAACTTACTAGGATCATCTAAAAGAGAAGGCACTGGTAAATTTTTGATTTTAAAATTTTTAGTAAATATATTTCGGAAATTTGCATTATACTTATGAACTCTATTTTTCAAAAAAATAAGTAAGTGTAATAGTAATCAAATATAGAATCAATATATTATGTAGGGTGGAATGTCTAAATTACTAAAAAAGGGCAGTTTTATCTGATAGAAATTATGTTGCTGCTGAGTATCAATGGTTGCATTTATTTTTGTCATTTAATAAAGAGTTTGAAAAAAAGACTTATTACAGTGATATACTGTTTTTTCTGATTCTAGATTAATTATTAAAAGAACTTGATTTTATTGGGAAATGTATAAATGACAGATATATATATGTTGGTGATAAATGTATACTTGGAATTTTAAGCAAAATCTATTACCGTTAAAGATACGAGTCTAAATTATATTTTCAGTAGGCAAGATTTCAACTGCTCTCTTCTTGCTTATTCTTGCACACAAGCAAGATAATTCTATTCAATCTTTTGCTACAATGTCATTATTATTGTTGAAGTTATTAACAGAAATCCAGGTTTGACTTGAGACACCCTGCATAAAATGCTTAGGTAAAACATAGTTATAAATCAACTATTTGTGCCCTCTGAGTAAATCATTATTTAAATTATAATTTCATTTTGAGGAACTCTTTGTAGGAAATATTCTGAAGTAGATTAGTCTCATTACAATATCATTTCTTACAATGTATCTAAATGCAATTTTTTGGCAATTCTTACAAGCATTCTATGAATATTTATAAGATTGAAAAAAATTAATTTTGTTTGTTAGTGATTTCATAAATGATTTAAATTTCTGCAATAAAGTTGTTTAAATTCTCATTTTTGACATATATGTATCATCATCATTTTGTGTTGGCTTTGATAGGGATACAGCAAGCAACTGTATCCTTTTTGCAACCCATTCAGAAAGCAGTACTTCTGATAATGACATTAGTCAGAAAGATTGTTTCATCTGTTACTATAAAAATTGATTGTTTTTATCAGTAACAAAGGTTGTAAATTTCCACAATTGACAAAGATCCAAAAGTTTAAACATTTTATGTTTAAATTTTTATGTCGTAGTTTGTAATGCATTCAAGTATTAATCAAAAATTAATTATTTGATGCAACTATTTCAGATAGAGACATAAATTATTTTTATAGCATTTCAAGAAAATTTACTAATTAGTATTAATTCCTACTAAAGATAAACAATTGTCTTATTATATTAGACAAGTATTGATATTGTATAATTTCTGCTAAATGCAAATAATCAAAAGTTCAAAAAATGCAAATAATTAAAAGTACATTTTTCCAAACTAATGAAACTAAAGACTTATCACTAATAAATATAGGAATTCCTTGAAATTATTAAAACATGGTATGATAATGATAGAAACATATATAAAATAACTTTTAAAAGGCATTTTACTGTAACTTATTTCAGTAACATTTTAGACTCTACAAACAAAGTGAGATAAATTACTTTTCTTAAAATGCTGATATTTATCTTGCATTTAATTTTATCGCTCTGATTTATTCTTTTTATTTCAAAAGTACCAGGAAATGAAATTAAGTTTTTGTTGTATTTTAAATGGTCATCTGCATTATTTAATGCTTCCTTTGTTTTTCATTTTATTAATAATTGATTTTGTTCTTTCAGTCAGTGCTGAATCTGTTGTCATCCTAAGCATTTTACTGTTTTTACAAACATGCAGACGCTTCTATGAATGCTTTTTTGTATCTGTTTATTCAGATGCCAAAATGAATTTTTCGCACTACATTGTTGGCCTAACTTTCTACTTTGGAGTTGGCCTATCGTTGTTGCATGATGCTCCTGGATTTGAAAATGCCAATGGTACTTTTTTTTGTATTTAACTACATGTTGATTTTACAGTATGTTGTCATGAATGCCACCTAAAGTGTTTTGAATAAATATTCATTATTTATTAATTAAATATTTCCCTGATTTTTAGTAGAATTTCAAACTGATTGCATCCATAGAGGTATTTTTTTAACTCTTCCAAAAATGAGTGACATATGAGTCGTATTTTTCCCAAATGAATATTTTTCTTTTTTAAAACTTATTTACTTTCCTTGTAAAGAGATGTCACTTTCAGAATGCATGCTTAGTAGTGTCAGTCAACATTAAATTTTATTGTGGCACCTTCAATATTCAAACAAATGAATTGTTTTATATACTCTGATCTTTTCAAATTTGTTCTAGATTCAAAATATTATCTCACACTTAAGACTCAAAAATAGACTTTATCTTACAATTAAGAAATATTTTCTGGCAATGGAATGTGGACATCATATTTTCATCTTATTTGTCCAAATGTTTTCCAGAATGTCTTTCATGTAATTTCAGTAAACAAAATTAATCTATTTGCAGTCTTAAACTGATAGAAAGAAAAACTGTTAATCTTGTATAAAATTTTTTGATTTATGGCTTTAATTGCTTTTGATAAAATACTTGAGATTGAATCCATTCATTTTTGCAAAAAAAAAAAAGAAAATAATTTTCACATGCTTTCAGCAATCAATCAATTTTTGTAATTAGATATTGCTTTAAAGATGCTCACTTTTTCTGTTACTTGTGTAATATACTAACCTCAACAAATTCTAGAAATTCAATCTGTAACTTTTTATTTCTAATAAATAAAACTTAATTTATTTAGGCTTTTTTAGTTGTAAGTGTACTTGGTTATAATTCTATAAAAATGAATAAAAGTTTTTTATTTATATTTATTATTTCTTAAGTGATTTTTTTTTTTTTAAGTGAAATTATTTCTCATGCTTAAAACAGTAGCTTTACAAGCTAAAAAATTAACTCTTCATGATGGATCCTGATGTAAATTCCTTTAAAAATCTGTTAAGAGTTTGACATTGTTTTTACCCTAGCAATAAATATAAATTTATAAAAAATTTTATAGCATTTAAATTTTAAGGCGAAAAAAATCCAGTGCTTAAAACTGTCTCATAATAAAAATTTTTCTGTTACTTGATCATCTCTGAGGTAATTGTCAATAAAAATTTTCTTGCGTGTGGTGTAAAAAAATAAGCAATTATGGTTTTTGTTGTTAATGCCATAGATTAAATTTTATATATATTTTTAATGCTAAAATAATTTTTTTCCAGAAAATTCTACTAATTATATTTCTGGCAGATGGTTAACATTCCCGCATTTTATGGGTATTGTGTTGTTTCTGTTAGCATTCAACTTGCAGTTCAAGACTCATAAAGCATTAGCATTGCTACGCAAAACAGGTATAGTGCATTTTAAAATACTGGTTAAAAAATTGTGAATTAGTATAGTTTAGGTTAACTGAATTAAGTTTTAAACAGAATTAATTTTCAGTTGCAATCAATTGAAACTATGTGTCATAACATAAATTTGCTCTTCCACTTTGACAAAAAAACATTGTGTACAATAATTAATATCTTGCTGGATTAAAGATTATTGTAGTTAAATTGTGAGTTATTAAAAAACCATCATCATTCAAGTGGTGACTTTCACTTACAAATGTAACACATCATCGCTTAACAATCAACACCGCCTACCTCATTTTTTTGAAATTTCAAAGAGAAAGATTCAACTGAATTTTTCGCAACCAATAACGATTTTTTTTTTTTTTCACGTCTATTTGAAACATGTGGTCTCATGAGCAAATGTTAAAAAAATTAAGAAATATTCGTTATTGGTTGCAAAAAATTCAATTGAATCTTCCTCTTTGAAATTTCAAAAAATTGAGATAGGTGGTGTTGCTTTTTAAGCAACAACATCCTATATTTTTTTTTATTTGCCTTTATAGCAGATACTTCCAAGCATCTTTATTCCTGCAAAAATAGAAACTTAGTTTTAATAATCATTTGTAGAAATCTGCTACTTAAGAATTAAAAATACATGCTTATGAAATAAGCCTAAATAATTTTATCCTGTGAATATTAATCATTTTGATTAATTAATTTGCTTATTCACATATAAAGACCTCGGATATAATACCAATCTTTTACTTAATCTTTTATGTGGCCATTTATTTTGATGTTTTAAGTGTGGGTTCTGAGCAATGAGGTTTTAAAAGTGGTTGTCATATTCTTTTTTACTTGTAATCAAAAACTTTTGAATCTCTATAAATTTGTAACTAGATATTTTTAACAAAATATACTAATAAATATATGAGTACACTACTATGAAGCTGAATCCAAAGAAAGCTGATTCTGGTAGGTTAAAAAAAGCAATATTGTACATATTTATGAGTTTAAATAACTTTAAATTATTTTTTGTGGTAACTAATGCTTTATGATTATTGCAATTTTTTGCAATAATCATAATTTTTTTCGTCAAATAAAATTTTACTCATTTTTCTCTTTAAGATATTTTTTTTTCTTCACTTAATAGGTGACAAAGTTACATCTACTGGACACCATCTTCCAACTTCAGGGTTTTTTGAGTATGTTTCCTGTCCTCATTATTTTGCAGAAATAGTGATTTATTTGTCTGCTTGCATAATTCTGAGTGGTAAAAGTTATTCATGGTGGCTAGTGTGTTTGTGGACTGTCTGCAGTCAGATTCTCACTGGTCTTATGAGCCATAAGTGGTATAAGAAAACTTTTAAGAACTATCCAGTTAAAAGAAAAGCCATTATCCCTTTCCTTCTTTGATGTTATCAGATAACTGTTACTTTTTAGATATGAAAAACATAATATATATTTTTTCTTCATGGCAATTTACATTTGTAAAAATCTATTTAGAAACTATCTTTCTGTGTATTACTGAATGTACTTTTTCAAAAACTGTAGGACTCTATGTATAGGTATATAAAGAAGTACAAGTTATTTTCCTATTTTTATTGAATTATTTACTTATTTATTTTAAAAACTTAATTTGTTTTGTGACATCTTCTATGTAAATATTTGAAATTAATTTACAAATGTAAATTAGGCTATATTTTGTTTGCAACTATTTATTTTGTGTTAAATTTATATTGCTCCATTTTATGTGGGTGTGTTTCTAAACTGTATATCAACATATGGGAGTTTCAACTGATTATGTATTATTGGTCAACTAACATGTTATTTAAAAAGTGAAATTATTTGCTATTTAATGAATTTTGTAGAAAGATATGTTTTTGAAAAGTCTACTTAAATATTTAATCAAGAAATCATTTTTTATACGTTCATGTTGGACATTTAATGTAGAAATGGTTTTTACAAATATATATATATATATATTTATTCAAAGTATTTGTTACTGAAAAAGATATTTATTTTGTGTTAAATTTATATTGCTCCATTTTATGTGGATGTGTTTCAAAACTGTATTGCAACATATGGGAGTTTCAACTGATTACGTATTATTGTTCAACTAATATGTTATTTAAAAAGTGTAATTATTTGTTTTTTAATGATTATTGTAGAAAGATTTGTTTTTGAAAAGTCTACTTAAATATTTAATCAAGAAAGCATTTTTTGTACTGTTCATGTTGGACATTTAATGTAGAAATGGTTTTTACAGATATATATTTATTCAAAGTATTTGTTACTACAAAAGGTGATTAATAAAATTTATAAGTTGTAATTTGTTTCATTTGAAATATTCATTCATAGTAAATTTAGAATAAGTCACAAGAAATAGAAATTTTTTATGAGAAAAATGACATAAAAAAGTTTCACACTTTAAATTGATCATAGTTCTGTGCAAAATGATAAAGTAAATGTGAAATCCTCTTCTTAAATTTATGTTATTTTTGTGACAATCACATTTTGTCTCACCCTCCTGCTGGTGGATGGCACTGCAAGGACTTTTTCGCAATCAAAAGCAGGATAGACAGAGTCACTTGACTGTTCGTGCAAGAACGATGGCTTTTTTCCTCTCACGGAGACGGACAAATCTCGCAATGCTTAGCGAGTTGTATAATGTAATGTAATCTTAGTTAATCCAGAATAATTCTATGTGGTAGATGTGTGAACAATAAATTTAATTTAATTCAACTATTGCCATCTTTATTTTAATCCTACTTTTCACTTTCTGTGAGCTAGCCGGAAATGGTTGTTAAAACTGGTGCCTAACTGTCTGGGCCGAATCTCCCTGCATCCTGGTGGTTGATAAGTATATTTTGTAATCTATACTTTTGAAATGAAAAAAGAAAATTACCGATTTAAAATATGGTATTATTTTGTCGAAAATTGTAATATTAAATCATACTGTTTGAAATTTGTTGCACGTGTTAGTCCTAGTTAAAAAGTGTTAAAAATGGTTTGGAACTAGTTAAAAGTAAAATAACTGTTACATTTGCATATTCAGAGTTATGAATTTTTGTTTTGAAATAATTATTTTGTGTTCATTTAATTGCTTTAAGGCTTGTTTCATAGAATTTTAAAAATGCCCTTTCCTAAGAGATGGTGCTGAAGTTTACTAGGCTGTGACATCATCTTTTTCATCAAATTTTTAGCCTTTTTGCTAAGAAGGAAATAAATGGTACTTTCTGGCACCTTAAAATAACTCAAGGGTTCCCTACCCTCATAAAAAAAACCGCAAGGACAGCTCTTTCTTACATTCAGGGATGAGATTCTTCCGCTTTTTTGTTATTTTGGAAAAATTTCGCTTTTTTTTTTCTCTCTCTCAAAATTCCGTCCACCCCCGCCCCCGGATTTCCGTGGGTTTTTTTCTTTTCTTCCCTGCCGCAAAAATTTTCTCTTTCTTCCGAAAATTCCGCTTTTACAGAAAGAAAAGAAACCTTTCTATCTTCCGTTTTTGAAAGAAAATTCTGGGAAAATATGCTCAACCACTTTGCTTAACTCCGCCAGCTAGGAAACTAACTGTTTCATCTTCTACTGAAGAATGAAGATTATATCAGCAAGCTCTACAAGGATGAACATTCCAACATATTCTGTGCCATTCAAAGTATTAATTACCACCTTTTTGCAGAAAACAAAACCTCTGTGGCATATTTTGCACAAAAAAAAAAAAGACTTTTTTGCATGAACATGTCAAAAAAAATTTGTTAAAAACTTAAGATCATCTTGAGGGCGTACCAAGATGAAGAAATAAAAAAAATGGAACAAAAACAAATAAACTACATAAAAAAAAGGGGGAAAACTCCTGTCAAAAGAGGTAGTCCTGTGCCCATTCAACCGGTTCAGTAACCGTAATGGTGTCAGGCATGGGGGCACAGGACGGCGTTCTGTCAAAAGAGATAGCTAAGAAGCTGTGTGCAAATTCAGCAGAAAAGAAGAGAATAAGACATAAAAAAAATCTTTTCAAAATAAAACTTATGATTTACCTAGGCATTCTAGAGATAATGTAGTCCCGACAACTGTGCCAGTAATTAAACAAAGAGATACTAATGAAGACTGTGCAAAAACTTTAGCCTCTACTGAAAATAAACTTGCAGAGGATACAAACACATCCTTTATTGAAGAAAAATCTGTCAAAGATAGGAGCCCTCCAAAACAAGGGGTCGAGCGTGTTAATGGAGATCTGTTACCAACAAAAGCCACACAAATAAAAAAACGAACGAAAACCACTTCTTTAACAATTAAGGAAATGTTTCAAATAACAATAATGCTAAATGAATCTGTCATTGTAACTGTACAATTTTTCGACCCCTCTCACTTTATAAGATGCAAAATCATTGTACTGTTACTTTTTCAAAAAGGTATAAAAATAAAAGAAATAAAACAGAATTCAGTATATGGTACGTTATTATAATTTATAAAGAGCTAATACACTTTACACAATTGCATGAAGCAAAAGAAATTATTTGTCCTTATTTTTTATTTATTTTTTGAGCTAACTTTTATCAAAAGGCTATTAAATATAATTCTTCTCGGACTTCTGTTGGGTGAATGTTGCATCTCGGTGATGTTCAGGTGGTAAATATGTTTTAATGTCTAATTTTGTATTTTCTGATGCCCCTGATGATATGTTAAACTTGTTTGTTAATTTTTAATGTAAATGTTTTAATAATAATTTAATATTCTTATTTATACATACTGAATTGTGTGTATCGAATGCTATATATTTTCATTAATTAAAGCAATTAATTTAGGTGTTTTATATTTGTAATAGTATTCAAATTGGTAAAATAATTATTGTATTCAGATATTGATTATTATGATTGAATATGCATTAATAGTAACATAATTATTAAATTTAATTGTGTTGTGCTTGTTAATAGTTGATTGTCTGATAATAATTGGTGAATAGTAAATTAGTTATTATCTCCAATTTATTTGTTCTTATGATTGATAATTTATAATTGATAACTCTATTCATTTTTACTTCATTAAAAAAAGTAACTTAAGAACATATTCTTTGTGTGTTTAAGTATTAAATTTAATTGTTAGAAAAGACTGTTAGTTTGTGCAATTTTTTTAGAATTAAGATTTCATTGATTGTATGTTGTAAAGTGTTCATCATCTGCTTCCATCAGAAACAAAAGTGTGTTTGTGCGCGTTACAATGAAATTTTACATCTGAAGTGGGTAATATCAAATATTGAAGTGCTACAGTGAATCAGTCGATTCTAGTGCAAATAAAAATATTGCATGTGATTGTGTGTGAATCAGTCGATTCCGCAAGAAGCTCAAGCATAGCTTTTCTCGGCAAAGCCCGTAAAGAAGATCTGATCATTCTCGCCAGAGAGTTAGGAGAAGAGGTCACCCCGGACCTCAAAATAATAGATCTGAGGAATTTGATTGTGGCAAGCACAAATTATGATATGGAGTTAGTTAAAGAACTGCTAAGTACAGTTATATCGCAACGAACCGAAGAGGCTGAACAAAGAAAACGTGATATCGAAAGTGAAGAGAGAAGGAAAAGAGAAGAAAGGGAATTCGAACTGGAAAAGCTGAAACTTCAAAATGAATCTTTCAATTCAGCTGGTAGCGGGTTTTCCCGTCCAAAAATAGATTTCCTGTCTATGATTCCTAAGTTTGATCAAGTAAATAATGATATCAGCTTATATTTAATCCTATTTGAGCGCCGAGCTCAGGCCGCAGACGTTCCGAAGGAATTTTGGTCTTAACACTTGCTAAGTCTGCTACCCTATGAAATAGCTCAGCTTGTTGCCAAAGAAGACGTAGGGATTTCACGGGATTTTGAAAAGGTGAAGAGCCCTCTACTGAAAAGATACAAGCTTACAGCTGAGAAATTCAGGCAGCTGTTTTCCAAACACTGCCTGAATCCTCCTACTGCTACCTGGAAAGACTTCGCATATGAAGTCAGGAACTATTTTCATGGATGGATCAGTGGTTTATATTTTTCCACTTTTGACCAGCTAAAGGAACTAATCATCGTAGATCAAAACAAGCGTAGAGTCCCCCACCCGAAGTGCGTGAGCACTATATCGACGAATGGAGCCAAGTCAACAATGTTGAAAAACTAACTAGCAAGTTAGAGGACTATGATGCAGTTCGAACCAAGAGAGATTTCCATACGTTCAACTCGCCCCCCCCCCCGAAGAGGAGCTGAAAACAGAGTATACCCTAAGCTTAACCAGAGGAGGTATTCAGAACAGAATCCGAAATTCTCGAAGAAACCTAAGCCTGAGATATAGAAAATCGATCAACCGTGACATGTTATGGCTGTGGAAAGCCAGGATACATAAAAGCCAAGTGTCACTCGTGTACACCCAGAGAAAAGTGCAGTTCCAGTAGTATAACTCTTTGTACTTGTCATGCTTCTGCTTCACCAACAGCTCTGCTAGATATCCGCATAGGTGATATCCATGGAAGAGTATGTGCCGACACTGGTGCCACTCGCTCCATTGCTGATGAGTTCATGTTCAACTTGCTCCGAGAACGAGGAGTTGATTTACAGAAGATAGAAGTTACGATGGCTTTGGCAGATGGCAGTCGAACTACCATGGTAGCTTACACCGCGCAGGTGTCCATTGACATTGAAAGAAGAACTGTGCCCATTGAGATGCTGGCTTTACAAAAAGCAAAAGGCAACCGAACACTCTTAGGCACTGACTTTTTGGAAAAGTCTGTTATTGTTCTAGACCTCAAGAACAAAAGATGGTATTTTAGTGACAATCCTCATCGCAAGATATGTTTCAAGGAAGACCTTGATGTAAATTCGCTACAGACTGCTGGGATCATTATAGCCAACAGTTGCCACCTTCGTGAAGATGAAGGTATACCTCTGACCCTAGAGCAGAGAGAGAAGATGAGCTACCTGCTCGAAAAATTTGACAGTATCTTCAAGCCAAGGAGAGACCCTACCCCTTATGTGGAACACCACATAAATACTGAAAAGCATCCACCAGTTTCTGTACTCCCGTACAGAATGTCGCCTATGAAAAAGGAACTCTAAGGAAGGAGATAGAAGGATGAAGAATGCGAGTCCGCCCAAGGGGCTCCTGTGATTTTGATCCCAAAACCGGATATAGACTATCGCTAAATGAAATCACCGTCCCTGATTCATACCCACTCCCCAGAATGGATGATCTACTCCAAAGTGCAAAGCACACAACATTTAAATCAACTATCGATTTAAAGTCAAGATTACCACCAGATCAACGCGCATCCTGCCGATAGGGACAAAACTGCTTTTGTTTTGCGCCTTTGGCTACTTGCACACACACCGATTTTTGTAGACCGGTTTGAAAATGGTCTACTTTTGCAGACGATGCGTTCCTTGCACACACACCGATTCGTGTCGGTCGGTTTTATACCGGATGTACATGTGGTTATTCTCGAATACATTATCAATTTCTTCTGCCATACTTAAAAAAAATTACACAATAATTAGCCAACATATCACAAACAATCACTATTTAAATACTTTAAATTTTTTTTACGTATTTAAATAAATTTTTGAAATATTAATTTTACTTAACTTACTATGTACCTTTATTATTAGTATATTTAATCGATAATAATAATTACATCTGAATTTATCATAATGAAAATGTTTTGAATTGACAAAAGTATATTATAACTAAAGTAATATCGAGTTAATTTAATGCTAAATGCTGAACTAATATGAAATGCAAATGAAAAATATGTAATATTAATTTTTCAAACCAACATAATCTATGCTTGTTTTCATTTCAAAAAAGAAAACAAGAATAGTTTAACAGATGTTTTATTTTTATTTTCCTGTAAAGATTAGTTAAAAAAATACCTTTCTCATATACTAAAAATGTCGCCGAAATATCGGAGATCAATTTGAATGGAACAAGAAATTTTGAATAAAAATGTGTGAATTATGAAATACAAACCGACAAATTCGACAATAATATAATTTTAACTTTTATGCATTTATTCAAATGTAAAATCTGCTTTAATAACCGATAAAAATCATACATAATTTCTAAGTAGTAAATTAATTTTTAAGTTTATGAAATTCTCAATGTTTGTTCAACGTCATATAAAACGACAGTTTACTTACATTATACAAAATTCAGGCACATTGCCTCGAAGGCCTATATTGATTCATAAATTAATTACGAAGTTCAAGTGTTATTTAGTTCTTAAAACTAAACAGAAATAAATACTTGCAACTAAACAGAAATAAATACTAAGTGAATTATTAAGTGAAAGCAATGAAAAACAAATACTTGTTTAGTTTTCCATTTTCAGCTACTAAGTTTTATTAAAATGTTTCTAATTTCATTTCCGATTATCGTTTTAGTAAAATAAAAGAAGTTTTGGGATTAGATGTCATATGGTATGGTCAGTTATTTGACTCCATTAGGTATATTATGTAAACAATGAACAAAATAGGTGCAAGGCCACTAAAAGAACCTGGGTAAAATATATAATTATATATATAATTAAAAATTCAATTGAAATCATATTCCAGAACTTTGATTTTCAGCAGAAAATGGGTTCGCAACGTAGGCGGACACCTTAAAAATTGACTTGTCAATACAACCAAATTATAATGTGTTAATATTGGTGAAAGCAATTACTTCAACATTCGAAAAAAATTGAATTTCCATTTATTATGTTAATAAATCAAAACTAAAAGAAATCAATGTGAAAAGGGAAAAATTATATTTACTTCTAAGGCTGTCGGAGAATAAAGTTGTTTTGAGAATTATTTTTATTTAAAAGCGAATTATGTTAAATGAAAATTCATTAGAAAATTATGTTAAATTAACTATAACTAACTTTAAGGCATTGCAATTATTCAACAAAGATTTATTAAGCTAATTAAAAATAAATAACAAAGCAAGTACAACATGTAATTAAAAAATAGAAATAAAAGTATAGAATGTATGCGGAATCATTAATATTATTTTAAAATTAGAAAAATAGACTTGTTAAAAGTTAAAAAAGCATACATATATATATTTTCAAAGACCCCTAAATGTTAAAACGATTGGTCTTTTAACAAACTTAATCCGCCACCGAGAACCATTATTTTTAACTATCCATTAAAAATTTCTTTGTGTATACGTAATTTTCTCATTCTTATACTGAAAATATCAATAAAGAAAAAAAAATATTGTTCAATATTTTTTTCAAAATGTTACTAATTTCATTATTTCGCCACGAGAGGCAAGTCGATCGGCTGAAATCGGTGCGTGTGCAAGCGTCCGAAGAATTACATATGCTACTGGAAACGCCTGCAAGAAATCGGTGTGTGTGCAAGCGCCAATAAGTTTACATGTGTCACTGGGACCCCCGCAGATGCCGATGTCGGCGAAGCGCAGTGGCAATTCTCGACAGCCGATCGGTCTTTTGTAGGCGCCGGTACGTGTGCAAACCCCAACTGTTCTCTACACACTACTAATGGAATGTTGCCCCAGATAGCAATTTTAGTTTGCAGCAAGCTTGCAACAAATTTGACATGACAAGAGTGCAAGCTTGAAACAAATTTGAATGACAAGAGTGCAAGCTTGCAACAAATTTGAAACAAGTTAACGCAAGCTTCGAAGTCACCGTGAGACGAAGCAGCAAGCCTGCCACGTCAAACTCATTGCAATTATAGCAAAAACAAGAGTACGAACACAACCCGGATTAGAACTCGCGACCTACGGGTTCCTAAGCTGAAGCCCTAACCACTCTGAGAGGAGAAGATAGATTTCGCTAATGCATCGTTCGATTCGATTCGTATACGATTTATTTTAAACTGTTTTCTTGATTCCTTAATTTTTTGAGTTGAAAATATGATTTGAAGTCAAAGAGAGAGCGATGTTCGCTAATAACTACGTTCTGTTAGTAGAATAAATTATGAAATTAGAGTTCAAAAGTAATTACTTTTAAAATGGGACAAAATGTAAGTTATTATTTATTTCAACAAACATTGACTGTTTTTTAGGTTTAATTTTGTTTATAAACGTTAAAATTTCAACATTAAGAAAAAGGCGATATAGTTTTCTTTAACGTTCTATATTTAGTAAAAAGATGGAAAATGTGTCAAAATTTTTTTTTATAAAAATTTTTTTTCACAAATTATCATTGATTTATTAAATTAATAAAAAGAATTACGGTCTAGGAGATGCTATTAAAAATCGGATGTTTTTTTAAACAGAGACAAAGATAATTATCTCTTTATTGTGCTATTTTTGCAGGAAGCTTGTTTTGCGAACTCGCAGCAAGCTTGCATTGCAAAGGAGGGGTGGCGCTACTTGTCACGCTGAACTTGTGGCAAATTCGTTTTGCAAGCGAGGGTGGCGATTCTGCATTGTTAGTTTGCCAGAGTTTTGCTTTAAGTCTGACGCGGCAAATTTGCCATGACAAGCTAATATCAAGTTAAAATCAAACTTGCTGCAAACGTACGTGCTATCTGGGTAAGCTTCGGGCCAATCGCAGCAAGTGCCACTTTGCTTGTTCTCGTGTGAATTATCTTGGACTTTGGATCACGTCACGTGGAATTGAAGTCGATCCTGATAAAGTATCAGCGGTTCAGAAAATTCCACCTTCTAGAAATGTGAAACAAGTGCTATTCATTTTGCAAGCATGTTCTTGGTATCGAACATTCATACCCAACTTCTCAGAAATTGCTCGCCTGCTGAGTAACCTTATAAAGAAAAAAAAACAGTTTTGACTTGGACTGAAAGGGAACAATAAGCTTTTACCGCCCTTAAGAATTTCTTGGTCTCACCTCCCATTTTTAGCCAAGCGGACTTCACAAAACCTTTTGTACTCCGGACGGATGCTAGTAACTATGCACTTGGCGCTGTTCTTCTCCAAGGCCCTGACATGGAAGAGCATCCTATAGAATATGCCAGCAGACTGTTAAATTCTGCTGAAAGAAATTATTCAACTACCGAACGAGAAGCCCTTGTGGTTGTCTGGGTATTGAATAAATTTAGAGGTTATAGGGAAGGTTCCAAAATCACTGTAGCATCTGACCACCAGCCCCTCAAGTGGCTAATGAAATTGAAATCACCCTCTGGAAGGTTAGCCCGTTAGGCATTACAACTACAATCTTTTAATCTAAATCTGGAGTACATACCTGGAAAATCCAATGTAGTCGCAGACATGCTGTCTCGGCTGGACTATGATCAAGAAATACCTTCCTGTGAAGAGAACACAGTTTCCTTAGACTTGCCTGCAAGATCGCCCATGGAGATAAGAGAAGAACAGCTAAAAAAAAGATGAAGATCTCCGAAAAATCATTCATTGCTTCGAGAATGATGATAAAGACGTTAATCATGCCAATCGGTTAGAAAGAGGGTATCTCATGAATCAGGGTGTACTGTAGATATTCCCATGACTCTAAAAGTGAAGAAGCTCAGTTGGTTGTTCCTTCCCATGAAAGAGACAAGATCGTGAAGGAACACCATGATTCTCCTAATGCTGCACATTATGGTTCAGATGGAACTTACCAAAGAATAGCAAAACGTTATTTCTGTATCGGTATGAGAAAGTTCATAACCAACTATGCTAAAAACTGTCTTGATTGTGCCCGATTGAAAGCCTCCAACCAAAAACCTGCTGGGTTGCTACAAACTCCAGTGCAAGCACAAAGATTCGAAATCATAGAAATAGATCTCTTCGGCCCTCTTCCAGAGAGCAAAGATAAGAAAAAGTGGATCTTCATTGTTGAAGACGTTGCCACAAGATGGGCAGAACTTTTTGCCCTGACAAATGCAACTCCAAGAGAGTGTGCAACTGTGCTTATGGAACAATGGGTTACCTTGAAGAGCCATCAGCGACAACGGTACCCAATTTGTCTCCGCTGTTATGCAACAACTGTGTTATCTTCTGAAAATCCACCAATCATTTATTCCGGTATACCATCCACAAGCAAATCCTGTCGAAAGAAAAAACCGTGTCTTGCTATCCTGGTGGAAAACCAACATGACTCTTGGTGTGAAAAACTCCCCTCCATCAGATTTGCAATGAATACAGCCGACTGGTCAAACTGCTGCCTTCCTAACTTTTGGCAGAGAACTTCGCACAGTCAACGAGGTTCAAAATGACCTACGAAGTGTTATCTTAAAAGATACATTTGTACCAGAAATTACTCCTTATCTAAAAAAGATTTTCAAAATTTATGGCTGAGGCCAAAGAAGTTGCTGAGATGCAACAAGATTTGCGTAAGAAATGTGGTGATAGAAGGCGACGGAGGGCTTCTAATTATTTTTCCTGGAGATCGGGTGTTTGTCACTACTCATCATTTGAGTAACGCCGCAAAGGGGCGTACTACCAAGTTTATGCCAAAAAGAGATGGACGCTACATCATTCTCACCCAAAAATTACCCACTTCTTACGTATTCGCCAACCCAGACAATCCAAATGAACCCGTGGGAACATACCACACATCAGAGCTGAAAGTGTACAAACAGGACGAAAGTGCGACACCGGTGCAGGCCCTTAGAAAACGTGGAAGACCACGAAAGACTTATACTTCTGGTACCTCACCGAGACGGTCTGGTAGACGTCGAAACCAGAGGAGAAGTCTGAGACAGTCACATTTTGTCTCGCCCTCCTGCAGGTGGATGACGCTGCAAGGACTTTTTCGCGATCAGAAGCAGGATAGACAGAGTCACTTGACTGTTCGTGCGAGAACGATGGCTTTTTTCCTCTCACGGGGACAGACAAATCTCGCCATGCTTAGCGAGTTGTATAATGCATGGACGTCCATGCCCGAGGGCAATGTTGGGCCGCTTCCCCTAGTTCTCAGGGAAAGGAAAAAATACAGTGTAGTCATGTGTTTTTCTTTCAAGAAAATGATTTAAAAGTCGAAAAAGAATTAATGTTCAAGAAGGTCGAAAACGTAAAATGCGAGTTGAAATTTTGAATTTGGAGGACAAAATTTTTCTTTTGTCCTCCGCGGAAAAGAGCGAAAATCTCGGGTTTCGAGGACAAAGTGATTGACTTATTCGGCAAGAAGAAAATAAATTTACATTTTGCTTTTTCAGATAAATATTAGTGTGAAATCCATGAACTAACCTATGCAGAATAATTTACCTTACAGTTTGCTTTTTATATCAATACCAGTGTAAAATCTTATGAGGTGTACATTTTTAGTTTGTTTTCTGTATTAAAGTATAAGGACTTTGCTCCTGCATTTGTGTTGCTAAATATTCACTAGTTTCAATAAAGTAGTTAAAATAACGTGTTATTCTTTTTTATAGAGTATGAGTACCGTGGCCTAGTATCTTAGTAACAGGACAAAGTTTTTAACAGGGTCGGAGCTAGAACTTTTTTATGGCTACTTACAAGTCGTCATTCGTCTTCCAAAATATTAAAAAAAACTCCATGCCCCCGGTTTAGGCCCCCCCCCCCCACTACAAACTATCATATGGGTGCCCTTGGTATAATGTAATGTAATCTTAGTTAATCCAGAATAATTCTATGTGGTAGATGTGTCAACAATAAATTTAATTTAATTCAACTATTGCCCAGCTTTATTTTAATCCTACTTTTCACTTCCTGTGAGGTAGCCGGAAATGGCGGTTTAAATTTTCAAATAAAATTTTTATGATACTTTTCTCTTCTTTCTTCGCATCAATTTGCATATTAATTAGCATCACAAGATTTGCTGAGTATTTTCCAAATAGTAATTTTTTTCTGTAAAAAATTCATTTAATAGTGAAAAGACAATTAGAAGTAAAGTATAAGTTTGTGAATATATCAGTAAAAATTTTGCGTATGTATTAAACTATTACCTAATGTGGATATCAATGTTATTTTATTCCAATTTTCCTCTGAGGTCTTCTTTAAACTGCTAAAAAATGTTCTGCTCGTCTGATGTGATTCAAACATTGTATTAAAATAATTCTGAAAAGATTTGTCTCACTCTCAAAACAACTTGATTATCTTTACCTATTTGTGGAAGAATGTTAATTGTCGATCTGATGAGAATTTCACTGAATTGAAAACCCGAATTATTCATTGGATATAGCAATAGCAGTTAGTATTTCCATTGGCACAGCAAAGATAAAGGCTGTTAGATACCAGTGGCGGATTTCCGCACAGGCGTTAGAGTCGGCCGCCTCGAGACGCTAGGGGGTCCTCAAAATCTATGCTAGAAACAGTGCTAAGCCGACGGCGAACTTACGACGTTACAGTCTTGTTTCTAGTATAATCCTCTCCTCACTGAAAAGTTTCTCCCTCTTTGCTTTAAAAAATTAATGCGTGAACGAAAACAACTAAACGAAATATTGGGGGAAATAAGTTGCTTAATAAATAAATTAAATACATTACTTAGATCGTAGTTCGCCGATATCTATTGGAAGATTCAAATTTTTTTAAAAGTACCATTTGTGGAAAAACCTTCATCGTTTAGCCTCTCTTAGAGTGCAAGTATAATTTACACCACTGCAATGCAGATATCCTCCTGAATTTTAACGGTATTCAACTGGAATTTTCATATAAGTTGCCCTCTATATCTGGCTTTGAAGTTTTGAAAAGAAAATTTACGATATGTCTCGCACATACGCAGTAAAAAATTAGTTACTGAAAATACTCATATTTACTCTAATATTCATAGTATTAACTTCAAATTTTAATGAAACACTTCTGTAACAGATTTTTCAAGTATTCTGTAAGTTTTGTATTATTTGATGGAAAACTCTGCATGTTATAAGCAAAAAAAAAACAAAAAAAAAATGCTGGAAAATTTAGGATTTTTTAAGAAAACCTTTATATCGCCCAGATATACTTTTACGAAAATGTATGTCAGCAATGTACTTATTAAACGAAACCATTGATGAAATTTGTAATTCATAATCAGTTTTCTGTGGGACAGGGCAGCCGAGATTTCTTTCTTTTTCATCAATTTCTGGTCAGTCCTCTAAATGCCATATTGACCGAATTTTTTCTGTAAGCTGAGAGTTAAAGCCTCTTCTTTACATGATCGAAGTTCTAGGAAAATCCTTTCAGGAGATATTTGAAAAAACTGTGCAAATCCAAAAGTTTTCACATGATTCTTGTCACCCTCCTATACTTTTGATTAGTTATATTATATTTGAAAGTCATTGCTTTATTTTACGATTCGCATTTATTTTTTTTTTTAACAAGAAAACTTTTTAGAAGAAAGGAACGATGAAAATAGTTTCAATGATTTACTTTCCAGAGCTTAAACTATATAACATTTTTTTTTTGAAAAATTATCTAAATTCATTTCAAAGTGCTGTTTAAAAAAATGGGGGAGGATACTTTTATTATTTCCCTATTTTTTGCCTGTATTGTTACTAGAATATACCATTCTGTCCTTTACGACAGAGTTGATAAGAGTTGACAATGTTCATTCAAGATCGAAATTTAGAAGAAATGTAAAATCGTTCTCAGTTTATGGTAAAATTCATTATAGTTTATAAATATGAGTTGGTGATTTATGAGCTCATTTCTCCTTTTTAACTGAATAAGTTTCCTTTATTTACCACATTGACTTAATACCGACTTTTTAATTTTTTTTCAACCAATAGATAAGTTTTGATGTAGAATAATCCATGGAATGAAGAAAATACTTTTAAAATTATTTAAAATTAATAATTCAAAAAATTTAATTTCTGCCTTTTACTACTTGTTATTGGAACTCCATTCTCCGTGTTCTTGTGAATTCTGTATGGAAAAAGGGCGATATTGCGAAGAAATAAACGTGATTAAGGCGATACTTTTAAGTACCGTTGTTAGATAAAGGGTAAACATAAGTAAAGAAAAAAAATATTTATTAAAAGCAATTTTGAAATGTTTTTCCTATTTAATATAAAATTTGAATGCTTGGACACTGTTATGTCCAACTCATCTAAATAGACGCAAAAACCGAAAGAAATCACTACTATTTAATTATTTTATATTATCAAACGAAAAATATCTCTGGAGTAAAATGAAAAAGATAAAGGGAAGCAAAGGAATTTTAATTTCTTTATCTATTTGAAATAGTATACATATAATGTTATGAAAAATGACATAGCATATATACTTTACCAAGGCTCAAGTACACTATTTAACCAAAAGTATCCGGACACTTTTGGATTTTCACATTTTTTAGAATTTCTCCGGAAAGGCTAAACCTACTGCACTGGAACTTCTGCCATGTAAAGAATAGACTCTAGCTCACATTTTACAGTGAAGATTCGGTCACGAGGGCAATTAAGGGGGGGGGCTCCAAAAAGGGATGAAGGCGAAAATGAAGTTTGACACATCCTGTTTCACACACAGCTGATAACCCGATGTAACTTTTCCTTTTCGAATAATTTTATAGAATTTAACAAAGATTGAATATGCTGAATACCAAGGCATTCTTCTAATAAAATTCTGAATTTAAATTGCAATTATTATCTGAAGATTCAAGTTTAAAAATATTAGTTTGTGGATAAACCCTCATCGT
The DNA here is from genome assembly GCA_013235015.1 of Araneus ventricosus. Classification (NCBI taxonomy): domain Eukaryota; kingdom Metazoa; phylum Arthropoda; class Arachnida; order Araneae; family Araneidae; genus Araneus; species Araneus ventricosus. The sequence goes on from BGPR01000009.1 coordinate 4,860,335, forward strand.
TGTTTCTCTTAGAGACGAACAGAAATTCTACTAGCTGCAATGCCGATATCTTTCGAAATCTTAATGGTAAAGATTCAAATCTTAATGGTATTGGAATTTTTTATATAAGTTGTTCTACATATCTTGCTTTGAAAGAAAAATTACGCTATATCTCGCACATGCGGGGTAAAAATTTATTTACTACAAATACTCATATTTTCTCTAATATTAAAAGTATTTATTCCAAATTTTTACACAATGCTTTTATAACATATTGTCACTTTTTCTGTAAGTTTCGTATAATTTGGTGGAAAACTCTACATGTTATAAGCAAAACACATGCGGAAAAATTTGGGCTTTTTTAAGAAAACCTTTATATCTTCCCGAATATGTGTGCTGTGTTTACGAAAATGAGTGTAAATATTATGCAAATCAAACATAACGATTGAGGAAAATTACATTGCGTTATCAGCTTTCTGTGAAACAGGATTGGTCACTTCATTTCTTTTTGGTGGTCGCCTAATTGTCCTCGTGACCGAATCTTCACTGTAAAATGTGAGTTAGAGTCTATTCTTTACATGGTAGAAGTTCCAGGGCAGTTTGTTAAACCTTTCCGGAGAAATTCTAAAAAATCTGAAAACCAGAAAGTGTCCCGATACTTTTGATCAGATAGTGTATATTCTTTTTCAAAAATGAGGGAAAATAAATGTTAGAAATCAGATAAATAACAATACAAAAATTAGCTTCAAACTGAATGACGAAGATAAACATAGACCTAGAATTAAAAGCATAAGTAAGTTATTTTAAGTTACACATTTGTGTTGTCAATACAGTTTTTTAAGAGGGTGCCTCAAAATAATTTTGCGCCTCGGGTATCGTATCATTAAAATCCGCCACTGCCAGATATATAGTATTTTTTCACTGTGCTCATCGTATCTTATTTTTTAATTCAAGGAATATAGACATGGATGCTTAGTTTTTACTTATCTGGTATTCAAGGCATCAATAATTTGCAGAATGCACCTGTTGCTCTTCTTTTGAATATTTCCAATTATTATTTGTGTGATATTCATTGTTTCTTTCTTTTTCTATGAGTAGCTTCATGAGTTTAGTACATCTAGAAACGTTTCATTCACTTGTTGGAAGGAATATTTTTCAACTGACTGGAAAAAATATTAACAAAGTTTTGATTTTTGTGGGATTTTAGAAGATAGAATTTGGAATCTTTAATGCACAGCGAGACTTCCTAAATGGGGGAGGGAAATATACTTTGCCACTTTAGGGCATTTAATCTGAGGGTTTCTGTATTTATCTGTTAGAAGTGAAAGTTAGATTCAAAGCTTCATAACTCGGTCAGTTTTAGCCCCAGAAGAGTGGAACTTTTTTATTTCAAATCTTAGTGTGTCAGGAATATTTTACTAAACATGACTAATATGTCCAGTGAACCGTATGAAAATTTAGACTTCGTTAGTTTTTCAGAAGTACATTTATGTGTACTCAAAAAGCATAAAATATAAATTTTTATGTTATTTAAACAATTTTAACAACTAGAAGTTATATGCCTAACTAAAACTGTTGCTGTTGTTCTAACTGTTGAAAAAATTATTATTTACACTACCAGGGGCAACTCGTGCATAGGGACTGCGGTACTGCAGCACCTCCAACTTTTTCCATTGTGTAAACTTAATCAATTTATATTATTTCTCATTTAATGCTTAAATCTATCAACAATCTAACCAAATTTTAAATTATTATTAACGATTAATTAACGATTTCGATCTTCAAATAAACCACGAGTAAAACCTGAGGCAGAAAACTAAATTCCCTCTCTTATTTTTTCACTACCCGAAGAGGAAAAAGTAACTACAAGTAACTAGAACTATCTAGCGTTGCAGCTCCGAATTCCGTAAGCGAGCATGCGTAGTTAAAGAGCGGAAGCTTTCCCCTTCCTTCTTCTACCACGTTTTTAAGCTGAAGGGGAACTGTGCGATCCACAGCACCAGATAAACTGGAAACGGAATTTCAAACATTTTTCAACCGCGGAAATTTTTTTCGCGAGCCAAAACTTTGAAAATGAGTAAGGAAACGAAGAATAATTAATTATAAATAGAAGTTTTAATTTTAAAAGGTTTTTTATGTTAATTAGATTTGAATGAAATTTCTTGCATCAGAACTTGAAGTCTACTTTTTAACATTAAAAAATAATAAAATATTTTCTGACTCACAACAATATGAATCAGGATAGGTTATATGTAGTTGTTTTGATTTCAAAGGGTTAACCCTTTGAGGACGGCCGCACGCTTAACGCTACAAGCATCTGTCACACTCGTGTAACAGTCGTCCTCAAAGGGTGAAACTTTTTTTCAATCGTCATACAAGCATCAATGTGAATGTTTTTAATCTTTTCGCTGGAAACAAAACAAGAAGAATGGGTTTTATTTTTAAGTAATTTTAATGATACTAATAAATAGTATTCGCTTATTCTTATTTTCACATTAAGTTATACTATAACTTTTTTTTCTTGTTAATTGATAAGAAAATGATTTTATATTGTCATTTTATTGTTCAACAGCAGATTTGTGAATCTTTATAAATGTAGTAAGGAATAAAGGAAATGGAAAACAAATTTTGAATTTTAATTTTTTTATTAAAATAAATTTGTTAATATACTTACCTGTTAGAAGAGAAAAAATGTTTTCAGTTTATGGATTAAATATAAAATTACTCAAAGTTAATGGAAAAAGAAAAAAAAAGGCTAAGTGGTACAAATATGCATCACTGCACAATGAAGGATTGTTTAATAGTTGCAGCCCCCAAGATTACATAACACGAGCCGCCACTGCTTTTGGGTTCTGTCGAAGTACTGATTCTTTGTAAATCCCAAATTTCATGAAAGATCAAAGACATTTTTTTCTACATTTACCTCTTCTAGCCATAAATCGTTTTAAAGCTGCTCTAGGAGCTTCGTAAGAAAGACCAGACTCTAACTCGGGATGGATGGCTTTCGTCGACAGAGAGATATTCATGGAAACTTATATTTTAGTAGGAAGGCCCCTCTTGCGTAACTTAGTTTTGACACAGAATGGCTGAGCAAATCCATACCAACAGAATTACATGTGAAGTCACACTCTGTCCGCAAATAAGTTCCCTTTTTTTTTGACTGCTTATTTTAGGATTAGTTTTGAAGCAATTTACACAGCTATGCACAATCTTTCTGTAAAGATTTCACTCATTCAATGGCCAAAACATTTGTCTGGTGTTATACAACAACGCTCGAGGTCCTGAATGAAATTGAATTTAATGATGCTTGGATGGAAACAATATGGGGTATTTGCTATTTGAGGGAAGAACTGAGTTTCTTAATCTACCTCCTACCCTCAGGATTCCTTGCAAATCGAGAAAGGCTCTGTACCTTAGAATTGAGCCACGTCACCACACTGTTCAAGACTGAATTTCACTGCCAAAGGTTCTTTTTTACCTACACTTCTCTCAAAATATAATTTTCAGCGTTTTGCGGTTCTTTTTTACTTGAAGCTCATAATACGGATTAATTTCTGAAAATATTAGAAATACAAAGGACATCATCAATTTTTTACTTAACAGTTTTTACTTAACAGGTTTTACTTAAATTCTGATAATTTTAATTTTCTGAAATTTTTATCAGGCATATTAAAATCAAGTTGAAAGTTCAAGGAGTTAAAAAAAAGGTCCTTGAAACCAGAGTTTGTGGTCCACAAGAAACGGGGCATCAAACCCTCCAGATCCCTCTACCGTATTATTTTTGTAGCGATGTGAGACCAATGATACTCCTTCGTGAGCTCTTGTATTTTAGCTGCTCTATTACTCACAAAAGTTTTCAGAAGACTCGAAGGGGTGTCATTCTATGCTGAGGCTATCGTGGAATTCGTCGAGACCCTATTAGTACAAGATATTTTACGATATCTCCACGATGTTGCTACGATATTCTGAATGCCGCACAACATCGTATGAATATTGTAGGGTATCTTACGCTAATAGGGGAGGTGGACTCTACTTATTTGCAATTTCAGGGCACTAAGCGCTTTTATCGTAAACTGAGTTAGCAATAGACTAGATGCTAACTCAAATCTCGGTATGGTAACACTTTTAACGGGTGCCACCAGCAGGAGTGAAGTGGAGCCGGATGGCACCGGCACAGCGTTCCGGCACTGCCTTTTTTCAAGAGAAACAAATAAGAAAAAACTGGGAAAACGTCCTTAAAACAGCGCGATTTTTGTCACCAAGGTTAGAGCGTTCCAGCACTACTTATTTTGCAATTACACCAAGGCCGGATTTGTAGGTTTTCATATCCTAGGTTAGACATAGCACCTCAAATATGGGAATGAGAACTTGCCGTATAAGTAAGCAGAGTCTCGTTCCTGATGGAATATATTGATGGGGGTGTGGCTCTTGGGGCCCATTTCAGAATACGGGTCGTACCCCTGTAAAAGGGGGGTCTTCACATGAGCCACTCGTAATAGAGTCTATAATGCGGGTGCCACAGTACCTGATTTGCTGTTGTGGCGGCCGAGGCTTGGCCAGGGTGCTCTGGATAGAATAGCCTAGGTTAAAAGATCTAATTCTATGCTCTCCACCCATCTCTCATTCAAAATGTTGGTTTAGAATTATCAGTTTTATATAAAATAGATACGAAAAGCAATCATAAATAATATCTTTAGCATTTTGTGTAAAATTACATTAAACCTCCTTAAATTATGTTGCATAAACAAGCAGTAATTTGTGCATGCTTGTTTTATAATAAAAATTCCTTTCTCCTCGAACTATATGACGAACACTCTTGTCCGTTTTTCTGTTTACGGCTTTCAGCTAACCTGAGTAAACTGAATGGTATATAAAAGCAGTAACGATTTATTTTACGTACCTACTATGAGTGAATGTGAAGTCAAGCAATATGAGTGTTATTCACTCGTTTGTTGAGAAATATCTGGAATCCTCTTTGTCCGAGGTTTACGCTGAGTGGATGAGACAGACATAGCAAATGCTTTTTGCTATGTCTTAGACAACGCAAGCTGTAGTTCTATGCATGTAGAAAGGCAACATTAATGTATCGCTCATTTTATTTAAAGTATATGTTTATAGATTTTTAAAAAATCATTTTATATGACTTTTTAGAATCATTTTGTAAATATTTGGTTATTATTCCTTCAGTATAAACGCCCCCTTTGACTACTGCGCCCTAGACAAGGGTTTGGCTCTATGGGATACCCAGCCCTGGGTGCCACCCTGGATTTGCTGCAAAGTGTTATTATCACGAGAACCAACCTCTGATTGTAAGTCACTGTACCGTATTCTTTCCCAGATGCATTGGAAAAACCACGAAGGTTAATTTCTTTGGGGTTTGTTCGAAATATAAATCTTGGTATTTTTATGCTTTTCAAAAAACACACACTGTCGATAAATGAAGACAACTCCTGAGTAATATCTGGGCCCTATTGGCACAAAATTCTCTATAATATTCATGCGATATATTTACGATGTTGCGCGGCATTCAGAATATGGTGGTATCATCGTGAAAATATCGTAAAATATCTTGTGCTAATAGAGGCAGGAGTGGTGTTAGAGTCTGCCCGAAAGGGGGGGGGGTTACGACCTATTGTACAAGGGGAGGGGCGTGTAACGTCACGACCGATGGCCTCTGTTTATGGCTGAGCAAGATGGAGGCAAATGCAGATAAATTGTTGTCTTTCAGAAATTTATTTACAGCTCAATCACATTTATGGAAATTTTAGTGTTCATTTTCTTGGCTATTAAAGCTATATACACAATTAATAAAATGAAATACACTCGAGGGGAGGTAATGAATCCTGGTTGAGAATTTAAAAATAAATGAACGTCCGTAACAGGACAGGGTTAGAAGTTCCAACTGAACTTGCTTAAGGTATCTCCTCATTAATTCTAGAGACTAACTAACCTGCAGTCTGCTGGAAAAATTCAGTACGGTTTCCAGAGTTCCACGTGAACTCCCGCAAAATCAGGTCCGAGGTCCTGGTCTGTCCACAAAACACTCAAAAAATTCGCAATCCCTCTTGGGAGAACTGCAAGTCTGGATCCGAAAATCAATCTCCTCCTCAAAACCCAATCCTCTTTTTATCTCGCTTAAGGTCTGTTCATGAGGCAAAATGGCATTCCATTTCACAAAGCTTCAAAAGATCGCTGCTACCATTCAGACTGGCCTATTTTTCACTTCCATAAAAGCCGATTTCGCCCTCTAGTATGTCAGACGTCCACCTTTTGTATTCGCCTAAGAATACGGCATTGTCCACTTCCAGACACGTTGGCGACTCTGTCAATCATGCCTGTGTTGAGGCAACACCTACACAGTGAAGCATTGTCATTTCCCAGAGATGTTGACTCCGGTCGACAGTGTTGCGTAGTTCACACCTGAAATCTTAAAATAATCGTTGTTGCAATGTGAATTTGCCACAGGCGTAATGATGACCCTCTCAAATTTTCACCAGATCTTTATTTATCTACTAGCTGAATAGCCCGTTGCGTGAAAGGGGTAAAAAAATTTGCTCCGATGGGGGGCTGCCCCCGGACACCTCAATGGCACTACCCCTGAATAGAGGGGCAATTTCTGACTTCAGTCAGTCTGAAGTAACCACAGTCATTGTAAAAATATCCTGGCCTTACCCATGACCAAGATGTACGAGAGGGTCAAAGAGTGTAGATATCTGAAACAGAACGTCTCTTTTAGTAATCTCATTAATGGAACTGGCCGAAATATCAAATAAGAAGGTATCTTCACAACTATTTCAAGCCATTCCTAGAGTTTCCATAGCTGCCTTTTCGCAGTAGTTGAAAGGATAGAGATTCGATTCGCTGCTCGCACTTGAATGCCATTTATATAGTTAAGCCACCTCGTTAGAGTAATTCTCCCAGTTCTTTTTTCAACGTTATATATTTGCCTGTATTGGATGCACTATAGAGACTCTCATCCACTTAGAAATCGTCTAGGCGTACTTTGGATGTTAAAGAAAAATCTACCCTCGCTCCGTTAGCAAGAAGGAGCGTCTTATCAAATTTGATTGCCCTGTGTTAGAGTAATTTGGTGCCCCATCCGAACCGTAACATGGAATTTAAGGGCCTATGGTCTAACGAAAATATCTATGTAATAAAATAATAAAAAAATATGAAAAAAGTCACCTGTTATCTGATCAATGTTTAAAATTTTGCAAATCGGAATTTTAAAAAAACCTTTTCAAATTAGAAATATGTAAACCAGCTTCCTCCACATCTTATCTTATACATGTTTAACTTTTATGGTTCAATTACAGAATTCTTCTATTACATTCTATGTATAGAAGAATTTTCTATTACATTTTAAGAAGGTATTTTCTTCTATTACGTTCTATGAATTTAATGTAAAAATGAAATAATGTAATTAATACATAAATTAATACGACAAAGCATTTATAAAACCTTTGTATTTTATTTGGCATTTTTAAAATTATTTATTTAATTGACACAATATCAATAATCATCCCTTATAATAAGCAAAGAAAAACAAATGAAAAGTATCAACAGATTATTAGTTTGAGAATTGTTTTAGTCTCAGAAACTTTATAAAGTTATATTTATAATTGTGATGTAATTCATACACTTTAAGACTTGAAATTTAAGGTAATATGACTCAGCTGACACTTTTAAAATTTTAATGAATGTGAGCCTCTCTTTAGAAAGCAAATTACTAACTTCCCTAAAGTACTTTTATTGGAATTTAATAGAGTAGAAAGAGAAACAGGTAATGCGTATCTAATACATGACTAGAAAAGATAAATATTTCCCACATACATACAGTCAGTACCGGCTATATGGTCACCCGCTTATAAGGTCACCCCGCTTATATGGTCAGTTTTCTAAAGTCCCGTCTAACTTAATAGGCAACATGTGTTAAAGTGCACCGCTTATATAGTCATTTATTCCTGGTTATCGGTTATATGGTAATTTTTTTTATCTTTTCAATGAGGTTATCGTTTTTTTTGAAAAATAGTAATTGTTGTAACATTTCTTGAGGCGGGGAGCAACACTGAAAATGAATGACCACAAGAAAAAAAAGTCAGTGCGACCTCAGAGAGGACCTGAATTAACGCCTTGACCTTCTCTACCCTACCCTCCTATTTCTCTTTTGCGTTGGAATCATCGTGAGCGTTACCCACCCCCTCAATTCTCTTTCTCCCCAAGGACAACAGGTGGATATCTGTCTGTTTATTGGTTGAAATTTTCTCTTCCTGTTTGAAAAGTACGTTGAAACTGAGACGAAAAGAGTAAAGGAAAATTTGTTTCATTTGGATCATACGTGACGAATAAGAACGTTCATTTTTTCAATATGGCTTCGAAAAGAAAGAATTTATCATTTGCTGAAAAAAATGAATTGATTGAAAAGTTTCAAAATTCTAATCTTTCAAAAGCTGCTTTCGCCAAAGCAAATTCGATACCCCGGACGACATTCAACAACATTTTAGCAGCCAAACTTTGCTCCTCAAATGCTCAAATCTGTGATCACGAAAGAAAACGTCAGCGCTTGTCACCTTATGAGAATGTGGATAAGGCTCTTCTGTCATGGATTAAATATGCACGATCGCAAAATGCTCCTATATCCTGGAATGTTTTGAAAGAAAAGTCCTTTGAATTTGCTAATGAACTTGGCGAGTCAAGTTTCGTTGCTAGCAATGGCTGGCTACAGCGATTTAATTCAAGGCATAACCTATCCTTTAAAAAATTCTGCGGAGAAGCTGCTGATTTTGACAGTAGTTCCTTAAAAGAATGGAAAGATGTAGTGTTGCGGGATATTCTCGAAAGATATGAATCTGCCAACGTCTTCAACGTTGATGAATGCGGACTTTTTTATCGGATCTTGCCAGACAGAACTCTTTGTTTCAAAGGTGAAAAATGTGTCGGGGGAAAGAAAAGTAAGGAACGCTTAACTGTGTTGTTAGCTGCAAATATGGATGGATCGGAGAAAATAATTCCTTTGGTGATTGGAAAATTTCTTAAGCCTCGGTGTATGAAAAATTGCAAATCTTTGCCTCTCTTCTACGATGCTAATTCAAAAGCATGGATGACGGCGGACATCTGGGAGAAAACGCTTAGGAGATGGGATCTAAATTTTTCAAAACAGAAAAGGAAAGTTGCATTAATTGCAGACAACTGTACTGCTCACTGCACTGTTGATGGCTTGAACTCAATTGAACTCGTTTTCTTGCCTCCAAACAGCACGTGTGTATTGCAGCCTTTAGATCAAGGCATAATCCAAAACTTCAAGGCTACCTATAGAAAGCTTCTTCTGCAAGACATGATCTCTGCTATTGACCGAAAAGAACAATTGCAAGTGTCTGTGTTAAATGCAATCTTCTATATCGACCAAAGTTGGAATATGGTGTCACAGAAAACTATTGCAAATTGCTTCCGACATGCTGGATTTCACAGTTCTCCAGAGTCTGAAGAATTATTGGAAGACGACGATGAAGATCTCCCCTTAACTGAATTAGCAGAAAAACTTCGAAATCGCGGTTATGCAATTCCAGACGAAAATCTGTATACAAAGATTGATGAAGATCTCGCTACTAACAGTGAAGCTTCAATACAAGATATTGTTTCTAATGTGTTAAATTCGAATGCCGAAGGAAGCGATGATGAGGATGACAGTGAATGTGAAAATAAATCAGTATCAACATCAGATGCGCTTAAAGCCATAGATGACCTCAGGTGTTTTTTTACTAATTCCGAAGCAGCAGATGAACATTTAAAAGCTATTAGGGACTTAGAAAAAGTTGTGTTAACAACCAAAAAAAGTAGGCAATCTTGTATATCTGAACATTTTAAATAAGTGCAATGAATATGGATGCACGTACGTATGCGTACTGTACTTAGATTGGTAAGGTAAGCTAATAAATTTCACTAAAAAATATTGCATATTTCTTACTGTACTTTTTATTTCACGAATTAATTTTTAAAATGTTCTTAAAAGCTTAATTATTTGTTTATGAGCACTATATTCTGATAGGTGAATATAACCCTGCCACAATTACATAGTGTAGTATTGTTCCGCATATATGGTCACCCCGCTTATATGGTCTGATTTTACTGGACCGCTGAGCTGACCATATAACCGATACTGACTGTATATATCAAAATTTCAATCGTTATTTTACGAATATGTAAGAAATACAAATCGTAATATTTCTGAAAATAAAAATTGTTATATGAGACAAAAAAAAAATAACTATCTCTTCGAAATTCAACTCAAACTGAATTTCCATTCATTATTATTATATTCAGATTTGGAGGTAATACTCGCATTTTTTTAAAAAAAAAATATTTGACCATAAACATCCACAGGTATTTCATATCTGCATTTACAGTAAAACCTCTGGAAACGGCCACCCTTGAATAACGGTCACCCCTCTCAATAGCCACTTTCGTTTGGCACGGCATTTTAGGTCTATAGACATAATGTTAGAATCCCAAATAGAAGCGGCCACTCGAACCCTTCCGTGCGGCATGAGTAGACTCCCATCCAGCTTCCAAGGGATATATTCATTTAATCTCCTTGACCTTCAGAAAGGCAAACTAAAAGAGCAAACACCCGAAAACAGCACCAGAAATCAAATCGAAATTAATAATCTTCCCAGCGTAAAGAGCAAATTTTTTTTATCATAACAATAACAGTTGTAACCAGCGGGAGTGGTCGCCCCTAAACTTTCTCGTATACTTCCCCCAAAAGGTGCTGTTTCCCCTTCCCCCGCGTGGATAAAAAAATTCGAACCTACTGTAACCCAGAATCCAATGACTATTAGAAGGTTTTTCATTGTAGATTATAGTGATTGTAAAATATTTAGGTAAAGAATCAAATTCAAAGAGATGCGTACCGATTAAAACACACCTATCACACACTGCTAGGTTCCTCTTGCCGGCTCAAGGACAAAGTGACGTAATTCGCTCAATAGCTTCCGCGTGCACAGAGACTGCTACCAGTACGCATGCGCATGGAGAATCGGTTTAGAAAAATTAATTATGTAATTTGAACGCCTTTTTTAACCAATTGACACAAAAATTGGACACAAATCTACAATTAATGTAAGAAGGCCACATACCAAATTTCATTTATCTAAGTCATTTCCTTTAGCAGTTATAGAGTTTACAAACATGCAATTATACAGAACGACAGACAATCAACCCTTCGACGGATTTGGTCCAAAATCTGATTCGGACCTACATTCATGATGATAAAGCTGAGTGCCAAATTTTATCCATCTAGCTATTCAAGTCTTTGAGTTATAGTGTTCACATGAACGCGGACAAACAGACTTCTCGTAGACGTATCTTGTCCAAAATTTGCTAGAAACCTACAAATTATATGTAATGATCACATACCAAATTTCATTCCTGTATCTCTAATAGTTTTCGAGTTATCGTGTTCACAGACAGACATAATTCCAAAATTGTGTTTTTCGGACCCGGGTAGGTCTAAAACGTGGAGATTCGTCAAAATCTCGAATTCGAATTTTTTGACGATTACAATACTTTCTCTTTGTATGCTTCTTATAAAAGAAAGTAAAAACACAAGTAACTGAAAAATTTGCTGAAATAATAATATTTGTTTGAATTTCATAATATTGTTCATTTGTTGCATTTCTATAAACTCTGTTTAAAATAATTTGAAAAATTTATTAAATTTTACACTAATATAAAATTGGTAACACTGATAAGATAATTTTTTGAATTTTAATTAAGTGTAAAAATGGTTTCTGTGTGGAATAATATGCTCCGAAGCTATACAGAAGAAAAGATAAAATTCCGAATATTTTAATTAATTAAAAATATAATTAAAACTTTGAAAACCGTTTCTTATTGAGCACCTTCTACCCAAGTAGCTACGTGCCAAGCATGGTAGCTATAGGTCCAACGGTATGCTCTGTAGAACGTTGTTTCCTGTACATCACGCAATTTACAAAAACTATGCTAGTTCAAAGTCATCATCATGTTAAAAAATAAAAAAGGTGTGATTTTAAAACATTCTGAAAATTTTAAATTTTGCTGTGTCAAACAAATGCATCACGAAAAGTTTACTAACATAAAAGAAACTGTTTTAAGATGGTTTATAAGTGCTAGAGCGAAGACAATTCTTGTTATTGGACTGATGCTTCAACGTAAGGAAAAGAAAATTGAAGATGCTCTTTTTTTTCGATATCCAAAGAATGCTTTGGATATCGAAAAATTTTCCGCTAGTAATAGTTGTCTGGATATGTTTCGGTTTCAAAACAACGTCAAATTGAAGTCACAATGCGGTGAAGTGGCAGAGGTCTGTGGATTGCTAAGAACGGATCTTATTGATCATTCTCAACAACTACCGACGAATTGATTAAGGGTTTATTCTTCTAATTAAAAATCAAAATTTAAAAAAGTTACTTCAAAGTAAACGAAAGATCTAAACGAATGCAAATTGAATCGTTTTTTTTTTAAATTAGAAATCTTCTAATAAAATACTATTTTGTCTTTAGATAATTCTCAAAATTCATTGTGTTAGAAATAATGAATAAAGGCTTGTTTAAACACTATTTTTTCTTCAAAAAATAAAACCTTTCAGAGCGACCTTCTGAGAAACGGATTTTGCTTGGAACGGAAGTGGCTACTATCGAGAGGTTTCTCTGTGTTTCCAGAAATTTCTTAATCAGTTAAAACAAATCATGATTTTATAAGCAAATAATTAATGTCAAAAAGCAATGTAAAATAATGATATAATAATAATAATATAACTCATCACATGCAAAGCAGCTTTAGTTTAGCTATATAATCGCAGTAAAATTTCAGAATCATCCACCTTTGAAAAAAAAGGAATACTGCGAGTTCAAAATATCTGACCAATTACTAATATAATAGCCCAGATCTCTCGGTAACTCTCTGACGTCACCAACAATAAAACTCGCGCCATAGCACTGACCCAGTGGCAGAATACTTTTCAATAGTCTGCAAATAGTCTGCAGAATAGTGCGCAACTATAAATATTTTGCTGTCTTTTTTGAAATATTTATATCAACTTACAACTATTAAAATACGACAAACATAAATTAAAAACCATATAACATCTTTATTATTTGTATAATATAATTGTATGAGTTAATAAACAAAAACATATGAAGATTAATCTTTTGTTTGGGCAGATAATTAACAATAATGAAGTATCAAGTTGTTTCAGAAGTAATATTAAGCATACTATACAAATACCTATGCAGAAAATTAATTATACTTGGGTACTTTTCCGTTTTAAACACAGCATTTGGTGTCTTTCTGTTTTGGTGAATTTTTCAAAACAATACATCACTAGCTCATATAAATGAAATATTCTTCAATATGTTAGATGTTATTTAAAAATTTATGCCTCCTGTTTATTGATAAAAAAAATTAAGTATGCCAAAAAATGTCTTCCTGGTATGTTTTTAATTTAAAATGCAATAAATAATTGCTTTTTTTTACGAAACAAAAACTTTGAAACTTATTAGCACGTTTATCCTGATACGCATTTTAATGGTTTGTATGCAAAAAGATAAATTGTTCTGCAATTATGCATACATAAGATTTCATAGTATCATTGTTTATTATTTAAAACAAGGAAAGAACAGAGCTGACTTCCTCTAAAATTCTTGATACAACTTTTGATTTTATGGAATTTTGCATTTGCACATATGCAGATACATTTTGAAAGTGTGTATGATAATCAATTCCATATTTCTTAACTAATGCTTAGAACGTTTAAAATTGGGCAATCTTGGCTTGAACTCTTCTCCTCGTCTTTATCAATTTCAGAATTTGTTCTTTTTTCGCTCCCGTTTTTAAAAAATGATTGATTTGCAGCCGTAGAGATCGATCGAAACTTCGGAGGTTTATTTTCATGCTGGCGTAAATAATGCTGCTTTAAGTTTTTTCGTAATAATGTAGCATCGCAATCAAAATAACGAATTTTATCTATATACGTAGCCATCTTTTGAGATGGCTACGTACGGTTTTTACTTTGGTAAAAACCACGTGTTATTTCCAGAAGCCAAAGGCTCCGTGCCAGAAACGTATCGGAATGAAACGCGTAGAAAACATCGGCCTTTGACCAATACCGATATGAGGCATTTAGCATACTTCAAAGTCAAATCGCGGTCGCTAGGTCTAGGGAAGCCCTTCAGCATAGGGAAGAAAGAGGGGGGGGGGGGCGAGGATTGTGCGAGGGCGAGAGGATTGCATATTTTAGCAATTTGAGTTATATAATAATTGCTAAGTTCTTTAGAAAGTGTGATTAATAACTTTGATACTTTTCATGATGGGATTTATTTTTTGAGCACATGATAAACTTGATTACAAAATAGTCTGCAGACACTGTCCAAAATCTGCGACGTACGACGCAGCGTCGCGGTGTTTCTGCCACTGGGAGCACTGAGAGACGTTAAACAGCATTATTTCATTGTTAGAGAACTTAAATTTCAGTAATTTTAGATTTAAAAGAGTAATTGTCATTCTAATTTCAAATTTCATAGCTCTAAAATAGTGAAATAAAATTTGCTTTCCATTGATATAAAATTTATCTCGCTATCATCAATAGTTACCGAGAAATTTTAAATTATATTAATCATATATTTCAAATTAATTTCCGTTTTTTAATAGAAAGTAGAAAATTACGTCAGTGGTATATCATGCGCGTGATATAGTTTGGACGCCACTATGCATCTGATTATTTAGTGCAATCGTGATGATATAATTTGATAATATTTTTTGGCAACGTTAAAATTTACCCAAAGACGTCTAAAGTACAAGGAAAATTGTTAAACAACGAAAAATACTTCACACTGAATGTTATTTACCAAAAGGTTTTTTGAATAAAGAAATATGTAAATAATATGTAAATAAAAAATATTTCCTGTCATAATATATATGTTTATTTTATTTGTTTTCAATCAATGTTAAGCATTTCTCTCGCATATATATTTATTTAAACACGTCAGATTTGACGGGAAATCTTTCGAATGAAGAGGCAATTTGCGCCCCATACTATGACGGGTGATTTTCTAATAGGAAAGAATGAGTTTTTGCGATATAGGAACACGTGCATATCCCAGGGCAAAAGTCGTTAGGGTACGGATGACGAATATTTGATGAACTGTTATTTACTACGCAATATCAAAGAATCATAAATACCAGTGATGAATGCTATCGTCAAAAAGGTGTGATTCAATCATTGGCAAATAAATGTGCACAAAGCGTTTCAAAATTTAAAAAAGAAACCTTTTTAATATACTTTTCCTAAGTTTTAGTTTTTAGTTCTATCTTCAGTTAAAAGATGGCGCCATGGAAGCCCATTTTGGTGCTTAGAAAGAATATCGTTATTTGCGGTCATGGTTGATGGTCACGTCACGGTCCTCGCTTTTCCTGTGACGCTGTGAGTCGTCATTCTTGTTGTGATATGCGTTTTTGAATGATTACAGCTCTTGTATAACGATAGAAAGTAGCAATAATCGTTTGAAACAAATATTCACAGGTTAACTGCGATCGGAACGGAAAATGATCGGATTTGTGATTCACTGCAAAGGGTCCAAAAATTCCAGTTATGAATACTACTGTCGGAAAGGTGTGATTCAGTCATTTAAATAAAATATACACAAAATGTTTTTTATTTTAATTAAAATTCTTTTTAATATAATTTTGCGAGTTTTTATTTTTTAGTTCTATATACTGTCAACAGATGGCGCCATCAAAAGCTACTCTAAAACCTCTAACATATATATGAACTACCTTCCACACACAGGGGGCATCACCACACTCCACTCCGGGAAAGCAGAGTCTTCACCGGTGACCTTCGAGATAAGCAGGTCATGCTTCATCCGCAGATCACCCTACCCCCACCTCGTCTAGTATTATAACACAGTTCTCACTTCCCTCTCCCATCGCGGTTTAAGACATCTTACTGTGAATCACCCCTCCTGTTCCCAGATAGCACGTACGTTTGCAGCAAGTTTGATTTTTACTTGATATTATCTTGTCATGGCAAATTTGACGCTTCAAACTTGAAGCGAAACTGCTGCAAACTAACAATGCAGAATCGCCACCCTCGCTTGCAAAACGTGTTTGCCACAAGTTCGCCACGGCGAAATTAGACAACTAGCGCCACCCCTCCTTGCAATGCAAGCTTGCTGTGAATGTGCATGACAAGTTCACAGCACGATTACAAAACAAGTTTGATGCAAAGATGATAGAGCACACTGAGAGACACTAAAAGAAATGTCTTTCTCTGTTTTAAAAAAACATCTGATTTTTAATGGCATCTCCTAGACCGTCCTTCTTTTTATTAATTCAATAAATCAATGATAATTTGTGAAAAAACTAACTTTTTTATAAAAAAAAAATTTGAAACATTTTCTATCTTTTTACTAGAACTCGCACTTTAAAGAAAACTTTATCGCCTTTTTCTTAATGTTTAAACTTTAACGTTTATAAACAAAATTAAACCTAAAAAACAGTCAATGTTTGTTGAAAAATAATAACTCTTACATTTTGTCCCATTTTAAAGTAATTACTTTTGAACTCTAATTTCATAAATTAATCTACTAGCAAAACGTAGTTATTAGTGAAAATCGCTCTCTCTTTGACTTCAAATCATATTCTCAACTCAAAAAATTAATGAAATCAAGAAAACACTTTATCGTATACGAATCGAATCGAACGATGCATTAGCGAAATCTATCTTCTCCTCTCAGAGTTTAACTCTCCGAGTGGTTAGGGCTTCAGCTTAGGAAGCGGTAGGTCGCGAGTTATAATCCGGTTTGTGCTCGTACTCTGCTTTTGCTATAGTTTGCAACGAGTTTGACGTGACAAGCTTGCTGCAAGTTCGTCGCGTGGTGACTTCGAAGAAGACATGAATGTGCTGCAAGCTTGTTTCAAGCTTGCACTCTTGTAATGTCAAATTTGTTGCAAACTTACAGATTTTGCAGAGTAAGATTGCTGCAAACTAAAATTGCTATCTGGGTTGTGATATGCGTTCTCGAATGATAACGTCGCTTTTGTAATTCGAAGCTTCGTCGGGAACCAAATGGAGCAAGTATTCGTTTTTCTCTTTGATAGACAGAATCGCCGTAATTGTATTAAAAAAGAATAGTCGCGGTAAGGATCCCATACTGTGATCGCACCGAAAACTGCGACTGTGATGTCGAAGGATGACTTCTGTGATTGATTACTTTTGATTGTGACCCGTGAACTCAAGTTCCAACAGCTCTTTCTACAAATATCCAAAAGAATTTTTGCGGGCGCCATCTGTTGACAGTATAAAGAACTAAACACTAAAACTTAATAGAAAGTATATATATTAAAAAGAAATAACAATTTTCTTGTTTAAATTTTTTAGAACACTTTACTTATACTTAATAAGACTTTTTAAGAATTAAAAGTGTGATTGAAATAACAGTTGTTTATAATAGATATTTAAAAATAGCAACAGGAAAAATATTTGTTACTCAAAAAATCGTGGATTATACATCCCTATTCAACCTAACCCCTTTTTTTCTGGATGTATCAGAAGGGGATAATCAAACTACACAAATCTCTACAAAACAGTGTGAACCCTATAGGGTTGGGCAGGGGGAGGGTAAATGTCAATCTTTTTTCTCCGTATGTAAAAGTGGCAAACCCAACTGGATACCTCCTGTCGTATTGTAGTTTTTACTTTCTGTCTATTATAAAAGTAGAGAGTTTCATTTGTGGGTCACTCAGCATTCTGTAAAAATTGAATGGTTTTCAAGCAAAGATGGAAACATGAAAACAATCCTGAGAATAATGTTCTGAAATTTAACCAATACTTAAATTTTATTTCAAATAATTAATTTAAATAAATTTTTTGGTTCAAAATTAAAATAAAATCAGTATAGTAAATTTTTGGGCGGCTTTTGAATCGACGGCTGTGCTACAGCCCAATTTGCCCATTGGATAAGACAGCCCTAGCCCTATTAGTAAGTTGTTGGAGAGTCCTAGTTGCTAGGAAGCGACCCAGTAGCACAGAAATATTATATAATATTTGCACAATGTTATAGAATATTATGAACACCGAGGAACACCGAATACCGTAACAAAGTATTGTATTGTATGTATCAGTATTTCCGAGATATAAATTTTCATAAATAATATAAAAACAATATATTTTTAATAAAAAATCTTCATTTTAACTCAGGATTTCACTTGATTGGAGGTTTTATTTTAAAAAACTCCACTGGAACAATTATTCTTTAAGATGCTGAATTTATATCATACTATACAATACAATGCATACAATATTTTAATTTCTACATTTATCGACGTTTATCAGTATTTTAAGGAGAAATTATTCTTACTGTCAGCAGATGGCAGCATCATCACACTGTAACACTATATTTATCAGCGTTGAATCATATGTCCGAAAAAATATTTTACAAAATTTTCATTTGAATAATAATGTTTATACAATCATTTTGTTTTACTGTATATAAAAGGAGGGTCGGATTCAGTTAAGGAAGTTAACCATAAAACAGCTTTCACATATGGATTATCTATTGTTCTGTGAAAAAAAATTGAGTGTTATTCTCATTGAAAAAATATGCACGTGATTTGTTATAGCGAATCTTGTCTTTGACTTTCAATCAATACTGTAATTATAAATGTTAAAAGCGTCTCGTAATACATTGAAAGAGGAATAAATAAATTTCAAAATTATTTTAAAACCTTTCGAACAAATTATTATAAGTACTTTTAAACCTTATTGCTTTAATTTATTAAATTAGCAAACTTCGATATAAGAGCTAAAATTGCTTCCTCTTTGACTTCAAATTTCATTTTGATCTCGAAATTGTAACGATAAAATATAATTTAATTAAAAAGACTATTCAGAATTAATTGTGAATGTACAAGAAATTTCGTAGAGATCCGAACTCTGTAACTATATTTTATTATCATCATTTATGCTTTATCCCAGATAGCATGTACACGTGCAGCAAGTTTGATTTTTCTTGATATTAGCTTGTCATGACAAACTTGATGTGGCAACTTTGTCATGCGAACTTCCTGAAAAGTAACAAAGCATAATCGACCAGCCCACTTGCAAAGCAAGTTTGCTGTGAAAATGTCATGACGAACTTCACATCACGATTGCAAAAGAAGTTTGCTGCAAAGATGATAGCACACTTAGGGGCCGTTCAAATATTACGTAAGCACCCAAGGGGAGGGAGGAGGTTTGCGATTTGCTTATTTTTGCTGACAAGGGGGGAGGGGGAGTATGAGTGATGCTTACGTAAGACATTAAAATCACTTTTTTTCCAAAAATCTCTTGTAACTTGCACAAATAATTTAATTTAAAGAAATTAAATTTGAAAAAAGTTAAATTTGGCAAAAGAAAATTAAACTTGATTTTTGTAAGCTTAAACTTGAAATTGTAAGGAAATTAAACTTACATTTTTTTTTCATTTTAAGCCTAGTTAGAGTTTTTTATTTGAATTAAGTCCTAAAATTTTTTAAATTAGATTATTACTGTTATACGTTTTGTGAAAAAAAGAACGGGGGGGGGGTGCAGTTTTCTTACGTAATCATAAGAGCGGTCCTCGCTCTCGCCCCCCCCCCCCCCCCCCCCCCCCCCCCCCCGCGTCAAAAAATACCAAAAACATGCTTACATAATATTTGAACGGCCCCTTAGAGTAATCTTTGTCTCTGTCTTTTTTTAAATCCGATTTTTAATAGCATATCCAGGGCCGTCTTTCTTTTTATTAATTCAATAAATCAATGATAATTGGAAAAAAACTAATTTTTTATATAAAAAAAAATTTGAAATATTTTCCATCTTTTTACTAAATATAGAACTCGCACTTAAAAGAAAACTACATCGCCTTTTTCTTAATGTTGAAATTTTAACGTTTATAAACAAAATTAAACATAGAAAACAGTCAATGTTGTTGAAAAATAATAACTTACATTTTGTCCCATTTTAAAAGTAATTACTTTTGAACTCTAATTGCATAATTTATTCTACTAGCAAAACGTAAGTATTAGCGAAAATCTCTCTCTCTTTGACTTCAAATCATATTCTCAACTCAAAATTTAAAAAATCAATGAAATCAAGAAAATAGTTTAAAATAAATCGTATAGATGAACGATCTATTAGCGCAATGTATCTTCTCCTCTGAGAGTCTAGCTGGCCGAGTGGTTAAAGCGACAGGTTTAGGAAACGGTAGGTCGCGGGTTCTAATCCGAGATTGTGTTCGATTTCTGTTTTTGCTATAGTTTGCTGATGAGATTGACGCCGCAAGTTTGTCGTATGGTGACATCGAAGCTTGCGTAAAGTTGTTTCAAGTTTGCACTCTCGTCGTGTCAAATTTGTTGCAAGATTGCAGATTTGCAGAGCAAGATTTCTGCAACTTTGCTGTAAACTAAAATTGCTATCTGGGCTGGTGCAAGTCTCGGTGGTCCAGTGGTAAAGTGCCGGTTTGGTAAGCTAAAGGTCCCCGGCTCAAAGCTCGCTGTAAGTAGAGGTGTTCAAAAATTTACATAGTGCTTCGCAGTAAATGAATAGAGATATTTTCTAAGGGAGCTATTCTGGTACCCCCGGTTGGGGGGGGGGGGGGGGGGGTTTTTTGTTCTTTTTTATCCCCCCCTAAAACCCCCCCCCCCCCCCCCCCCCCCCCCCCCCAACCCGGGGGACCAGAATAGACCCCTAAACCTTATTAGAATAGAAAATTGGTCGTCCTGTACACCGTCAGCACACAAGAATTTAATAGTCGGATTAACATCTAAATGCTTCCGTAAATTAATGAGTCTTTTAGAGGTATATTGATATAAATAGCCAAGACTAATTTGTTCAGGATCTGATTGTCCATACCTATGGACAAATACGAGTACGAAACGTCACCGAAGTTTCATATCGAAACGAAACTAGAACCATGTTTGCAGTTACGGTGTGCCATGACCACGATATTGCGTCACTTCCTCGGAGGTGACGTTTTAACTCCATGAAAACCCTCCTACTCCAGACAGCTACCAATCAGCTTGCTTCATAGTTCTTTCCGTAACTGTTTATACTGTTTGTGTGAAGGTTCAGTGTTTTCGTTAGTTAGATGTGTAGTGAGAAATTGTAAAATTAAAGCAACAACCTGCCGTTTGAATTTAAATTGTAAAATTAAATAAAATATATTGTGTAATATTCAAGTTGAATTACTTTTTGGAGAATGTTCCTGACATCTAAAAATTTCAATGACTTATTTCAGAGAACTATTAGATGCAATCGGAAACCAACATTATATAAATAATTTTGATCATACTCTCTTTTTTATGATACTGAATTACTTTTTTCTTTATTTTAAATTATTAACTTTCTGATCCATATAAAGCAGGTTAGATGATACCTGCTTAAAATATAATTTTTACTTCTTTAAAATGTTATTTATATTTTCATTAGTTCATAGACCATATTATATCCTTGAAGTTATTTTTTAGGTGGGTTTACATGACTTCTACTAATATCTCGTGATTATATTCGTTCCTTTGTTAATTTTTGCTTTATAACTGTTTATTTATGCTTTTTTAAAAAATTCTGTGCACCCAGTATTATTTTACAAGTTTTCAAAAATTTACTGAAAGTTTAATAATGTTCCTTCATATAAAAAAAAGGAAATGAGAAAATTTAAAACAGATCTTTAGTTTAAAATTTTCTGTTTTATTTATTTATAAAGAAAAAATTTAATAATCAATTTTTTTAATAAAAATTAACTTGTACCTTTCCGTGTCAGTTTCTATTTTTAATGCTTTAGAAGTGAAATTTCAGTCTTGGATTAGTTAATTGAAAGTTATATATTCTTCTGTTTTTATCTTGCGTTCTTCCCTATATTTTATCCAAAACTAAGGATATTTAATGCTTACATTTTATAATTTTATTCATGATGCTAAGATGAAGTTTATTTTTATCCATGATTAATATTTTTGATATGATATTAAGGAATTTTTTTGTTTTAGTTCTTATATATTTTGATAATTTAAAAACTTATTTCTATTTAATCTAAATATTTCCTTATTATGTTGATCATTTCCGTGAAATTTTTAATTGTGTATTCTTACTTCTTAAAGTTGTACTATTTAAAATCCTGCTGTATCAATTATTTTAGGTGAAATGATTCATTGAGAGGCAACAAACATATCGCTTACTGTCAAGAAATGCCACCCTCTTCAGGAGAATTGTGGGGGCATCATTTAATGCCCCCTACCATTACAGTAGACTGCTTAATGCCAACTGGAATAATCATTCCACTAATATGTGTTCGAGATGCTACTCTGGAAACTGTTAAATGTAAGTAGTACATAAAGATTTTCTTATATAGTGGTAATACCAGGCTTAGAATATCTTTAAACATTATGAAATTCATCAGTAAGTTACAGTAGAACCCGCTAATGCGAAATTCTGGTTAATCCGAACCGATTTTATTTTTGAAAATTATACGTAATTGAAAAGATTACCTGAAAAGATTTAAATATACATACTAAAAACAAAAAAGTACTTTTTCAGCATGCATAATTTTGTATACATTGAAGAAACTAATGTAATAAATCAAGGATAAGGTCACTTCATACAGGAGCACATCCATTATTCTAATGAAAAGGGAGACATATTCTCTTTCTATTGATTTTGAATAAAAGAATTCAAGAGATAGTAGTGCTGAGAACTTATAACTTATTTTTTTTAGCACACAACTTTTTTCTTTTCTATTTTTATCGGAATTTTGGGTAATCCGAATTTTTTGTAATCCGAATAGGCACCAGTCCCAATTAGTTCGGAATAGCAATGTTCTACTGTATTTTGATTTTGAATACAAAGATTTATATTAATTATACTTGGTTTTTAATTTAATTTTATATTTATCTAGATATTTTTGTGTTAGCTTGACTGTAAGTGCCACCAAGCCTAAGTGTTGGCTTGAAATATCACTTTTCTATTGACATTACTTTCACCTAAAAATACAGCAATCTTATTCTGCTAAGTTGGCAAAAAACCATTTATTTTGTGACATGAAATTGCTCCTTTACTGAATGTGGATACAGTTGAACTAATTGAAAATCTGTATTTTTATATATTAATTGTATTTTTTCAATGTAAACATTTTATTAATAAATTACTTGAGTTATTATTTTAAATTAATTTTTTGAATTTTGTAAAGGTATCAGTTTTAAGATAAATTTTAGAAAAAAAAATATTTGAATGAATTTGAAACTGATACATTATAATAAATATTCATTGCAGTTATCATACTGATAATCTTTCTTTCCTAAATTTACTTGGTCAGAGGATGGTGGTTTATCTATTATTACTTTATAAATGGATAATGAATTGAAAAATTTTATGTGAAACTTCATTAAGTTTTTGTAAGTTGATTCAAGCATTAATTATTGTAATATTCTTGACATTTGATGATAAATTATTTATTATTTAAGTGAGCATGCCATGAGGGATTCTGTTAACAGTGCTGTATTTTTAAAAATGTATTTGTCTTGAGTAATAATATTTACAATTCTTTATATTTTTTAAAATTGCTTTTTGTAAATTTTGTTTGTTGGGAGTTCTAGATAAATATGTCATATTTTCTCCACATGCATGAGTTTTCAGTTTATAAATTTTTATTAGAAAGATAATTTAAGATCTTTTAAAATGTAAGTGAACAGTTATTTTTTGAAAACAATTTCTTTTATCTTTCAGATGATTTTCATTTTACCATAGTGTAATTTTATATTAGATAAAGTCATTTAATTTATTTTTCATATGTCTATATATGCAAAGAAGATAATTTCCCAATTGAAGATGAAAGAGTTTATAATTTTAAATAATCTTTATTTTATTTTCATTATCTAGTGTCTGAATTCAGGAATTTTTCCATATCAGATTATATTCATTAACCTTACTTTCAAGATCCACTCGTAATCATTGTGGAAGGAAGGGCAATTCCATGTGAAATCAACCAATGGCCGAGACCTCATGTCTTTGGATTTTGTTGATTTTTGGCTCAGAAGTATTACTAGTACATTAGATGAAAAATATAAATTTTCAAATTATTTGAAACATTTGTGTCTGAGTCATAAATTTTTGAAAATTTTACAAATTTTGAAAATTTCATAATCTTTAAACAATTGTAACTCAAGAACTATTTAACATAGAGAACTAAAGTTTGTGTCATTCGTTCAGTTTTTTATGGCGTTTCATAAAGTATATAACATACCAAATTATTTTTTAAAAATTTTATTTAAAAAATAAATTTAAATTTTTTAAAAACTCAAAATTGAAATTTTTAATTTTTTTGAAAAAAATATATTTTATTCAATCTCATTTTAGCAACATTTATGCCAAATTAAATGATGGTATTCCTTTGGTATTATTAAGAAAAAAAAATTTCCAATTTCAATATTCGAATTATTTCTGTAAAAAAATGCATTATATACTGTTAAAGCACTGTTTGGATTTAAAAAGTGGCGTATTCATGTTAAAAATTCTGATATTTTTCATTCATGCTGGTCAAGATAAGTTAGTAGATGGTATTAACAATCAAATAAGCTACACTAGGATGTCTCAAAAAACCTTTTTTTTTTTAAAAAGTCTTACTCCTCAGGGTTTTTCCCATTCCTTTTGATCCTAATAGAAAGTATATGAAGTTTCAGCCCTCTAAATTAACTATAGGGTTTGCCTGTAAAACCCTGAAATTTGAAAAAAAGCTCCTAAAGTGTCATATTTTCAGAATTTTTTAAAGAAATTTTTATATGGTTGCTAATGTGTTAAAACTGGTTTATATTTGCTCCAATGGACATGTTGAGTTAGAATATAAACACAAATAAGTAGTAACTGTACCCTTAGCCACTTGGGGAAAGAAAGCATAAAATGGTTAAAATTTGCAATAATTCTGCATTGTTGCTTTTTGGAAACACCATACCACAATTACTGTATGTTCACAATAAAATCTTTAAAATTTACTAAAATGTTAAAGAAGGATATAAAAATGAATTCAGTGATAAGTTAAAATCTACAGTTTTATTTGACAGTTTAAAACGTAACCCTTTAAAAAAAAATTAAATACTCACAGTATTTAGTTGTCCAAATAACTTGTACAACTTACAAGAACTGTCAAATAATCTTATGTCATCACTTTAACTACTTTAAATTTCATTCAAAACTGATTTCTTAAAGCAAGGATTTTCTTTCTTACTTTCTTCAACAAACTGAAGTAGATTTTGAGTATATTCTTTATTTTTGGTTATTGCAGCATCCTAATGACTGAAATCTTCCATTAGTTTTGCACCCCATTTGGCTGTGTCATTTCCTACTTTTATGTTCTTGTTAAAAGTTTTCATTTGTTTGAACGTGAAATGTTCTTCCCAGGAACAAGGATTGTTTTTCAACCAGGATCCATCTTGTTTCAACAAATGAAAAAATCGACCATGTCTTCAATCCAACCAATTGATGCTGTTTTAAGGTATAATTGAAAACAAAAAATGGGGACATCCGTGGGAAGTGATTTTTCATGAGCTTTGTATTTTATTAAGGATTCTGCAATCTTCTTTTCAGAGTCTGACACTTTCTTAGAAAGTAAAAAATATGTTATTGCTTCTTCTGTCAAATACCACAAATGTCTACTGAAAGTTAAAAGACCAGCTTTGACAACCCCAGGTTCGTATTTCTCGTACAGATTCAGGGACTCCCAAAGCATCAGATCATTTATAGGAGCATCTGTAGCATTTTGGGCATTCAACCAAACTTTAACAAAAATCAAATCATTGAACAAACATATTTGATGCGAAATTTTGGAATTACTATTGTCAAATTTAAATTATTTACCAAAAGCATGTATCTTTGCCAAGTAAAACAAACATTCATATTGTATACATTCACCTGGCTTTGTGAAATGACTCGGGCATTTGTCAATTAATTCCCCGAAGAGAGTTCTCTCAACACTATTAGTACAATACCGGCACATTCCTTGTAGTCACTGACCGCAGAGAATGTGTCACAGTTCCTGAACAGATACAAAAAATTTGACCCTTGGGGCTTAACTTTTAATAGACATTTGTGATATAACAGAAGAAGCAGTAACATTTTCTTTATTTTCTAAGAAAGTGTCAGACTCTGAAAAGAAGATTGCGGTATCCTTAATGAAATACAAAGCTAATGAAAAATCATTTCCCACTGGTGTCGCCATTTTCTCTGTTTTCAATCGTACCACAAAACTGCATCAATTGGTTGGAATGTAGTCATGGTTGATTTTTCTTTTGTTGTACCAAAATGGAGCCTGGTTGGAAAACAATCCTCAAGCCTGGGAAGAAGATTTCACGTTCAAAGAAATGAAAATTTTATCAAAGAAGTAGTAAATGAAACCATCGAACAAGAGGCAAAACTAATGGAAGATTTCAGTCAATCGATAACCAAAAATGAAGAACAGACTCAAAATTTACTTCACTCAGTTGAAGAAAGTAGGGGGGAAAAACTCTTTGCTTTAAGATGTCACTTCGGAATGAAATTTAAAGTAGTTAAAGTGATGGCATGAGATTATTTGACAGTTCTTGTAAGTTCTACAAATTATTTGGACAATTAAATACTGTGAGTATTTAATTTTTTTTTAATGTTACGTTTTAAACTGTCAAATAAAACTGTAGTTTTTAACTTATCACTGAATTCAATTTTATATCCTTCTTTAACATTTTAGTAAATTTTTAAGATTTTATTGTGAACATACAGTAATTGTGGTATGGTGTTTCCAAAAAGCATCAATGCAGAATTATTGCAAATTTTAACCATTTTATGCTTTTTTTTCCCAATTGGCTAAGGGTACAGTTAGTACTTATTTGTGCTTATATTCTAACTACTAAACATGTCCATTGGAACAAATATAAACCAGTTTTATCACATTAGCAACCATATAAAATTTCTTAAAAAATCCTGAAAATATGACATTTTAGGAGCTTTTTTCAAATTCCATGGCCTTACAGGCAAAAACTACAGTTAATTTAGAGTTCTGAAACTTCATATACTTTCTATTAGGACCAAAAGGAATGGGAAAAACCCTGAGGAGCAATTTTTTTTTTTTTAAGCCTTAAAGCCACACTCAAGCAGCAACATGTTTTGAAATACTGTAGTCATGTTTCTATTTCACAGAAACTCACAGCTACTCCTAAAGAAAAAATATTTATTTCTAATATACATCTGGTTTAATAATAATTGCATACTTTATACATTTGGATTATAATAACTATGTGCCAAACCCAGGTGGGATTGTCACATTTGACATTCATTCACTGTTTGTATAGCAGCGACATTTGATTTAAAAAAAAAAAAAAAACTTTCTCCAATTTGGACTCCAGGTAAAACACACTTACAGTTGGTCTCTCTCTGTGCCTTATCTCACCCCTGACCACACAAGCCATGCTTAATTATCTCATCTGGCACCAGTCATCACAATGACTATCACTACCTCAAAGAAGGCCACTTTAGCAGTTGTCACCCTGTGATGGAAAATCATTTACAATCCATCACCTATTGTGACAATGGACAGCTTATCAGAGGAAATGCACATCTGTTTTCCCTAATGGACAAAAGGTTGCTTTTTCTAATAGAAATACAAAAGGTGCACCTCTAGGAATGTTTCATCTGCTGTTTATCTAACTCTATATTGTGACAAAATCGTCTTGTGGGTGTACATGAATGCAGTCCAATTAGCAAGATTTAAAAAAAATAAAGCTCTTTATTTTACAGGTATTCCAAGCAAAGTAACGTAACTCAAGTATTAAAACAGCACTAGTAAAAATTCACAACAGAGACTACCAATAAATCTCAACACAACGCTCAAAGGTTTCTTGTTAACTCACCAGCTTGCTTGCAGGTCAAATTCCAACTAACTCTTCTTGGCTTGAGAGCTTGCCTTTATACTTTTCAACAGGAAGTGACTTCATTACATAGGAAGTGACGTAATCTCTAGAAATTTCATGAAACCAGTAGAAATAGGTGGAAAGCTTGAGGTCCTTCTAGAAAATTCCCTTTGTCGCCAAGTCGCCAACTTTGTTGCCAAAATGGTCACCAGGGTTAGCATCTCAGGGAAACAACTTTATAGCTTTGTAACATTGCTCCCCTCTTCAAAGACTGCACGTCCCGGCAGTCTCATTACTTAGAACTATGATCAGTAGCCCTGTATGGAGCTAGCCGATTTATATGGATCACTCTTGGCTTGGCGTTGGACGACCTCTGTACTCTGTAGACAACATCATTCAGTTTCTTGACAACAGTATATGGTCCTTCCCAGTTCTGTTGTAACTTGGGACTCGGGCCTCTCCGTCGCTTCGGGTTTTACATCCAGACTAGATCTCCCTCCTTAAAATGGTGGTCTGTTGCTCTGGAGTCGTAACGAGTTTTCATTCATTCGCTGGCCAGTTTAATTCGCTCTCTGGCAAACGCATGTACGCTTTCCAAACGTGCCTCCAAATTTTTTATGTATTCATTCGGCGAGGAAGGCGTTTCACTCGGTCGTCCAAAGAGAATATCACAGGGCAGTCGTAGCGTTCAACCAAAAAGCTTTTCCGTTGGAGTTAACCCGGTAACCTCATGTTCGGCACTCCTATAGGCCAAGAGAAAGAGTGGCAAATGTGTATCCCAATCTGTCTGGTTCCTCGAAACAAATAAAGACAGATGATTTAAAATCGTTCAATTAAATCTCTCGACCATGCCATAGGACTCAGGATGCAACACGGTCATTCGGGTTTTCAAAATTCCCCAAAGTTTGCAAAGCTCAGTAAAGAGGGCAGAATTAAAATTTGTACCTTTATCCGAATGCAATATCATAGGCATACCATAACATGAAATCCAGCTTCGTACGAGTTCTTCAGCTACAGTCGAGGCTTCCTGATCTGGAATGGGAATTGCTTCAGGCCACTTGGTAAAATAGTCCATTAATTCTAGGACATATTGATTGCCTTTTGTTGTTATTGGAAAAGGTCCTAAGATATCCAAAGCCATTCTTTCGAATGGTGCGCCCACATTATAGCGTTGCAAGCGACGTTTAGTCCCTGTTTTAGGTCCTTTTCGCGCTCCTCAAGCGTGGCATTCTCTACACCATTTTTCAACGTCGGCACGAAGTTGATCCCAGTAAAATCGCTCTCGTGTTTTGCTTAAGGTTTTCATAACTCCAAAATGCCCTCCGCTTGCACTGTCATTATTTACTGTTATTAATTTTTTTATTCATATTGTGACAAATTCGTCTTGTGGGTGTACGTGAATGCAGTCCAATAAGCAGGATTACAAAAATAAAGCTCTTTATTTTACAGGTATTCTAAGCAAAGAAACATAACACAAATATTAAAACAGCACTTGTAAAAATTCACAACAGAGATTACCAATAAATCTCAACACAACACTCAAAGGTTTCTTGTTAACTCACCAGCTTGCTTGCAGGTCAAATTCCAACTAACTCTTCTTGGCTTGAGAGCTTGCCTTTATACTTTTCAACAGGAAGTGACCTAATCTGTAGAAAGTTCATGAAGCCAGTAGAAATAGGTGGAAAGCTTGAGGTCCTTCTAGAAAATTCCCTTTGTCGCCAAAGTCGCCAACTTTACCGCCAAGTCGCCAAAATGGTAGCCAAATTTTTCGCCAAGGTCGCCAAATTTATCGCCAAGATTAGCATCTCAGGGAAACAACTTTATAGCTTTGTAACAATATTAAGCACATATGTTCCTCTTGTGTCCAGCAGGACTGCTACGAAGGATGATGTACACATGCCAAATACTTTTTCTTGTTGTTAGCTTGCACTTTTCTGCACGTCTTTAAATCTGCAGTATTCTGTTAAGTTCTGAGCTCTTGTGTAGGGCACACTGTCTCAAGTCTACAGCTATCTAATTTATAATTTTTATGATTTAGTATAATTTTATTACTGCTATTATCATTTCTGAAAGTTGTATTTAAATTTGTGTTATTATAAAGTTTTAAGTGACTTTAAGTTGAAAATGAATAAAAAATGGAGCAAATTTTGCTGTAATCCTTTCAAAAAGCAAGGACATTGGATAACTAAAGATTTAAGAAATGTCACCTTGTGGATGACAACACTAAAATATGACATCAAATAAATATGGCTTGAAAATTTGCAATTCTTGTCACTTACCAATTGTGTAAGTAAAAACATTCCTCATGCTCTGAAAGTGACATTGATATGAGTGATTTAGAGTTTAGTAGAAACGCAAATCCAAGATCAGGCTGTAGTAAAGATAATCTTGAATTCATGAATGTGGAATCAGCTTTTGATTATTTGAATGTGTCGTTGACATCTGTCAGAGAATTGCCTATTATTGAATGTAAATGTAAAAAAAAGTTACTGTCAGGAAATTATAGAAAAAATGAAGTGCAGGAAGAAAGCGCAGAAAAAATTAAGAATCCTTTTTTTCTATCAGTCTCTGATGAGAATAATAATGTATGTATGTGTGAAGGTTAACAAAGAGAAATTCTTGATCATCTGAAAGATAAGTTTGCAACAGCAAGTAAAAAGGAAAAACTATGAATCGTAACAATTTTACAAAAAAGTTGATATAATCGTACCAAAGCTGTACCCAAATTGAACATGAATTTGGTGTGAGCAATCATATTGCTAAAAGAGCAAAAAAAAAAAAACTACTTGAAGAACAGGAGTGGTGTTAGAGTTCTACTTGGAGACACGACCTGCTGTACAGGGTGAGGGGTATAATGACACACCACTGGCACCACCCCTATTGAAGAAAAGGTTCTTTCAACTCTAGATCCAAAACCTGTGAAAATCTTATCAGCTGAAACAACTATTGTAGTAAAGGAATTCTATAACAGTGTTGAAGTTAGCTTAGTTAAATAGGTTATTCTTAAATTTATCCACCTTGTATTATTTCTGTATAAGTAACCCTTCAAACTCAAACAGCTCATACAATGGCATGCTTTTTAGAATTCACACAAACATCAATAAAGAAAATATTTTTATACTGTGATACCATACGACAGTGGTTCCCAACCTTTTTTTACTCGTGTACCCCTTGATTCATTTTTTACTTTCTCGTATGCGAAGTATACAAAGAGAAAGTATTGTAATCGTCAAAAAATTCGAACTCGAGATTTTGACAAATCTCCACGTTTTAGACCTACCTGAGAACGAAAAACACAATTTTGGAATTATGTCTGTCTGTGAACACGATAACTCGAAAACTATTAGAGATACAGGGATGAAATTTGGTATGTGATCTTTACACATAATTTGTAGGTTTCTATCAAATTTTGGACAAAATCCGTCTATGGGAAGTCTGTCTGTCCGCGGTCATGTGAACACTATAACTCAAAAACTTGAATAGTTAGATGGATAAAATTTGGTATACAGTTTCATCATCATGAATGTAGGTCTGTATCAAAATTTGGACCAAATCCGTTGAAGGTCTGTTGGATTGTATAATCACATACTTTTAAAAATTATATCTCCTAAGCCCTTTGGCTTAGATAAATAAAAATTGGTATGACGGTTGCTAACATTAATTATAGTTCTGTGCCCAAATTTCGTTTCAAACGGTAAAAAAAAAGACATTCAAATTGCCTATTCAATTTTTTTATTTGCGTATTTATTGGAAGCAATCTCTGTGCATGCGCAAGCTATTCAGTGATAGTGAACGAGGTCATTTCCCCTGTTTTCTTTTTGCTCGCGCACACCCTCGCATTAGCAGAGCTTGCTAGAGTGTGATAGAAAATAAATATTGCTAAGTTTTAATACATATGCATCTCTTTGAATATGATTCTTCACCTAAATATTTTACAATCTCTATAATCTATAATGAAAAAACCTTCTGATAGTCATTGCATTCTGGGTTGCAGTAGGTTCGAATTTTTTATCCATGCAGGAAGAGGGGAAATGCCAAATTTTTGAGAAGTATACTAGAAAGTTTAGGGGAGGCTACTCCCGCTGGTTTAATTTCAAGTACCTCCTACTGATATATCCACCCCTCCAGCACAATATAATTAATAATGCCAAGGGCTGAGTAAGAGTCAAATTACTTTAATGAACATAATAAAATTTTAGGACTAATTTTTGATTTTACGTTTTTTTTTCCATTTTTTAAAATAGTGTTAGTTCAACAAGGGTGAAATTCTGATTGTGAATTTTTTAAAAAAAATATTTTTTTGACATAAATTTAAAAAAAAAAATTAAGTCATGTTATATATTTTATGAAACTCCATAAAAACTAAACAAAATGACACAAAATTTCAGCTCTCGAGGTCAAATAGTTCAGGAGTTACAATCGCTTAAAGATTATGAAATTTTCAAAATTCATTAAATTTTCAAAGATTCATAATTGAATCTTTCATAACCGAACTGAATGGCTGAAAAAGACTGAAACTTCCACTGTTTTCATCTTGGAGGTAAGTGCAACAAACAGGCAAAAAATCATTACTATCTAAAACATTGATGGAAAGAATCATTTTATTATTTGGTTGATTTAACATGGAATTAACCAGAAAGCAAAAAGACACTTATCTGTTAATAGCAAAGGGGCATATGAAAAGGGTAATTCTTGCATTATTTAAGTCTGTTTTGCTGATTTAACATTAAAAGAGGTTCATGATGAAGACCGAAGCAGGTGATGGGTCTTAAATAATCAAAACAAAGAAGGAACTTGATGTTGATTTATTTTAAAGTTGAGCTTTTATTTTTAACTCAATATTTTCTAATATTGCAAAATTATCATTAAATAAGTATGTTTTAATGATAAAATGTATTATGTTTACAAAACAATATTCATTTATATGTTTAAAACCATTTTTTTAAAATCGATTCCAGCTGACTTGTGGCATGAAGCTAAACGGTATCCTCTTCACCATAAGTTGGGTGAGCAGATGTCTTACATATTTGTATCTGTCACCCAGGATGCAGAGGTTGAAGAATTTTATGATGAGACTCGACGTCTCTGCGATCTGCGATTGTTTCAACCAATTCTCAAAGTGGTTGAACCAAAAGGCAATAAAGAAGAAAAAATGCTCAATTCTGAAATAGGTAAAAATATGCTCATTTATGTATTTTTTTTAATAGAAGCAATATTCCTTTTTTAGTGTCAGATTAAAATTTATTGTTGTTAATTAGTTTGTTATATGTATCCATTTCATTAGATAGAGTTGATATCAAATTTCTAGGTTTTAATTTGCAACTTTTTGCGTTAAAGAGGCTTTCCTTCTTTTAGAGTTAAAGTGTAATTTCTTTAAAAAATGTTCAGAGTTTTTCCAAATAAGATGTATTTGTTTCTTAAAGTTAAAAAAAAAATGAATATAATTAATATTTAACTTTTGTGGTTATTTTCACAGGTTTAGCAATTGGAATGCCTGTTCATGAATTTGATGAAATGAAAGATCCAGAAGTGATAGATTTTCGTCGAAGCATTTTAAATGTTTGCAAAGAAACTGTTGAAATACGTGACTCCGGTGCTGAAGACAAACTTGCATCCTATGTATATCCTCCAGAGATAGAAAGCTCTAGAGAATTCCCACCCAGTCTTGAGAGGAAGTTAGACAGAGGTATAATTTGCACAAAATTTTAATTTTCTCTAAAATACCTTGTAAGTACATCAGTTCTTCTATAAATATGTGATTTTAAATAATTTTGTTGTAAGTAATTTTTTTAAAGTATTCTTTGTTGCCATTTGATTATGTGCAAGAGGTTCTCTTTATTTTTTCTCATATGCAATATACAGGGGTGAAAGTCCTCCGCGGATCCACGATTTTCCGCTTTTTTGTATATTTCTTTTTGACTCCGCCTTTTTTTCTTTTAAATTTTCATATTCCGCTTTTTTTTATTAATATTCGCTTCCGAGGATGAGAAACCAAATTCCCCCGTCCCTCCCTGTTGGAAAGTGAGTGACAGGGAAGGGAGTGAACTTGAAGAAAATGACGTTCTAACACAGGGTTTGTGTTTCATTGTGATTGATCATGTGGATTGGAGGCAAGGTTTCAAGCTATTGGCCTTGGATTAGAGGGTTATTTTGTTATTTCTAAGAAATTTCTTCACACGTGTTTTTCTTTCAGGTTATAGATGATATTTTCTCTACATAATATTCATGACGCCATTCCCTTTCCCAGTGTTCGGCATAGCATAGCATACCGGAACGCGAAGTTCGAATGCGCTAAAGCGGGCCATTCATTTCAAATCCAAAATGGAAATTTTGGAACACGGGGAAGAAAAAACACCTATGGAAATTAGATTAGGGGCTAGTAGAAGTCAGATTTCCAAACAAGCGGAAATTCGACAGTTCGTGCACCAATTTTTTTTAAAGACCCTTCGCGTGGGTAGTCGGTACATCAAAGGCTTGACTGGATCGGGACCCTGCTTAGAGGGTAGCGATTAGCGTATCTGAAATCCTTGGAGTGGGGGAAGGAAGAGGAGATCAAAGAGCAGCTCTAGAGAAGGGGAGAGAAGATCGCTCCCCCCTTACTGCAAGCGCACTTTGAAACATCAAGTTCCGTGGTGAGTGTGTCGCACTTTGGAGCTACAGTTGAATGGCACGTGTGATTTTTCGACTTGAATGGGTGGGGAGGGGGGTGGGGGGAAACCAGTGCTGGGACAAATGGAATGGAATGACCAACAGATGAATGGACTGCTTTATGTCAGTCTATGCGAAAGAGTTATAAAATTGTGATTTGTGTCATTAATATTTTTAATTATGTCTACGATAGGAACTGATCTTATCAACCGTGAAAGCGCTGAGAATATTAAACATTTGGAGAAAGGTGTTAAAAATCAATGGGGATGGGAATGGCTAAAAATAGCTCAGAAGAAGGGTGAAAAAAGAGTTTTAAAAGAATTAAATAATGAATTGCAGCCAAAATTTAAAAAAATTAAATGCACCAAAACAAAACAGTGGTCGCTGCCAAACTATTAAATCTATGTTTGAAAACTTGAGTCGAAAAAATAAGCTTGTATAAAAAGAACTATTTGAATTAACTCATTCATGGCAGTTTAGAGGTTAAGGCATAGTTAATTTGTGATTATTCATAAAACTGATATTTATGCAGGACTCTTTTGTGCCTTTTTCTTTTATAATCCAAAATTTGATTTATATATTTTAGGTTTATTATATGTATTTTATAAAAATTATTGATATTATAAAACATTATTTATTAATTGTATCTATTTTAAGAAAGTGAGTAAAAAACATTGATTTTATAATGTTAAAAATAAGTATTTGTAATTGAAAAAAATCATACATGGCGGTAAGAAAGACCATATTTTTTTCATAATTTATTTTCTTTGGTGATGAATAAATCATTCATTAATAAGTGTTTACTTATCTCTTCCTTAATGCATGTCTCTACTCACGTAAAAATGTAGTTACTCTTACTCTCGTGAATTTTCCTCTTTTTTGTATCTTTGCTGTTTTCACCCCTGAATATAAATTTAGCTTGAAAGGTAAATCACTTACTTCTTGAAAAAGTCTTTCAAAATATGTGATTAGTAATAAATTTTGTTATTTAAGACTTCTGTATTTGGGGTTTTTGGATGCACTTTGGCAATTGCTTTGCCTACAGAAAGGTGATATTTCATGCTAACAATGCCAACTACTGATGATTAGGGGGTTTTGGAAGCTATCCCTTTTTTTCAACATTCTGTTTTCTTTATGTAGGTTTAGTAATTGTGTGTGTTTGGGTTCTTTCACCAACTGGGGAGAAGCAAAAATACACTGTTAAAGTTTCTAAAGATGACTACCCTGAAAGTGTGACCCAAGAAGCCATTTTGAAGAAACTGAAGTGTATGAAACTTACTAAAGAACAACAAAAGGAACGTGCTAGGGAGCATCAGCATAGCTACCTTCTTAAAGTGTGTGGAATTGATCAATATTTATTAGAGAGATTTCCTCTGTCACAATACAAGGTCAGTATTCATTGAAATTTGAAGATCTGTATATATTTACACCTTTCTACACTTTGGGTCTCTTGAGAAAAATACTGGGGTTACTAAAACTGGCATAGGACATTCTTGCAAATTCTTTTTTGTAAGAAAAAAAAAGCAGTTGTTACGTCATATTTTATTAAAGTTTGCTAAATAGCTATTTTTTATTACATTTTTTTCTTATTTTTTTATAAGTTTCTAAATTCTTATACAGTCTCTCATTCCTATTAATCATATTTAGTAAAATATTCTTGATGCACTAATATTTTAAACAAAATAAGTTCCACTCTTCTGGGACTAAACCTGAATGAGTTATGAATCTTTGAATATCACTGTTTTCAATGATTTTAGACAATTTCTGCCTTGGGGAAGATCTGATGAACAGGCAGTACTAGCTCAAGGTGACCACTGCTTAGTCAAAAATAATGAAATTCAAAGCTTCATAACTCATTCAGTTTTAGTCGCAGAAGAGTGGAACTTTTTTGTTCAAAAATTAGTGAGCCAAGAATATTTTACTAAGTATGATTAATAGGACTGGGGGACTTTATAATGACTTAGAAATTTTTTCAGCAGCACATTCATTAACTCAATGTAAAATATAATTATTTATATCATTAAAAACATTTTTTCCAATTGGAAGTATATGCCTATTTCTAACAGTTTAGAAATTAGATATTGGGCCTCGATTAGAATGAACCACCTATATATGTTATATTATTGCTAGTTTTTAAAGATGTATACTGAACACCATATTATGTTACTGCTTTCTGCATTGACTCATGAGCTGAAATTTTGACCAGATTACTTATTTATATAATTATGAAATGAATAAAAGCCCGAGAATTGTGATATCTTACCTTTAACTTATTAGCTTATAGATTTATTAAAGTATATTAATTGCTTTTTAAAGTTATTTGGAAGTTAATTTTTTTGATAAGCTGTTAAAGACTCAAAGCATGTAAAATCTTCCAATTTCCTGACAGTTTTGGTCAATACCAACATTGACTATGAATTATTGTCATCTGCAAATTAATATTTCAAAATATATCCTAAATCAAGGACAACCAATCTCAAAAATAATCTTTTAATTAATTATTGTGTAGAAAAATGAAACTTATAGTTTTTTTTACAAATGATGCAATTTTATTTTTGATACTTATACTTATTCTGTCTAAGGTTATAAAATACTTTGAAATATTGCTATTCATTTTAATGGTGATAAGTTTATTGTAAAAAAAATAATGTGCATTTCATAATTAATTATTTTTGTATTAATAAGTGGACTTTCAGATACTATGAGTTTACAGTGTTATGTATTTATGGGTTTTTTTTCTTTCAAAGAACTTTAATATTTTATTAAAAAACTAATTCAGACTTATCCTGTTTTCCAGTATGTTAGGAATTGTATTGCCAAGGGTGAAATCCCTCAACTAATGTTGATGTCCAAAGAAGGGGTGTGTAATTCTCTCCCACACTGCGAGTTTCGGATGCCATCTTTCTTGCGCCGTGCTCCGCCACCACCAACCAATGAAGAATGCATATCCTTATGGAATGTTGATGCCATGCTGAGAATAAAAGTTTTGTGGGCCACTTATGTGAATGTTCGTGATGTTGATAAAGTATGTATTTATTACTTGAATGTTTATTTGTGTGTATATACATACTATATGATTTAAATGCATTTTTAAAAATTTTTTAAATATTTCATTATAAGCATGAGAGTTATTAAAGTTTTCTATTGTATCAGTTTATATTTATGTAAACAAATCTACAAAATGCATTGTACATTTTCTCAGTTTAAAAAGTTTTGCAGAAATGCCTGTTTATTGATTAATCTATTGAATGTTAATTAAATTAATTTTTAATTGAGTTTATAAAAGTGTAATATAATTCATTTATATAGAAAAATAATGAAAACAGAAAACATGCTTTGTTGTAATGAAAACAGAAATATTGTTTTGTTTTTCAGTTTAATTTATTATCTTAGCATGCTGCCTTATTTTACCTTTTTCTGCCTTGTTTCATTAGTCAGGAAACAGTTGCATTTTGCAGGGATGAGATTCTTCTGCTTTTTGGCTGATTTCTGCTTTTTTGTTTATTTTGAAGAAATTCCGCTTTTTTGTCTTTTTTCTCTCAAAATTCCGTTCTTTTTTCCCCTCAAAAATTTGCTTTTTCTTCCGAAAATTCCGCTTTTACAGAAAGAAAAGGAACCTTTCTATCTTCCGTTTTAGAA
Source organism: Araneus ventricosus (assembly GCA_013235015.1). Classification (NCBI taxonomy): domain Eukaryota; kingdom Metazoa; phylum Arthropoda; class Arachnida; order Araneae; family Araneidae; genus Araneus; species Araneus ventricosus. The sequence continues at coordinate 4,898,519 of BGPR01000009.1, forward strand.
AGAAAATATGCTCGACCACTTTGCTTAACTCCGCCAGCTAGGAAACTAACTGTTTCATCTTCTACTGAAGAATGAAGATTATATCGGCAAGCTCTACAAGGATGAACATTCCAACATATTCTGTGCCATTCAAAGTATTAATTACCACCTTTTTGCAGAAAACAAAACCTCTGTGGCATATTTTGCAAAAAAAAAAAAAAAAAGACTTTTTTGCATGAGCATGTTGAAAAAAAATTAGTTGAAAACTTAAGGTCATCTTATAGGACGTCCCAAGATGAAGAAATAAAAAAATAGAACAAAACAAATAAATAAACTGCATAAAAAAAAAAGAAACTCCTGTCAAAAGAGTCAGCTAAAAAGCTGTGTGCAAATGCAGCAAAAAAGCAGAGAATAAGACATAAATAAAACAGATGATTTACCTAGGCTTTCTAGAGATAATGTAGTCCTGACAACTATGCCAGTAATTAAACAGAGATACTAATGAAGACTGTGCAAAAACTTGAGCTTCTACTGAAAATAAACTTGCAGAGGATGCAAACACCCTTTATTGAAGAAAAATCTGTCAAAGATAGAAGCCCTCCAAAACAAGGGGTGAAGTGTGTTAATGGAGATCTGTTACCAACAAAAGCCACACAAATAAAAAAACGAAAGAAAACCACTTCTTTAACAATTAAGGAAATGTTTCAAATAACAATAATGCTAAATGAATCTGTCATTGTTGGACAGTATCACGGAAGAATTTGCTGGTTCTGGTGTGGATTTGATTTCTCACGAAAAGGATTACGCTCTTCTTTCCAATAACCAACTTTTTATTACGATCACAAGACTTACACTGACAGTAGAAGCAATATTGACTCTCGGTGGTGCAACACACAAGTCGTGTGTGCCACCTATTGGATAAAATGTTTCCAACTTCTTAACACTGCCAACCTTGAAACCTTAAGGGTTTCAACAAATTTATATATAATAATATGTCCATAATACACTAACAATAGGAAACACAATTATTTTAAACACATGACGATATTAATGCAATAAACACAAGAGTAATATAATATTAACATTGCAATGATACATTTTACATACGGAAAATCTAATCATTTATGGGAAGAACACATACATCTCTTACATTTCTTTTAAGTGTTCTACCAGTAGGTAACAAAACATTGACTACTCTTACCTTTTCATCTTTACTGATAGTTATTTCAGATATTCTGCCAGTTAGCCACTTTACACTGGGCATATTTTCATCTTTGATCAACACAAGTGCACCTAGCTTTACATTATTTTTGGAAAACATCCATTTACTACGTTGCTGCAAGGTGTTTAAATAATCTTTTTTCCACAACCTCCAAATTTGTTGACTATATTTCGTAATTTTTTTCCACTTAGAAAGTCTATTTTCTGATATATTAAGGAGGTCAGGCTCAACAATTGAAGTCAAAGGTCTACCTATAAGGAAATGACCGGGTGATAAAGTTTAAAAATTGTCGAACTCGGTTGACAGGGGGGTAAGGGGTCTTGAGTTTAGAACACTCTCAATCTCTAGAATTATTGTGAGAAATTCTTCCAGTGTCAGATGAGCATTCCCAACAACACGTTTCAGGTGATGCTTAAATGATTTGACCCCAGCCTCCCAAAGACCACCGAAGTTCGGCGATTTTGGAGGTATAAACTTCCATTCAATGTTCTCACTTAAAAGAAAATTAGCTAAAGATTCATTTGGGTGGCTAACCATTTTATACAATTTTTTTTGTTCAATGCTTGCACCAACGAAGTTCTTAGCATTATCGCTAAATATTTTTGAAGATTTTCCCCTGCGACTGAAAAAATGTTTCAGGCACGCGATAAAGGCATCTGAGGTAAGATCGGATACAAAATCCAAATGAATAGCTTTTGTGCTTAAGCATACAAATATACAAACATACACTTTATTTAGTATTCCCTTCCGTTGGTTTTTGAATTTTATATGGAAGGGCCCACAAAAATCCATTCCGACATAACAAAAAGGGAAAGATGGTGTAACTCGTTCTCTGGGTAAATCTCCCATAATTTGACTCTCTAGCACAGGTTTGTTTTTAAAACAAGTAATACATTGAAACACGACCTTTCGGCATACATTTCTACCATTTATGATCCAAAATTTACATCGAATATGATATAATAAAGCATTAGAACCTACATGTAAATATTTTAAATGATAATACCTTACAATAATTAATGTAAGAGGGTGCTTGTCGGGCAGGACTATTGGATGCTTCTCATCTAAACTCAAATCTGAATATTTTAATCTGCCTCCAACTCGTAAAATACCGCTCTCATCTAAAAAACAATTTAAGGATTTTACCTTACTATTGCTGGGGACAGTAGCACCCTTCCTGAGATTTTTAATCTCTTCTGCAAACTCACCTTGTTGAATCAATTGAACTAAATATATTTCAGCTCGTTGCAGTTCTTTGATGGCAAGATGACCTGCAAGTCTTTCAATATTTTTAACATTATGAATAAATCTAAGGACATAGCACATAACACGAATTATACTCATATAATTATTACTTATTTTAAGAATACCATCAATAAAGGAATTATGATTAAGAACTGTTAGGGTAAGGGGAGAATAGTCACTCGTTTTCTTTAGTTCATCAGAAATGTCATGTAGTGAGATTGAAGTATCATCATTACCTGTATCTGTTGGAAAGTCATCTTCTCTCAAAAATTGAGGTCCTTTCCACCAAAGATCACTATTTAACAGAATATCAACATTTACACCCCTGCTTAGGAAATCAGCAGGGTTTTGTTTCCCAGGACAATGAGCCCAGGCACTTGTATCACCCAGACTCTGAATTTCAGTCACTCGATTAGATACGAATGACTTCCATCTCTTACTCGATCCCTTCATCCAATGTAATGCAATTTTAGAGTCTGTCCAAAAGAAAATTTCAGAAGGCCTTTTGAGATCGACTATTGCTTTAACTTTACTTGCTAATCGGGGGCAAGCAATGCACCTAGTAATTCGAGTCGCGGCATGGTGATTTTGGTTAGAGGAGCAGCTCGGCTTTTTGACACTAGAAGGTTCACTTCAATGTTGCAGTCTTTCACAACTCTTGTATATATAACAACACCATAAGCCTTTTGGCTGGCATCACAGAAACAGTGAAGTTCCAAGACATCAGTGGGTTTTGTAGAAGAACTGAGCACATATCTAGGGATATATAGTTCGGAAAGACGAGGAACCTCGGAAACCCATTGACACCACATTTTTTGAATATCTGGGGGCAGTTCTTCGTCCCAAGTAATTTCCTTCATCCACAAAACTTGGAGGATGCACTTCACACGTATGGTAAATGGAGAAAGTAGACCGAGTGGATAAAAAATCTTTCCTATTGCACGCAGAAGGTAACGCTTTGTATTCTCGTTGTTTGATAGGCTATCCACTAAACTCTGCGTTGTCACGATCAGATAATCTTCAACAGTATTCCACAGCATCCCTAAAACTTTCGTTGAATTGGCTCTCGGACTAATAGGGTTATCCTGCAGTTGATTTTCTAAACCTTCACATATCCACAACTGCCTCAATTCGTCGCTGTTTGTTGTCCACTTCCTCAACACCATGCTAGCTTGGTCCATTATGGATACAGCTTGCGTAGAAATTTCCAATGCATCTTGCAAGCTATCAGCTCCAGAAATGAAGTCATCGACATAAAAACATCGATTCAAACATTCTGTCGTGGTCGGGAACTCATCATGGAATTTTTTCAGGTGCGTTTTAATCCTGGCAGAAAGGAGAAATGGGCTGGATCTTACTCCGAAGAGTACACGATTAAATCTATAAACTTGAAGAGTATCATTTTCTGTCCATAGGAAACGCACTGCATCTCTGTCTTTTTCAGCTAGCGTTAATTGTAAAAACGCTTTTTCAATATCAGATATAAATGCGAATTTGTTCAATCTAAAATTTATTAGAATATCAAATATATTCGAATTCAAGTTTGGGCCAGGCCAAAGACAATCATTCAAACTCAAGTGCTGAAAGTTATGACTTGAACTCGCGTCGAAAACAATACGCATTTTTGTAGTCAAACTCTCATCCCTAAATGCTGGTTGGTGAGGCATATAGAAAACCGGTTTGTTTATAGGGTTTTCAGGATTAGGCACTTTTTCTATTATGCCATTCTTCTCATAGTCATGCAAGGTTTCACGATATTGCAAGTTTAGATCAGGATTTTTCTTAAATCTCCGAACAAGTGAATCTAGTCTCTTTTTCGCAACACTATAATTATCATTAAGCTCATGCCAATCCCTTTTCCATGGTAATTCAACCTCATAACGGTTATCCTTGTAGCGAACAGTTTTTTCAAATGTCTCTAAAGATTGATCTACCTCATTGCAACTAGGATCATCTTTAATTCCTATTGATTCAAGTTGCCAACATTTTTTGATGTCATTTCCTATATCAATGCAATCTTAAATAAGCCCACAATGAGTATATTTCATTTTTTCGGATTGTGAATTTGAAGTGCTACCAGTGGCTATAAAGCCAAACACAGAGTTCTGAAATTTTAGTTCAGAATTGGGCATTTCAACTTGTCCGAATCTCAAGAGTTGGTAAAATACCTCAGCTCCCAATAACACATCAATTTTTCCAGGTCAATAAAAATAAGGATCAGCGAGTTTAATATTCAAGGGCAAATGCTCTTTAGGAATTTGCAAAGAAGCAATAGGGATCATACTTGAGATTTTAGGAACACATAAAAATTCTAATCGCATCTCAAAGTCACTTTTATTAGAAACTACGGTGCATACTCTAGAACTCACATTTATTTTAGCACTATTCAAACCAGAAACCGCAATAGATATTTTTTCCTTTTTAATTTGCAATAAATCAGCGAACTCGGTTGTTATGAATGAACACATGGATCTGACGTCTAGTAAAGCTCTCTCTGATTTTAAGTTTCCAAAGCAATCTCATACAAAAATATTGGCAGTTGAGAGAATTGCTGTTTTTGTCTGTCTCACCTCGCCTCCACTCACAGCTGCACCGGAAAATACATTACGCTCATATGACGATTCAAAGTTCGCAGCGTTTGGATTGAGACTTGATGACGCCGTGATGCTTTGAGAATTTATACCATCTCCGATTTCCGGTCTTTCAATTCTGTTTTGTTTTTCATTCTCGTAATGAAGCAATGTTGAATGCTTTTTAGAACATTTTTGACATCGAAAAGTCGATGTACAATTCCGAACAGCATGAAATTTCAGGCAATTGAAACAAAGGTTGTTTCTTTTTACGAATTCACATCTATCATGCACAGAAAGATTTATAAATTCTGGGCATTTATACAGTCTGTGAAATTCTTCTCTTTGGCATTTTACACATTTGAATTTTGTACTTTTTGTATTAGATGTTGACACCATACTCATAACTTTATTTTGAAAATTATGATTCTTTTTTACTTCTTTTATTTTACTGTTTTGAAGGGTTCTAGATTGGCTTTGCAAAAACGAAAGTAATTGCTTTAAAGTACCAAAGTCTTTGGAATTATTTAGTTCTTTCTCCCACCAATAACGAGTTGATTTATCTAGCTTTTCAACAATTATAAACACGATTATTTTTCTGACAAATTTTCTACTTTATAATTTAGAACCTCTAGAGAACGAATACACTCATTCGTTATATCGATTAAATTTAAGATGGCACTAGATGATTCACTTATATTAGGTTGACTCAAAAGTTTTTTGATTATGACATTTAATAGCTCCCGTTTATTTGAATACCTGTCTTCTAAAAGCTTCCATGCGATATCAAAATTAGCATCAGAAATAGAGATTGACTGTATAACTCACAAAGCTTCATCCCTACAACTAGCTTTAAGATACTGTAATTTCATGGAGTTTGAAATGGATTTATTTTCAATTACACTTGCGACGAACATGTCTTTAAACATGATCCAGTTCTCAATTTTACCATTAAATGTTGGTACGGATAGAGTCGGTAATTTTACTTCTGACAGAACACTTGCATTACAGCTAGACACAGATGAAATAGAATGTTCAGGATCAGTTTTATTCATTTTACGATTAACGTTTAATCTCAATTCGTCTATCGAATCATCTATGGTTTCTTTCTCTTTAATGAAATCATCTAACTCTTCTGGTTTGCAGGTTACAAAAATTGAATCAAATAATAACTTAAAGTCATTGAATAAATCACTAGTTTTAGATTCAAATAATCGCAAGGCGATTGAATCTGCATCCTTTATTGCCGAAGCAACTTTATCTCTGAGCCTTGTTAACGCGATTTTTAGCACTTTCTTTTTCGTTTTTAAAGGCTCCATTATAAATTGATTTAAGAATCTCAAGTTCGAATATTTATTGGAAAGAGAGCTCACCTGCACGTTCGACGGACCGTCTGGACAGTATCACGGAAGAATTTGCTGGTTCTGGTGTGGATTTGATTTCTCTCGAAAAGGATTACGCTCTTCTTTCCAATAACCAACTCTTTATTACGATCACAAGACTTACATTGACAGTAGAAGCAATATTGACTCCCGGTGGTGCAACACACAAGTCGTGTGTGCCACCTATTGGATAAAATGTTTCCAACTTCTTAACAATTGTAACTGTACAATTTCTCGGCCTCTCTCCCTGTATAAGGTGCAAAATCATTGTGCTGTTACTTTTGCAAAAATGTATGAAAATAAAAGAAATAAAACCGAATTCAGTATATGATATATTATTATAATTTATAAAGAGCTAATACACTTTACACAATTGCATGAAGCAAAAGAAATTATTTGTTCTTATTTTTATTTATGTTTTGAGCTAACTTTTATCAAAAGGCTATTAAATATAATTCTTCTCAGACTTTTGTTGGGTGAATGTTGCATCTCAGTGATGTACAGGTGGTAAATATGTTTTAATGTCTAATTTTGTATTTTCTGATGTCCCTAATGATGTGTTAAACTTGTTTGTTAACTTTCAATGTGAATGATTTAATAATAATTTAATATTTTTTCTTATTTATATATACTTAATTATAAATAATTAAGTTATTAATTATTATAATGTAATATTTTCATCATGTTGCGTGTTCTAATGTTTTACTTCTTAAAACGTCTTTTGCGTATAAATTATGGTACAAATTTTTTGCTTGCGTAGGATTTCAGTCTTTTTTTCTTTTTTGCCAATCTCATCCCTGATTTTGAAATAGCATTTATAGATTATATATTTGTAAAAAACTTGACAATTCAAAGATAACTATAAGAAGTTAATAGGCCAAAGGGTTTTTAATTGAGAGTGTTAATTTTTTTATTGGGTATTCAGAAAATGATGTGTAATTGCACAATGGAACTTCACTTAACAAGCACCTCACATAATGAGTAATTCGCTTCATGAGCAAAATAAATTGGAAAAAATTACTTGTTTAACAAGTGACGTTTAACATAATGAATAACGAGAAGAGGGGAAGTCCTGGATTTTGCTCCTGCTACTCTCATATCCACAGAGCTTTTATTTCATTTAAATTCTTATCAAGAATGGTGTTTAGTATTTGTGCATATAATTTTAACTGTAACCTGTTTTAACTGTCAGTAGGAGAGGTTTTCTAGTAATAAATGTTTTGAATGGAACGAAGGACTTTGGTTATTTTCATATTTTGATTCCAGTGATATTTAAGGCCACGGTTTTTAAAAACCAATTTTTCTGCCATGCATTTACAGCTGTTGATATGCTACGTAGCAAATGATGTGACGTATTTGAGTGACATAACAAGTTGACTGACATATTTGAGTCAATGGCGAAACATAATTGAGTTATTTCTTTTAATAAGGATAACAGAACAGGTATATCAGTCCATGTTTCACACCCATTCCACTTTTCATTTCTGAAAATCCTATCTGCATTCCATGCTGATTGATTCTGCATAAAGGATAAGATGATGATGATTCAGGTTCCTTAACCCCTTAACATACAATGATGTCTCCGACACATGCATCGAGTTACAGAATTTTTAGGTAGATTCCTTATAGGAAGTCGACCTATTGCAATAGTTCTCATGACACGACTTTCAGAAAATTTCTGCACATCTTCACCAATCATGACCCCTAGAACCCAAAACTACCCTTCATTAAAAAGTTTATATATATATAACACTTTTTCCCATGTTATCTTGTGAACACGATAACTGGAGTAATTTTGATTTAAATTTAACCAGCATGGGATATGTTGTAAGGATAGTGAAAATCTCGGTCGAGTTCATAGATGGGCTATCCAGCTCAAAGGGGGTGGAAATGGTGGGTGGTGAAAATTTTCATTTTCCCATAATTCCTTTACAATTGAAAATAGAAAGAAAATTCAAATTAGACAAATTATTGCCTTATCATAACGAACAATTTTTGTATTTAAACTTTTTCGATAGCTACAATTGCTTAGAAGTTATGAGCTGAAGAGTGATTTTCCCACCCTTCCCCTCCTCTCCCCCAACTTAAAGTACGTTTTAACCTATGCATGTTACCCCTTGTTGGAAAGCTCTTGTCATTTGCAGTCTCTTCCACCCGCTTTCATTCTTCCAGCTCTAATCCTTATGAGAATATAGGGCCAAATGTTCTTTTTCTTATTATTAGTAGAGACTTATATATATAAGCTTTTGCCGATGTTATCTTGTGAACACAATAACTAGAGTGATTTTTATTAGATTTTAACCGGCGAGGGATATGTTGTAAGGTCGGTGAAAATATCGACCGAGTTTGTAGATGGACTAACCAGCTAAAAGGGGGTGGAAATGGGCTGAAAATTTCTTTTTCCCATAATTCCTTTATGATTGAAGATAGAACGAAAACTCAAAGTAGACGAATTATTGCCTCTTTATAATAAACAACTTTTGTATTGAAACTTTTTTGATAGCTACAATATTTTAGAAGTTATGAGCTAAAATGCCTGAAGATAGGAAAAAAAATTCAATTCTACGACTAAAGAAAGGGGAAAAAATTCAATTAGGCGAATTATCACCTTATCAAAACGAACAACGAACGAACGAATATTAAAAGTTTTTGTCAGCTAAAATTGCGTAGAAGTTATGAGCTGAAAAGCGATATTCAACTCCCCAATTTATCATTTCCCCATTACTCTGTTACGATTGAAGATGAAGAATAGAAAGAAAATTTCAATTAGGGGAATTATCACCTTATCATAACAAACTACTTTTATATTGAAAGTTTTTTGACAGCAAGAATTACTTAGAAGTTATGAATTCCCATCAGCCTCATTCACTTCCACTTTTTATATGGTAAACAAGTTGATATACCTGGCTTTGCACAGGATTAAAATGTTTTCATGTTTAATATTTTTAATGTAAAAATTACTATTGTATAAACATTATAATACACAAATTTCTTTTCTGATCTGAAACGTTTTTAATTAAAATGAGAATATCAATTGAAACAGATGATTTTAAAAAACAGCCGTTTTCTCTATACATTATTATTTGTTATATAGGTACTTCAAATTTTGTTAACAATTACTAAAGTAAAAGAAAGGTTTTAATGAATATTTTGAAACAAATAAATTAACTAGTTGATTATTCATTAATTTAAAGCATGAAAATAAATCAATAGTTGGTCCAGATATAAATTTTTAATCGTCTACAGTTAAAATTTTCTTCTGGCATTCTTCCTTCTAGATATAGTTCTTCGTATTATTGTTGTTCTTCAACAAGAAAATTGTTACGAATTCAGTTTAAAATTAATTTTGAAAAAGTATTAGAATGAGAGAAACAAATTTATGGAAATGAAAGATATCGCGGAAAAAAGCCTTGCTTAATTTTTAATTATGTGAAATTTTAAGTAACTTTCAGGCTTTGAAAAGTTGAAGGTGACTTTTCTCTTTTCTTAAATAAAAAGTTTGCGAAGTTTGATTGAAATCAGTCCAGTGGTTTAGGAGAAGATGTGGAACATACATAAAGAGATAATTATAAGATAGAAATTGCTGGCAAATAGTGTGAGCCATAAAAAAGGTTTTGGTGAAGATTTTGCAACAATTAATTATTTATCTTTAATTAAGAAAATAGTTAATTTTAATTAATCAAACAGTTAATTTGATAATTATTTAATTTGACAGATTACTTTAATTTCATATTTAACTAAACATGGCGGGATCATGATTTGTTTAATAAAATCAATATAAAATAGCCAAAACTGATAGATATTTAAATAAGAGTTCCCTTTATCCTTTTTGATATTGAAAATATCTCCTTAACTTTAAAATTGTTTTGGGATTTTCTGCTTGAGTATTTGGATTTAACCGTCGATGGAGATTTAAATTTACTGTTCAAATTGGATGCATTCATATCCTATGCTTTAAACACACATATTAAATTTGCCACTCACAATGTTTAAAAATTTTTATTCTCTTATATGTTAAGAATTTAGTGACTATTATCTCTGTAACCAGGGAGTTCTCTAAATGAGCCCATTTTAGTAGTATTCCAAGTGTTTCATGTCATGTGATTTTACCATATGACAAAGTAATGTTCGCACAATTATATTGTAACCTAGATTAAATAAATTAATTTTTAAATATAGAGTATTTTTTCATTCGTGTTAAGAGTCAATTTCTTGTTACTGTTTCAGATAGGCTGGCTTAATGTTATCTAGGAGATATTTGCACTGCTGAGATGTTTATTTCTTTATGACTCCTACCTGTTGAATGATTATGGGTTGATATAAAAAAATTTGACCGAAGTACTGACCGATAAATCTATCGTAACTTCTTAGAATGAAAAATGGAATGATAAAACCTTGATATAGTGTTGGCTTCTTGATTGACATTCATAAGACTTCTTTTAAAACAAAACAACATTTATTAAGCACAACCATTACACTTCGTAACTGCATACAACGTAACTTCGTTCAATTGTACCGTACTCGTCTCTTCTCGTAATCATCTCTCTCTCGACTATTTCTAAAAATCAAATTCAAAGAAGCACACATCTAACTGTTGCCACTTACCTGATATCATATACTGATATACAATAATTATGTTGCAGTCATGCTTTTGTCAGGCATAATATTAAATACGCTTACAATAGTAAATAATTAAATGTCATGAAAACAGAATCACAGCATAAATATTGCAATGTGTAGAAGCAATAAAGTCATTGGCTATGTCTGTATTGATCAATATGTAATATTTCATTACTTTTGTAACATTAATGTAAAGGAATCTACCTTTGCCTTAAAGCTTGCCAAAAAGGGATTTTTTCTATTTAAAACCGTATTTAGGTCAAAGTAACAAATAATTTTAAATTCAAAAATCATCTGGACACGCTTAAATGTCTCAAGTATCCCTTATCTTCTTAAATAGATTGAAATAATAATAAATATCCCAAATGGGTGGTGGCATCTTATTAGGAGATTAAATAAAATTGTATGCCAAGAGGTTAATGATCTTATGTATAATTTTCTTCGAACAAACATTATAGATAAAATTTTTAGATTATTTTTATCGGCATGGAACTCATTATCGTATTTTACATTGATTTCTATGGGAAAAATTGTTTCACTTAATGAGCATTTCATATTACTAGTAAGCATCTGGAACAAATTATGCTCGTTAAGCGAGATTCCATTATATATATTTACACGAAAGGAAATTTGTCATTCTTTTTAAATAAAGGAATTTTTGTTGCAGTTAGATATGATAGGTGCTCCTTTAGACGTGTACTGCAGCTTGGACAGCAAAGCCAATAAAAAAGATATCAGTGCTCTATAACTGTGATTATTAATAAGTTACACTTTCTTAAAGTTACCTTAATAGTTAAAGAGTAGAAGCTTATTATAAATCTCTAGAAATGTTACTTCACAGAAATTATTCAAAGTGCTTTTCACGATCCATTTATCTTATAATGGGGTTATGTGCTTTTAAAAATTTAGATATATGTGAAAACTGGTATATTCCATGGAACTGAACTTTTGTGTCCAACACGTGATACATCTCAAGTTGTCTTCTCCAATCCAAAATGGGAAGAATGGCTCGAGTATGACTTATTTGTTCCTGACATTCCTCGTAGTGCCCGATTATGTCTTTCAGTGTGCAGTGTATCTCGTAGAAAGAGGAGAGAGGTAAGATATAATATGTCATAAAAATGCCATATCCTTTGAAATTTAGATTCATTTTAATAAATATGTTCCAAAAACCTATAAACTATGAAAATAATTTACTTTGTAAATGTACAAGGTTTTTTTTTTTTACCTAAGCATGAAAGACAAATAAGATTTTTTTTTAAAAAAAATTTCACTTGTGTGTATTTTATAATACTCAGTATTTTACTGTGGAGTTTTTCAGTTTGCCAGTTGCTTGTATTTGAATTTTATTACAGATATGTTTTTAGAAAAGAAAGGACTGTGTGTGAAGATAAAGGCACTACAAGATTACTTATGAAGTCATTTCTTTATTTTCAACATTGATGTTATTTATTCTTTAAGAAAAACCTTCATTTTTGAAATATTTAGTAAGTAAATAAGAGACATGTGAATAAGAATTTTTTCCCTTTCCTTTGAAAGTTATCATCCAGATCAATATTCAACAAAATTACTGATTTCTTATTTTCTTTCTTATTTTTGTTTATTCCTCAAAATATTGTGATAAACATTTGATAAGAAATAATTGACTATTAGAGCATAATACATTCTTGAATTGTTTTAAATTATTAAACAGACTAGGTGTGATAATTAGGTTACACAATCTATCTGGTAAATAATGCAAAAGATGTTGAAAAGATTAAAAAATATTAGTTTTGTTAATTAACCATTTTTGAAATTGAAATATTTAATTTTGATGTTGATCATTTTCTACCAAAGATTCAAAGGAAAAAGAATATAAAATTTGATTCTGAACTCATTTATATGTGTTGCTTGATCTTTCATGACTAAATTACTGTGATTATGCCAGTGACTTAGTGATTAAAATAAATGGTAATTTAAAGTATATATGAATTTAATCCAAACTGAAATGTACTAAAGCCAAAATATTTATTAGATAGCATGACTGTTTTATAATCTGTATTGCGTGAGATAAATTGTTTTAAGTTATTTTCTGCAAAGTGTTATTTTTGTTGGTAATAAATTGTCATTTTGTTCAGATAAATAAAATAATCCATATATTCTAGAAACTGATGGAACTTAGCCTTTTCTATTATGTGTATAAGTTGTTTCTAATGGTTGAATATAATTTTAATCATACTGTTTCTAAAAGCGCATTAAAAATAGAATAATTAAGAATATATTATTTACACTGAACAAAGAATATAATTATAAATGCATTGTTTCTTCTATATTCATTTATAATTTCTATTTCAGGAACACTGTGCAATTGCTTGGGGCAATATAAATTTATTTGATTATAAAGATAGACTGTTGTCTGATCGTGTTAGTGTTCACTTATGGGCTATGCCAAAAGGAATGGATGAACTTTTAAATCCAATTGATACAACTGGATCTAATCCTAATAGAGACTCTCCTTGTTTAGTACTTGAATTTGAAAGGTTCAGTAGTACTGTTGTATTTCCAACAATGGCAGAGATAGAAGAGTATGCAAATTTTGTTTCAAAGCTAGATGTACAAGAAGAAAGTAAGAGAATGGTAAGTTTATTGCTTTAGTATTATGTATATGTTGGTTTGATTTACATCTTGATAAGAAATGTCATAAAATTTAAATATCTGAAGGACTTTCTTTACAGCATACATGCTTTTCATCTTATTATTACTGATACAAGTCATATAAATAAATAATTTTCATAGATTTGTTCATTTAGAATGTATTGAAAAAAAAATTCCTTGCTTTTCTGTTCTCATAATGTTTCATTTCCAACTACTATTATGCCCATACATTTCAAAAAGTTCTAAATTAAAAATTGCTTTATTTTGATATAGATTTCATTGCATGCAAACTTAATAGCATTGAATAAAAATTTTTCCACTTGCTTAGCCATCTGATGCTCAGTCAGAATTTGAAACATTGAAGGAAATAATTGAGAAGGATCCATTATCAGAAATCTCAGAACAAGAAAAAGAGCTTTTATGGAGGTTGCGTCGTGAATGTATGGCTATTCCAGATTCTTTGCCTAAACTTCTTGAGGCTGTGAAATGGAACAGTAGAGATGATGTTGCACAGGTTTTGTATAAAATTTAGCATAATTTTAGAACTTAATTACAGGTTATTAACTTGTATTTAATTACTCTACTATTTATGACTGTTTTAACTTTATTATAAAAACATTCAAATTTATGGCTATATGTTATGGAACTAAACTTAAAGTTGTTCTTTTAGCTGAGTCATTTATGGTAGATTCTAATGATGCATGTCTTTATTTTTGTTATTTGCATTAGCAAAAAACCTATTATCTCTTGGTTGAAAATTTATACATAATGCTTGTAGAAAAGATTTTATTCTTGTGACCAGTTTTGTAAAAAAGAAATTAAAATTCAATTTTTTTACAATTAACCCATCCTTATACTGCAATTAAGATTTCAGTTTAGTTTTTATGCATTTCAATAAAACTATTTTGTAATTTTGAAATCTTTAAAGATTTCACTTCGGTCGTATAATTAAAAAAAAGCAACCCAAACTAGCTGTACATATTTAAGAAGACATCTTGAAGGGACGATAAAACCTGAATGAGTTCTGCAATCATTTGCCACATTTATTCCATCCATAGGATAAGTTGCTGTTTAAAAAGAAATCTGGTTATTGATATTAATATATATTGTGAAGGTGTATCATAATATTTTTTTTTGTAGAAAGGAGTATTAGTTTTATTTAAATGTTTGATTGTAACTATCTTGGTATTTAGTACCAATTTTTGAGCCACAAAGTTAGTTGTTTGAATGCAATGCAAGTTATGTTATTCCTCTGAGCTATCTGTTTAGTAACAAATAAATATGGCTTGCCAACCATTACTTTTATAACTCCAACTTTTAATTTGTTCTCCAGGATTTTTGTTAAAATTTTTTAACTCTCCTCCCCTTCAAACCAAATGAGAACAGTTTATGGACCAAGAGCCAGAGTTAGCTTATATAGTCATTCACTTCAGTGTTAAACCATTCTCATGTTTTTCACAATGGTATTTTTTGTCCACAGATGTATATGCTGTTTAAAGAATGGCCTCAGGTTTCACCAGAAGTTGCTCTAGAGTTGCTTGATTGCAAATATGCCGATAAAGTTGAGCGAGACCATGCTGTGTTATGGCTTAACTCTGGTCTAACTGATGACCTCATGTCACAATATTTGCTTCAACTTGTGCAAGTAATTTTCAAATTTGACCACTACTAAATTTTCAATTTTTACTTATAAATTTGATTATTCAAGTGTTCAATTTTAGTTAACATATTATTTTTTTGTACTAAATCCATATTTTATTTTCTGAAAAAAATTTTTTTTTGTTCATTTCATAGAAATCATCTGTGAATAAAAAATATTTTATTCTGATTATGTTTTAATTTTGATTTTTTAAATGTTTCTCCTAAGCAATATATATCTTAAATAAAACCAGTGTATAATTTGCACCTTTTTGAAAATATTATAATTTTAAGTAGTCACTCCATAATTTAAGGATGGAAATTGGAGTTATTTATAAATATTAATAGTGCAGATTATGTTTATAAAATTCAAATATATATCTGACATTTTCTTTCCTAATATATTTACATTTTTCTCTTAAAAGCAGACTTCTAAAATAATAATAATATACTAAAAATAATTACTGCTGAACTTCAAAGCATTTTTGAAGTTTTAAAGAAGGACTTTATATTTTGATACCCAATTAAAGTAGATGTTACCCAATAGTTAGTTAGAAAATTAAATAAAGATTCTATGTTATGTAAAAATTTGTGATTGACTTTTGAATTTAATTGATGCAACTTTAGAAAGAGTATTTTTTAAGCATTTTTATGTAATTTTGAAATTTTTTAAAACAATTTTCTTGTTTTAATCCACAGGTCATCAAGTACGAGTCTTACTATGATAATAATCTTGCTAAACTTCTTCTTAGAAGGGCTTTATCTAATAGAAAAATTGGGCATTTCTTTTTTTGGCATTTAAAGTAAGTAAACTTGTGAATGGTTTTCAACAATGAAAGATATTTTTGCTTAATTCTGCATTTTAATTTTATTTGTTTCTCAAGTTTCAACTTGATTTCTATTGTATAATTTTATATGAAGGGAAAAATCAAAACAAAACAAACAAGCAAAAAAAAAAAAAAGAACAGCATTTGGAAGGTCTAGTATTTTAATAAATTCCATTTTTTTGAGTAATTTAATTCAGCTATTAGTTGTCTATTTTTTTAGCTAAAACCTTCATATTGTCATCTATCGTAAACTGAAAGATCCAATAAATAAATTTCTGTAATATATATAAAAAAAAAGTATAGCGTTATTTGTAGGTACTGTACGTACGGATAAAACGTTATTTGCAGGTACAGTGAGCAAACGGCTCATTCTTGACCAATCACCTTAGTGAAGTAGCATTGGGTGTGGTCGTTACTTGGGAGGGTGACCGCCTGAGGAACACTGCATGCTGTTAGCTTCCTTTTTGAGTTCTTTATTCATGAACTTGATTAGTTATATTAGATCAAGTGGAATTGGTCTCAACGTGTAAAATATCTGCGGATAAAACGTTATTTACAGTTTAAGAATAAATAATGAGTTGCCGTGAATTTTTTTCTTTAATTTTAATAATTTAAAAAAGATTTTTAAATATAATTCTCAACATTATTTCTCATTGCTGGTCTTGGATTCAAACTATTTTCTTGTTTCTACAAATATTAATTGTTTGTTTTTAACCCACTGTTAAAAACTGTGGTAGAGAGATGCTGTTTATTATCTAGATTCCTTACAGGAATTGTACCTATTTTGGATAATGGGATTAGCAATTACTATATCTTCGGATAAAACATTATTTTTTAGGCAGGGAACATTCTGTTCAATTTAATTTTTCTAGAAATAATTCTAACAACAATAAATTTAACTTAAATTTATTACTAATTTAAATTTTAATTAATAAAAACAATGAATTTTTCTTCTATAGAAGTAATTGAAAAGACCTGGATATTTATACATTTTAAAACTTGGAACACATGCAAACATTGGGTAGGGGAATGAGAGTAATAATAGGGTTATTTTAAATATGCTTGAAAATTAGTAAGGTTTAGAAAAAAGGTGCAAAATAAAATATTGAAGTTATGAGCATTGCTTGTAAACATGATTTACAAAAAATAAAATTCTTAAACAGATCGTTTACGTAACTGCGATTACAAAAAAAAAAAAAAAAAAAAAATCCCTGTCGGCAAGCTGGAAGGCAAAGGTAGATTCTTTTATGTTAATGTTACAAAAATAATGAAACCTTAATATAAATAAAAGTCATTGTATGTATGTTCCACATCTTCTCCTCAACCACTGCACTGATTTTAACCAAACTTTGTACACTTATTATTTAAGACAAGGGGAAGATACCTGTCAACTTTTAAAAGTGCAAAAATTAATTAAACAGCCAGTTAATTAGAAATGAACTGAAACCGTTTTTCTGCTGTATGTTCGGACCAAATTATTCCCCTAAAATATTTTTATACCATCTTAAAGTTCAAAATTTTACCTTTTCAATGATACTAATTTTATATCTGTGACATTTTTCCTTCAATTTTTATTTTTTCTAAATTTAATAAATAGATGATTACATGCAGGCAATTTTGAAATAAAGCAAATTTAATGATACTCCTTTGCTAGGCAACAATGTAATTACTTTACCATTATTTTCTGATGTTTCTGTTTATTTTTTTTTCAAATATCGTTTGGTAATGTTTTCATTGGTTCTAAAAGAATTCTAAAGCTTATTTAATTAGATTAAAAAATTGCTGCAGTTAATATTTACTGTCATCTTTACCTGCATTTTCTACAAAATAATAAATAAGTAATGAACTTGAACTTGAATGATAGGAGTTATGGGATTTGAAGCAACAAAGGCTGTAATCCCCTAGTACCAAACTAGTCACAGAATAATTCGCTCCAAAAAAATGACTCCATAATGACGATTAGATCAGTCCATAAAAAGTACGGAGTCAAACTGTCCATGCAGATAAAGTTCGAAACTGACGGTCTTGGACGACGATGATGACGATGAAGCTGTTTGAGATGGACGTCGAATAAAACACAAGAGCCACAGAGAAAACACAACACACGATGCCAAAAGGACGCGGCTAAGAAATATCAAAATACTTGAGGGCTTGAATGAAGATGGTCAGATTCTTCTTGTTGGTAAAGACATGAGATAGAAGGACTTCATAAGTAATGTTAGGTTCAACGATGTTCAATTTGTTCCAGAGAATAACTCTGAAAGATGCATATTTTTTGCACTTTAAAAGGATGTGAGAAATATCATTATTTTCATTACAGACAATGCACAAAGGGTCGGGGTGAAGGTTGAATCTATGAAGCAGACCTGGGGTTATGATAGTTTTACTAATTATGCGTGCAATTAGTCTGTCCTGCACTCTGTTTTTAGTCCATTTAGAGATGGTTATAATGTCCGGAACATTTCCAATCATTGCGTGGTATTTGCTTCTACGGTAGTTGTCATGCGTTATTTGGATTGACTGTTTTCTTAAGTTGGAAATAATGTCCTCTGAGGCGATCCATTCTATAAATGGCGTGGAATCAGTAACTTGCTTTGCAAAAGAGTCTGCCTTTTCATTCCAAAAGATCCCGGAATGACCAGGAACCCATAAGAGGGAAATATTTTGATTCATACTTTTTCTGACATGAATTTTTGAAGCCAGACGTTGAATGACCTTGGGAGAGCGAAAGGTTATGTTTTGAAGTGAAGATAGTGCCGAATAACTGTCTGATAGGATTAAAATATCCTTTTCAGGAACTGCTAATTCATCCAATGCTTGGCAAATCGCCAAGACTTCCGCTGTGAAAACGGAATTTAGGGGATGAATACGATAAGAGAATTGTTGAATATTAGATAGACCAGCAATTGACGTGTAACAGTGTGATTTCGAACCATCAGTAGCAATAATGAAATGATTTGGGAAAAAGCTTTGGATGCATTCAGTGAAGCTAGTAGCGATTATTGAAACTGGAATTTCTTTGCTTTGAAAACGAAAGTCTTTAAGAAAAATTTCACACAAGTTTGGGTTGGAGTGTGGAAGAACTGGGAGGGTTATTACATGGTCTGGAATGCAATTAAGATTATGAAATGTGACTCTAAGGGATTCTGCATCTTTTTCAACGAGCTGTAAATTAGATTCATCATTAGTATGGATCAAAGGAGAGAAGGGATGAGTCGCAATCTGTTTGATAAAAAATTGGATTGCTAAACGTCTGATTTTTGCCGACATTATTTCCTGCCCTGCAAGCTTTAATAAAATAATGTTTGGAGTCCAGATTGGTACTCCAAGGGCTATTCGAAGAGTCGTTGTTTGAATGACATTACAAGATTTGAGGTGAGTTTCGGAGAATTTATTAATGATGGGACAACTGTAGTAAAAAAGGCTAAGGATGCTGTTATTAGCGATAGTGATAAGATGTTTGGTTCTTGGGCCGTTTCTTTTATAACCTAAAATTTTAAGACCGTTAATTTTTTTAAGTGCCTTACTGCGTAAATTTCTAAGTATGCATCCATTTTGATTATTCTTAGTAAACTGGATTCCAAGATATTTTAGCGATTCACTCCATGTAAGTGGAATACCAGCATAAGTTATGCGCGGAAGAGAGACGAAATTTTTATTTGATAGATCTATTATAGCGCTTTTGTCTGGACAGATAGCCATTTTCCAATATGAGCACCATTTATATATGTTTTCCATAGTGTTTTGAATTTTATTTTGGATATAGGTCATAGAATGGTGAGAACAGTATACAAAAATATCATCAGCAAAAATAGAACATTCAACATTTTCGTCCAAAGTCTCAAAAAAATCATTCAAAAAAATGACAAAAAGAATTGGAGAGAGGACGCTACCCTGGGGCAGACCTTTAAAAAGAATGTTTGTATTAGAAAGATTGTTTCGCCATTTAATTTGAAATGATCTGTCCTGCAGAAAGTGGTGCATCCATTTAGCGATTTTACCAGTAATACCCAGTTCAAGACATTTGTAGATAAGGTCGTCAATATGTACAGAATCATAAGCACTTTTAATATCGAGACTTACACCAACAAAAAAATTTTTGTTTTTGCGGGCCTCAGAAATTGCAGTAAAAATTTTGTAAATCGCTGTATGATTATCTCTAAACGGAAGGAATCCATGTTGATTTGAATTCAATTTTTTCTGACAAGTGAGGTAATTGGTAATACGATGCGCTAAAATACGTTCAAAAATTTTGCAAAAGACTGAAGTAAGGGCTATTGGTCTATAGGAAGTTAATTTAGTTTTATCTTTGTTGGGTTTAGGAATTGGAAGAATAATAGCGTGTTTCCAGTTTTTGGGAAGAACAGAAAAATCAAGTTGCTGTTGAAACATGAGAAGAATTTTGTAAAGGGATGCATCGTCAAGATTTTTGAACCAGATTGCCGGTATATTATCAGCTCCCGGTGTGGAATTTTTAGTTCTCTGTATTGCTCGTTTGAGTTCCCAAAATTCAATATTTCTATTTAAGAATTCATTGTCACTGCCATAATCAATAGGAATAGGCTGAACTTCAGTACTCTGAATTGAGAAATGTTTTGCAAATAAGTCACTTTGTGTCTTCGGGTGGGTTACATACCGGTTATTATGGAAAATGATATCATGATTTTTAACATTTGGGTTCGTATGATTAGATAATTTGTGTAAAATTTTGAAGAACATTTTGGGGTTTTGGGAAATTCTACTGATGTTATCCCAGTAATTGTCTTTGGCCCTTTTAAAGTGAAATTTGAATTTACTTCTATATTTTTTATAATTGATCCATTCTGAACTCGAAATGGTACTCCTGGCTTTTTTCCATGCATATTTTTTTAGACGGCTGAAGTTATGGCAAGCGGCATTCCACCAAGGCGGATAATCTTTGTTTTCTAGAATTTTATTTGTAGTATGATTGCTAATGGTCAGGGAAATTTGGCTTGTAATTGTATCTATAGTTGGCTGGTCAGTTGAGCTAAATATTTCTATTGATTTTTCGATAATTGGATTCCATTTGATAGTTTTGATATTTCTGCATGTGTTCTGGAGTTTTGTCCAAGAAATGACAATAGGGATGTGATCACTTTCAAATGAACAATCAAAAACATAACATTCAGTCTCATTAGAAATGGAAGCAGAGCATAAAGTAAGATCTATTATAGAGTATGTACTAGCATTAATGATATGAGTTGGGGTGGAGGTGTTAAGCAGAGTAAAGTTCGAATCATTGAGCCAGTCAACAAAATCCTCACTAAATGACGATTGAGAGGTTCCCCCCCAAAGAGGGTGGTGGAGGTTGAAATCTCCAAAAATAAAGGTCGGAGTGTGTAGGCTATTGAGGAACGTTTTAATGGGGTTGATATTAAAACCATGTGGTGCATAAATGTTAATAACAGTGAAACTTTGGTTTTTAGAATGGACTTCAACAGCCAGGATTTCAAGATTTGGATCATCCTCTGCTAAAAACCACTCTTCCAGAAAGTTTTTTCGGGATACCAATTAGTAAACCGCCGCCGAGTCTATTACTTCGATGTGTACGGAAAAAGATTTTGTTTGGATGCGAAAGATTGTCGTCTGCTTTTAGAAAGGTTTCCTGGAAAATCCAGAAGCTGGAAGTAGAAAAGGGAGGTTGATGAAGCCAAATTTGTTTGTTTTTAATACTACGGCAATTCCATTGCACGAATGACATGAGAATGAGATTAGAAAAAATTAAGGAAGGAAAAAAACAGCTTCCTTACACAAAAACGATGACAGAAAAAACATGAGATGAAACGACTGAAAAAGGAACAAGTGAATAAGAAATGCAAAAATGGCGGTGAACAAGAGAAAAGTTGAAAGAAAAAAAAACCCAGAATTTTGGACAAGACAAAACAAAAACAAAACGCCAACAAAAGACATTAGCACTGAGGCATGTCTTCTGCTTCCTGTGAACCCCCAGCATCCCAAGAAATGATGGAGTTAGACATTTGGCGCAAATTACTAAAGAGCTTCTTTTTGCGAACTGGAGAAGAACCGGGGTCAACACACTGGGTGATTATTTTGCAGAAATTTTGACAAATACAGTCCATAGATTTTTGTAGCATATCTGCAAAGATTGCCATCTGCCGTTCGAACCTGTCATTTATAGCTTGAAGGAGAGTTTCGAATTTAGCATTTATAGTGTCTTCGATATTTGTAACTGCTGGCATTGTTTTCACCGTTTCAGAGTATTTAGCTTTATTTTGCTGAAAAATACGTCTGGCTTCACCAGTTGTGATGTGGTTTCGACATTTTAATTCCAGTATTTTTTGTTCCGTTATATAAGAGGGACAAGATGTGGATTTAGCATTATGAGAACCATTGCAATTAATGCATTTCACAGGTTGTTGGCATGGGCCGATGTGGGCTGCCCCACAAAGATAACATATGATTGTCTTGTCGCATACTCGTGATGGATGCATGAATGAAAAACATTTGTTACATTGCCTGGGCCGGTCTATGAATTTCTGTAAGCGTTGATGTACGAACCAAATTTTGATTGCCTCTGGTACTGTTGTACCAAGAATGGTGATTAGAACAGGAGACATTTCTTTAGGTGAATTTTGTTTTAAAAATCGTCGCATTTCCACTACAATGCAATCATTTTTGTCCTCTATTTCCGCGGCCAATTCCTTCAAAGGGGTAGATGTGGGTATATCAAATATCAAAAATCTAGCGGATACATTTTCCCAAATGATATCGGTAGCAACGCTTATGTCCATAAATTTTTCCAATGAGAGTAATTGTACGGCGCATATGGGGTCTTTCGTTGTAAATTGATATTTACCCTGTCGGGTATATTTCATATTTTCAATTTGTTCATGGCGAGTGACTGATTTTTTTACAAAGTCTTGAATCAGAAATGGATTGGACTGAGGCATTTTTTGAGGTTGTACAGCATTAGCGATGATGATGTTTATTTCGTCGTAGGTTTGACTTCCCAGGCGCATAACAAGTTCGTTGAGAGTCTTAGCACTTTTATAGAACATGTTGTTGAAAGTGGTAGCCATACTGACTTGTTGGGAATAGTTCAAAGATATGGCATAATCCGAGTTCACAATGGTAAAGTCCGAATGCGTTTTAATTTTAGGAAGAAAACAACACGGGAAACAGATAAGCTTACCTGTTTATCAGGAAATGGAAAAGCAAAGGCAAAAAGTAAAAGAAAACCACCTGAGACGAAGGCACAAATTTGAAAACGAAGAGCGCGAAAAACACAAACCGCTCACCCGAGCACTAGCTCCGAAAAAAAACTAAATAAGTAATATTTTAATTGAAAATGCGTGTACATAAAATGAGTAACTTTGAGTATTACGAGATTCGGAGTTGTGTTTTAATGATGCCTAAAAGAAAACATAAGTCAATCACTGAAATTCCAACAAAGGCAAAGGTAGTAAAGC
Organism: Araneus ventricosus; assembly: GCA_013235015.1. Lineage (NCBI taxonomy): Eukaryota > Metazoa > Arthropoda > Arachnida > Araneae > Araneidae > Araneus > Araneus ventricosus. Next base: position 4,922,087 of record BGPR01000009.1, read on the forward strand.
TTTTGTAAGTAGATGAAGTAGATGTTTGACAATAGCATGCTCCAGAAATGTTGTTTACAGACAAGCATTGGATTAATGTAAGTCGTTGTAGCCTTAACCTCTGTAGTTGAGACGCTGTGGTTTTGAATGTTTATTTTACATATTTTTATGCACATGAGATCTTAAAAACAAGATAAAGGTCACTGTACACTTTTCAAAGTCTAGAAGTTAATTAAAAATTTAGCAAGATTTTGGTGTTTTACCAAATATATCTTCCGAAAATGTTATCTAACAAAACTAATTTTACACCAGATTTAAAAAAAAAATTAGATTTTCAGTGACACTAATTTCATTTCCGTGCAATTTTTTTCTCTCATTTAAGTAAATTTTTCAAAATTAATTTTATACACAATCAAGAACTGTTTCTGAATAATTCAACAAATGATTTCTGATGATAAATATACAATTTGTAGTAAACATCTAACAAAACTAATTTTACACCAGATTTAAAAAAAAAAAATTAGCTTTTCAGTGACACTAATTTCATTTCCGTGCAATTTTTTCCTCTTATTTAAGTAAATTTTTCAAAATTAATTTTATACACAATTAAGAACTGTTTCTGAATAATTCAACAAATAATTTCTGATGATAAATATACAATTTGTAGTAAACATTTACAGTTTTTTTTTTTTTTTGAAAAATTATCTCTTGTATATAAAAAAGGAACATTTTGCCCTCAATTTTCATAAGGATTAGAGATGCAAGAATGAAAGAGGATGGAAGAGACTGCAAATGATGAGAGCATTCCAAGAAGGGATAACATGCATAGGTTGAAAGGTACTTTAAGTTGGCGGAGGGGGGAATCACTTTTCAGTTTATAACTTCTAAGCAAATGCAGCTTTTTAAAAACTTTCAGTACAAAATTTTTTTATTATGATAAGAGGATAATTTGCTTAATTTGAATTTTCTTTCAATCTTCGATTGTAAAGGAATTATAGGGAAATTAACATTTCAACCCACCACTATTTCCACCCCCTTTGAGCTGGATAGCCCATCTACAAACTCAACCGAGATTTTCACTATCCTTAAAACATACCCCACGCTGGTTAAATTTAAATCAAAATTACTCCAGTTATTGTGTTCACAAGTTAACATGGGCAAAAGTGTTATACATGCATATATATATGTAATAATCTCACTTAATTTTATTTCAAATTCTAATATTATATATTTTAAAGTCTTAATGTATTCCAAAATCACTTTTCTTAAACTCCAGTTTCGTTCTATTTCCTGCGCTGGAGGTATATTAAATCTCTTGTTTTGGCATATTTATTACTAAAAGAATATTTTAATCGTTTCCACGCACGCACAAATCGCGAAATCAGCGACTCCTTGACGCCATTCATCGTCCCTAAAACGCTTACGTAATTTATTAAAAATACCCAATATTCCCTTCACTTTGATCATGTGTTATATTGTTATTCCCTTATCTGAGAGAATCGGGGATTTTCTGTACACTTTTACTTAAAAACTTCAACTAAGATGTTGGTATGTCTGCCATTCTCCAAAATATTTTTATAATAAAGCAAATTGGTTAACAACTTGGCTGTTTTATGACTGCAACAACGAAAACGTTTTATATATATATATATATATGTATACCGTAAATTCTCGATTATCCAGCATTCAAGTATCCGGAAAGCTCAACTAACTGGAAAAATTAGAAAATGAGTTTTTCTAAAAATTTTACATCTGTATGCCAAAATTTAGCATGCTCCCGCCGTTCCATTTACGCTGACAATTTATTTCTAGAATGCAATGTCCTCTCCACACGGAGTTGCGTAGAATGAAAAAAAAGCAATATACAGTACAGTGATGTACACAGACTTGTTTTATGGGGGGGGGGGGGGTCAAAAACAAAAAGGGGAACCAAAAAAAAAAGGTCCTCACCTTTCGCTGAAAAATGAAATCAACAACAACAAAAAAAAAGAAGGTAAAATGACAGAATCGGTAAAAAAAAGGGGGCTACAATCTGCCCCCCCCCATTTTTCCCGCCACACTCAACTATCCGGACTTATCAGGTATCCGGAAATCGGGGTTTCCCGAGCGTGCTGGTTAGTTAATCATTTACTGTATATAATATATATATATACTTTTCATTGAAGGGTGGTTTTGGGTTCAAAATCATGATCTATGAATTTCTGCAGACATTTTCCGGAAGTCGTGTCATGAGAACCTTGCAATAAGTAGAGTTCCTATAAGGAATCTACCTAACACCCAACTTGTTGGCCAGATTCGAACCCATGGCCTTTCGGCTAATAGGCAAGCACATTACGACCATGCCAATTAATCTTGTTATGAAGAGGTTACGGGGTCATTTAGTTTATTTCTTTAGCCTCTCGACCTTTGTTAAAATTCTCAACGATGGTTAATTCTGCATTTTCTTCAATGTAAATTTGCATTTTGTAAATGGGATTACAACATATATAAACTATTGACTTTAGATTTCCGTCAGCTGTAAAGAGAAGTTTAAAATTTTGTAAAACATCTTTAGGGTCTTTGGATCTCATCAGGATCGGAAATTTGATTTTTATCGATAAATTGCCAAGAGGTTCAATTTTGTGACTGAAAAAAATCAGTAAATATATTTTCTCTATCAAATTCAATCAAATGAATTAGAAATCAGTACTCAAAACCAAATTAAATGTGAAACAAAAACGTATTGCATGTCTCCGACGAAACATTGAAAATTCTCGCAAAGTAGCATTAATCTTTCTTTTAATAATCTCATAAACATAAAAAAGAACTTTTCAAAATTCCTACAGAAGCATATTGAATTTCACAAAATCTGCAAATAATCCACAGGTAAAGTGAACCTGCAAATAACGTTTTATTTGTAGGTACAGTCTGCATCTTTATAGGTCGGACAGTCGCTTATAACTTGGGGAGTTATAGCGACTGTCCGATCTATAAAGTTGCGGCTGTACATTACCTGCAAATAATCACTTCCTAAAAAAAAGCATACTTTTCTTGATATGTGTGTGTTTGAAATAAGTAGTCTTCTGTATTGCTGTTGTGTTTTTTGTTCTTTCCTTTAAAATTTTCTTTCAGAAATTTAGAAGTTTTTAAAACTTATCATTATATAATTCAGACATGACACATTTCCGCGGAAACGCGGATTTCCGCTTTTCCGGCATCGAATTTAATCATTTTTGTGATCGATGCAAATCTGCATTAAAATTTTTTTTAATGTGTTGGGAAGGGGGGGGGGGGGGGGTGCTCACGCAAACAAAAGTTGTGCGCCATGTGAAAATTTTGCTTATGGCTCTAAGGCGAATGAGTTTTGATTTCATAAGATATTGCCTAATCCTACCGAAAGTTACGTATCGGCGTTTTGCCGCGCTTTGGAGTCAAAGTTGAGCATTGGGAGGGATGCCTCAAAAGGTTGTATCCTTTTCTTTCTCATTTCGCCCAATCTTTTTTCATTTCATCCAATCACAATTCATTCTGAATTGTGATTGGATGAAAGAAAATCATCCACGAATTTCTGCCGTTCCGAATTTCGTGAGAAAAAAAGATCGCTGAAGCCAATTTATTTTCGCGTTCTTTTTAACATTCTTTTCTTCGTTTTTGTTAGTTATTTCGATTTCATTTTTGTTAGTTTTCGTTACCTTAACGTTTGTCTATCAACACAGACATGACACGTTTGGACAACGCGGATTTCAGCGTTTTCGGCATCGAATTTTGTCATTCTTGGGATCGATGAAAATCTGCATTAAAATTTTTGGTAATGCGTTTTGGGGGAGATAGTGCGCACACAAAAGACGTGAAAAGCACGCAAACAAAAACTGCATTCAAAATAATGTCAGATTTGATAGATAAAAGATCAGGAAGACTGTATATTGAAACATATTCTTCAATTTAGAGTGTTAAATACAAAATGATGAACAAAGAGCAGTCTGCTGTTGAATATTTTAGAAAAAAAAGTTTTACGTGATTCTATTGATAGTAAGTAACATGTGCAAAAATTTTAGGTCATCAGGCAAATGGTACTAAGAGGAACTTGATAGTGAGAAAAAAAATAGAGAAAAACCCCCAGTCAAAGAAAGAAAACAAAATTTTGAAAATGGAGGAAAATAGCAGACTGAAGCATAAAAGAAAGCTTGAACTGTTAGCTCAAAAAATGAGAAACAAAAGTTTTAATAATTATGTATAATCAAAAAAATTTTTTACAAGGCCATATTTTTTAGTGAGATAATTTTTACCATAGTTTTTATTTTAACAAAACTTTTTGCGAATTCATTTTTCATCCATTAATTTTCTTTTAAATAATAATTCTACAATATTTTTAATATCTCAAGCACTTTTTGTTTAAATTTATTCATTTATTGTTCAATTAATAATACTTATTGTAATTATCGATGTTTACGTTTGACACGATACCGTATTTATGAAGTTCAGCTTTTTTTGTTCCAAGCCTGTGTCATGTCTGATAATTTTAAAAACTTGTCATCCATATTGAGAAATGTATAATAAATTATATTTCTGGTGATTGAAATTATTTTTGATCCATTCTTACCAGTGTTTTGAATAATATCTGTTTGAAGATGATTTGTCATGTAATCTGTTTTGATTTTATTTTATAGTTAACTAGCAGTATGCGCATGGCGTTGCCTGTGGCATAATGACTTCAACAAAATGAAAAAAGCCCTAAGTTTTGAAAACGAAATCAAAAAATATATATTATTGATTTCGCCCTCGAATTTTAGTGAAAGTACACACAGGAACTTGAGAGAGATGAATGACGTGTTCTTTTAACTAAAGATATCAGCATATATGCGCGACTATCAAAAAGTATAAAACAAATAAATCAAATGATTCTTGGATCAGTAACATGAAGTAATTGAGATTAGCTGACGCAATAAAATGATCGAGAGTATGATGTGACTTTCCCTTGGTGTACCGCCAGCCAATCAGATAGTAGAAATGCATTCTGGGAACTGAGAGTAACCTTGGGTCAGTCGAAAGCTTCGTTGATTCGGATATGTGAGAGAAAATGTTTTGAACTGGTCAATAAAAAAATTCAACTGGAGAAAAAAGATATTTTAACCATTCTTGTTTTAAAACAGGGATAAATATTCCGGTTTATACCTAAAAAATTTAAATGATAGCTTTATTATTATTATAGCGTTGGATACAAGAAAATAAGAATTGAAAGTTAAAAATATAAAGGAAAAGTGACTATTATTTAAAAATTTCTCAAAATTCAGTAAATTATGTTGGAAATTCAAAACAAACTTCAATAGAACGAAAATTCTTTGTTCGATCCGATGGTGCATTGATTGTTTTTCAACGATCATTAGAAAAGATACTACAGCCATAAACGTGTCAAAAATGACCCAAAACATTAAATAAAAAATTTTCTAGATTAAATTTTAAAATTCTGGCTTCGAGGTGCATCGAGTCACCATTACGACTCCTGTGTGCCAAATTTCATGGCTTTAAGTGCGATAGATTCATCTGAACATCGCACACATGCAAACATTATCCTTTATAAGTATAGATAATCTCATTTTGAAATTCATAAATTGCTTTTACCAATGGTTTCAGACATATAACTTGTGCTTTCTTTTTCTGGTTTCTATCTAGATAGCATGTTCACAAGTTCTGTGTGTGTGTTTTCTCTAAATTTAGATTATGCTTTTGATGAATAAGTTCTTAAAAATTAGTGCCTGTGTAAAAAAACTGTAGAAAATTGAAACGCTGAATGCCTTTTTAACCATTTTACTAGCCTTCTCTAAAAAACAGAAAATCTGTGATATGCTGCCATGCATCCAATATAAAAAAGCCCACAAGCTGTTTTTATAGCACCACATTTTGACTCCTTTGCTTGACCTATGGTAGATAAATTTGGTGTTGTTAGAAGCTCACCATTGTCATAAAATCAAGAAATTTACTTTTGATGCATTTAGTAGACTGTCAGACCAGGTCAAAGTTTCCATTTTAAGTCTAGAGATGAAAAATTTGTCTTCACCCAGCAATAAGGAGAAAAGCATTGCTAAGCAGCATTCATATCAAGCCAACAGAACAGTTTTTTTTTTTTTTCATAAGTTAGCATTAAGTAAGCCTTTTTTCTGTGAACATCAAGCAGGAATACAAAGTGACCAGTAATTTTATAAATTAAACTGATCACCAATGACAGATTATATGTTTACAAAATATTTTTATCAGTTTTACTTAAAGATATTGAAGATATGGCTTAGGCTTATATGTCGATGAATTCACAAATAAGGTGGCTGTACAATAAGTGAATTGTATAATCATGGCTTCTGCTCAATTCTCTAGTATAGATTTCATTATGTTATGTATCATTTTGAGAATGAGTATTAGCGTTTTGTATTTGATGTAGTTTATACAGTTAATCTATTTTATCTTGAAGAATAATTTTGTTGCTTAGTGAATTGTACAGAAATTTCTTTTAATTCAGATCAGAAATGCATGATCCATCAGTAGCAGTACGTTTTGGTTTAATGCTTGAAGCTTATTGTAGAGGTGTTGGTTCACATCTAAAATCCATAGTAAGACAAGTAGAAGCACTTGAAAAGCTTACCAAACTTACTGATACATTAAAAGCAAGAAAAGATGAAACTCAAAAAGTAAGTCTTACTGTTATAATTCTAAAACTTTGCTTCTTAATTGTTATGCATGTTCTTCAAAAATTTAATTAATGTTGATGACGTTTGTATTTTTTGTTGAAGGTTCCTTTTTGAACTTTTTACAGGAGAGATTGAAATTTTTATATGAACAAGTGCAGCAAGCTGACTATTTAGAGGCTTTACAGAACTTTCCATCTCCTCTTAATAATAATCATGTTCTGGGGAATCTCATGTAAGTAAATATCTGTAGCAACTGCTGTGTAAAGCATATTTATATTAGTCTTTTCTAGTTATTTCAGTCATAAATGTCCTCAAAGCTGTTTGTAATTCTGTTTTCTAATAAACGAACAGCTAAAAGATCAGTCAATTATCTACAGAATACAAAACTTACCTATGAACAAATTATCATGGCTTGAAGTAACAGTTTTGAAACTAGTTGAAATGCTTACAAAATTCAGTTTCTGTCTTAAAATTACTCAATATATACATAAATCATTACTTTCATCAAATTTTCTTCTTAAATAGCATAAAAATTTCCAATATTGGTATCTTACAGTGTAGAAGATTGTAAAATACTTGATTCTGCTAAACGTCCTCTGTGGTTAGTTTGGTTGAATCCAGATCCTATGGCAGAATGTTTATTTAAGTATAATTCCATCATTTTCAAAAATGGAGATGGTAAGTATAATTTTTTATATAATACAAATACACCTATTGATCATTAATTGCACAATTCAATTTATAAATACAATTTCATTTTTTTTTATTTTTGAAAATATATATTTTCAGATTTCTAACTACTTAGAATATATTCTTTTATTGTTTAAAGGAGAGAGGTGGGGTACAATACCATTTCAATCTATTGAAGTAGCAATATTGCTTATTCTCAACTTTCAGTGTTACTTTGTAACCCATGCAGTTCAGCTTATTGTAATTTCATTCAATCAATATTGTAATTTATCTTAAGGACCGTAATCATATGTACTTTTATAAAAAATATCTTGACCTTACATGACCGCAGTTCTTGTCTATCATAAAGCTATTTAATTCTTTTTATTATACAGGGTGGTCCTAAATTATTGGACCCATTTCAAAAATTAATAAAAAAAGCTAATGTTACAACTGCGGTTTTTCTTTTTTCAGATAGGTGACGTACTATTATGGCATTCTAAATTTGCTACAGTGAAAGATTTCCATACACAATGGCTAACGATCAGCAGAAGCCAATGTGTGTTTTCTAGTTTCCTTTTTTAGTTTTTCTTGAATATCTCGAAAATTATTCAGTTTTCGAATTGCAATTGATTTCACAAATTAAATAGCATAAAATTCCCTACACTATCTTTTATTTTTCTTCTAACTTTAATAGCTTCATAGATAATGTTTCTCAAAAATTGGAGATGTCCAATCATTTACGACCACCGTAATGGCGCATTACTGGAAAAAAAAAACCCCCCGTTTTATAAAATGTGCTCTCATGAAAAAAAAAAAAATCCTAGTCATAACATTATTAGTTTTTTTTTATTAATTTTTGAAATGGGTTCAATAATTTATGACCACTCTGTATTTACAACTTGAAGTCAGAAGTGTTATCAAACATATCTATAAATTTGATAAAATAATTATAAGAAGAAAATAAAAGCATAAATGAATTTCATTTCAGGGGTTTGCAGTTGGATTAAATTTTGATCTTACATTTTTAGCCTAAACCCAAGGAAATTCTTCAGCATTTAAATGATTATAATATAGGTCTGCCAACTAATTTCTGTTTCAGCAACAAATTGATACAATGGGGAACTTCAGCATTTTTTAAAAAATGTTTTAAATCGATTTAAAATACTTCGAAACGAACAATAACATTAAAAAAAAATTTTAGACAGTTTTGTTTTTAAAAATTTGCAGTCAAAGTTTGCCTCTCAGAATTTGCGGGAAAAACTATCCATTTTGGGGCGAAACGGGTCTGACGTCAAAGTTGCCAGACAGGGGAGACACACGCTTACATCCCATTCGCTCTCTATAGAAATTCTCTTTTTTTTTTTTTTTTTTTCTATATTTTCCGACTGTCACATCAGATAAAATAATGTCGGAAAGATACAAGTATTGTATTATTCCTAAATTTCGTAATACAACTGTAACGGCACCCGATAAATTATTTATCAATGTGCCAAAAAATTATGTTATTCGCAAAAAGTGGTGTAAAGCAATGAAAAGAGATCCGAAGCTTAATCCGGAAATTATCAGCAAGCAGCATTCGTCATGTGTGTGGCGATCATTTTGATGTGAGTTATTAATCTGTATTATACCTATTAAAATTGTATATCATGCAGCACAGTAAATTCAGAATTCAATATCTTTTTTTGTTTTTAAAAAAATTATGAGGTGATGTTAGCAGCAAAAAAAATTAAGATATTTTGAAGCAAATAGTTCAAGTTAATTAGTTTTTTCCCATTTGATTACATGGAATTTATTTTTTTACCCTTTGAGGGGCCATTGCCCCTCAAAGGGTAAACATATAGAAGATCCCACCTTCTTTAAGAATCTGTTTTTTTTAAATAAAAACTTGCTCATGTTATTTTATAGCATAAATTTGTTCAATGGATATTCGAATGTTTCTTATATTTTTTAAAAAATTACCAGTTCTATTGAAAATTAACAAGAATATCTTAAAAATTTAGTTCAAATTCACAACTTTTTTGATAATGAAATTCGTTTTCATTTGTAGTTCAAAAAAATAATTCGCAGAATTAACTTTTGATGCAAAATAAATTCTTTATATTCATTGAATGTATTAAAATCAAAATTAGTCTTCAAAAAGTTAGTTTGCTCATCAATTATTATAGTTGAGAAAAGGTGGGATAAATTTATCTCATTATGCTTCTCGAGTTTGTTGATGGCAACACTGAAATTCCTAGATCAGTCGCATTTGGTCTGATTTGGTTTGAATATTATTATAAATTTATATAGTTTTTTTTATATAATTCAAAAATTAACTAACATAATGAAAAAAGCTTACTTTGCAGTAAAGAAGGCTTACTACTTACAGATACTTTGTTCGTATCTTTTTTTTTTTTTTTGCAATTTACGAAAGTGGTTACAGTTTTATCATTTTTAATTTTTTAGTGTATTTCTTTATATAGTAAAATAAAACTATATAAAATAAAATGAATTTTTAAAAGGCACAGGTGTGTTTTTTAAAAAATGCCGTACCTGAAGTTATTTTGAACGGAACTTCTGAAATAAATATATTCCTGTTTTTTTCTTTTCTGTAGGCATACGAAATTTAATACATCATGCAAAATCAGGTTCTCGTCTTTTCGTTCTTTCTTGTGCAACAGAAATCACAGCGTCTCCTCGGAATGCCCGAGGGTCCCTCTGCAATTTATTGTTGATTGATGGTTTAGAAAACCTATCCGTTTTTTCTAAGGCGAAGCCTTTTCTGTATAGTATAGAGCTTTGTACCGATTACTGAATGCATTCAAGGGAAGGTCAAAACTTTTGTGAGATAATTTACGAGCCGGCGTTTTGTGTCCAGTTTCTTTGTCAGAACTGAATAATTACAGACACATGTACTGACAAAACCTCCAATCAATCCTTGGCAAATTATCCGATTTACCTTGTACAAAACCAACAGCCATTGTGAAATTGAACGTTGAATAGTAGAAAAGCTAAAAACTTCACTTTTAAAATGTTATCTGGTACAAATGCCTTGATTCAAAGCAGGGTACAGAAGTAGCGAAAGAGAAGTATGTGAAGGAAGGCACCCTTTGACATCAAAATCGACTCGGCCAATGAGAGTGCGTTTTGGATTGCATCATGATTCCTGCTATTTCAGTGCATCTTTCGCTCTCAATATTTAAATAAATAAATTTTTCTGTAAAATTTCACTTGCATATTTGAAATTATAATGATTTTTTCTACAAATACGGATGGCTTTCACGTGTTTTTAAAAAAATGCTGAAGTTCCCCATTGTTCATTTTTATCGATAATTTTTTAATGAGTGCATTCTTTTTTCCTGTGCTATTAAGAAAATCCATTTTATTTCAATGCAGATCTCAGGCAGGATATGCTGACATTACAGGTCATACGTATCATGGATTCTATATGGCAGAATGAAGGTTTAGATATGCGGTACAATTATTTTCTTTTATCTGGTGTTAAAGATATTGCAAGTAAGAATAAAATATAATCAGTTTTCGTCTTTAAGGCTTAATTATAATTTTTCTATTGTAGAATGATGCCATATGCTTGTTTAGCTACTGGAAAAGATGTAGGCATGATTGAGGTTGTGAGAAATGCTAAAACTGTGATGAATATTCAGAGGAAAGGAGGAAGAATGGCTGCCTTTCAGGTTGATTCCACTCAGCTTCATAAATATATCAAAGAGAAAAATAAAGGAAATAGGCAAGTGTAGAATTTTTAAGGTGTATTTTTTTACACTATTATCTGCATTATTTCTTGACTATTACCTGTACCATTACTATTACCTGTTTATTTCTTTGAAGTATTACCTGCATCCATGAAGACACACTTATTAGCATGGTTATAATTTTAATGAAATCTTTTGAAATGAATTTTATAAATTTTTATTTGCTAGCACTAAAGAATGGAGTTATCTCGGATCCCAAAATTGCTTTTGAAATAAATATTAGCCATTAAATGTTTTTCTCCACAAATTTTTCAGCATGTGATCTGGTTTCAAATCAGTTTAAGAATGAAACTATGCAATATTACATTTTCGTATGTTTATATTTGAACATTAGCTGTGATTCATTATTTCATATTAAATGAAATGTTTTAAAACTTAAAGGAATAAAAATTGTTTTTGAATTTATATTCTTTTTCTTGAAGGTATGATCAAGCAATTGAAACATTCACTCAGTCCTGTGCAGGATACTGTGTTGCTACATTTATTCTTGGAATTGGCGACAGGAATCCTGATAACATTATGGTGAATGAGGAAGGGCAGATATTTCATATCGATTTTGGCCATTTCTTGGGACATTTCAAGAAAAAATTTGGCATTAACAGAGAAAGAGTTCCTTTTGTACTTACTGAGGATTTTCTGTATGTCATTGCAAAAGGTGCAGAAAATCCAAAAAAGAGTAAAGAATTCCAATCGTAAGTTACTTTTTAAAATTAATTATTAACCTTCTTTTATCCTGACATTGGCTTTGAAGTGTTTATGAGAATTCGATTTCAAGAGAAATTTTATAAAATAAGGTCAATATAATCTCAAGACATTAAAATATTATGAAATGAATTACTATTTAACCCCTTACTCGTTGCACAATTTTGACAAAATTTGTTCAAAAGTCATCAACTTTTTTAATTTATGTTTTTTAATGTTTATAAAATTTTAAATCGATTAATATAAAAAATATATTTTTCTTAAAATTTAATGGTTTTTATAAAGATACAAAATTGTTCATGAACTTACTTTATTTTACCTTTCTTTGCACCTTTAAAAACAGGACTTTCCAACAGGAAAAAATATTCTAAATCTACATATTATTGTTGTATAATCAGGGATGAGACTGGCAAAAAAGCAAAAAGATTGAAATCATATGCGAGCAAAAAATTTGTACCATAATTTATACGTGAAAGATTTTTTAAGAAGTAAAACATCAGAACATGCACCATGATGAAAATATTACACTATAATAATTAATAACTTAATTATTTATAATTCAGTATGTATAAATAAGAAAAATAATATTAAATTATTATTAAATCATTCACATTAAAATTTAACAAACAAGTTTAACATCATCAGGGGTATCAGAAAATACAAAATTAGACATTAAAACATATTTACCACCTGTACATAATTGAGAAGCAACATTCATCCAACAGAAGTCTAAGAAGAGTTAGCTCAAAAAATAAATAAAAATAAGGACAAATAATTTCGTTTGCTTCATGCAATTGTATAAAGTGTATTAGCTCTTTATAAATTATAATAACATATCATATACTGAATTCTGTTTTATTTCTTTTATTTTTATACCTTTTTGCAAAAGTAACAGTGCAATGATTTTGCACCTTATAAAGTGAGAGAGGTCGAAAAATTGTACAGTTACAATGACAGATTCATTTAGCATTATTGTTATTTGAAACATTTCCTTAATTGTTAAAGAAGTGGTTTTCTTTCGTTTTTTTTATTTGTGTGGCTTTTGTTGGTAACAGATCTCCATTAACACGGTTGACCCCTTGTTTTGGAGGGCTCCTATCTTTGACAGATTTTTCTTCAATAAAGGATGTGTTTGTATCATCTGCAAGTTTATTTTCAGTAGAGGCTAAAGTTTTTGCACAGTCTTCATTAGTATCTCTTTGTTTAATTACTGGCACAGTTGTCGGGACTACATTATCTCTAGAATGCCTAGGTAAATCATCTGTTTTATTTTTTATTTATATCTTATTCTCTGCTTTTTTGCTGCGTTTGCACACAGCTTTTTAGCTGCCTCTTTTGATAAAACGCAGAGTTTTCTTTTTTTATGTAGTTTATTTATTTGTTTTGTTCTATTTTTTTATTTCTTCATCTTGGGACGTCCTATAAGATGACCTTAAGTTTTCAACTAATTTTTTTTCAACATGCTCATGCAAAAAAAATCTTTTTTTTTTTTTTGCAAAATATGCCACAGAGGTTTTGTTTTCTGCAAAAAGGTGGTACTTAATACTTTGAATGGCACTGAAGTTTGGAATGTTCATCCTTGTAGGGCTTGCTGATATAATGTTGATTCGTCAGTAGAAGATGAATCAGCTAGTTTCCTAGCCGGTGGAGTTAAACCACACGGTTGAGCATATTTTCACAGAACTTTCTTTCGAAAATGGAAGATTTCTTTTCTTTGTGTAAAAGTGGAATTTTTGCGGCGCCCCGCCCGCCCCCCCGCCCCCCCGCCACCCCCCCCAATTTTGAGAGAAAGACAAAAAAAGAGGAATTTCTCCAAAATAACAAAAAAGCGGAAATCTGCCAAAAAGTGGAAGAATCTCATCCCTGTATAATGAAATTACAAGCATTGTTCTGCCACCTCTGAAGCAGCTATGTAAATAAAAATTACACGGGTGCGATAAAAATTGGAATATCCAATGTGCAAGATACAGGTGAAACAAAATTTGTTTTTTCTAATTGGCTGCCCGTATGAGAGACGCTCATGACAATTAACTGGTTACTGTAAGTTGGAAAGAATGTTTTAAATTGTGTTGTATAAAATATTTCATAGAAGAATGCACATAGGTATTGTTTAAAAAATTTTATGTGGAAATTATCTCAACTGCATGAAACTACTTTAAAAGTACTTTTAACTGTAGTAGAATTATTACTCTCTTTATTAAGATTATGACTCCTGTTACAGACTAGTAGATTTCTCAGTAATAACATTTATTTTCAAAAGATTCAATACAACTTGAGATATTCGAAAATATAATATTTGCTTTCATAATTTATTTGAATCAGTTTTAATTTTATTTCAAATAACAAAAACTTTAACTGTGGCAATCATGACAATGGTTTTTCAGAATCAACTAATTCTTTAACTATGTTAGCAAACCAGTTAGGGTCAAAATTATTATTTCCAGAACATGCCTCAGTTAAGGAGGAAGGGGGGGGGGGGAGCATGGCAGCTGAGTCTTGGCTTCTGGATTAGAGTTGCAGGTTTGAATCCATAAAAAAATTAGCTGTGTTTGCAGGCCAGGTGGAAGTTGACAGAGTGGGTCTCTGCTTGTGTGTTGTCCGACAGCTGTTCAAATTTACTAAGTTCAACTGCAAATAGTCCTTATTCAGCTTCAAAACAGGGCATTAATCTAACTTACTAAATCGCAATTAATAATTTAAAGATGTTTCATTTAACTATTTGTTGAAAGCTTTAAAATGGTTAAACGGCAGGGGTGAGGACCTTTTTGCACTGAAATGCCTTGTTAAGTTTCTGGAGTTGGGCAAAAGGCCACATGAGCAGAATCTTAAAGCTGTTCTGTAATTATTATATTACAGACAAACATATTTCAATGCAAATTGTTGTTAACTGGTAAGGCCACATAAGAAATAAAAAGGCCACAGGTTCCCCACCCGTATGACATGCAGCTGCATTTCCATAACAAAAACTTTAAAAAATATGGATTGATAGTTAAAAAGTTATTTGTGCCAAATGAAAAGTATGTATATGTATTTCACATCATTAAAAGATCTATATTCATTTAACTGTTTCTAAAAATATTTTTATTTTCCATTTATTAGATTTATGCAACTCTGTGGAAAAGCTTATCTTATGCTAAGAAGGCATGCCAATTTATTGATCACTCTTTTCATCATGATGTTATCAACTGGCATACCTGAACTGCAGTCAATGAATGACATTGGATATTTGCGAAAAACTCTGCAGGTGGAGAAAACTGAGGAAGAAGCACTTGAATATTTCCAGAACCAATTTTTTGAAGCTTATGGTGGTGCTTGGACAACAAAGCTGGATTGGTTTTTTCACAGTGTGAAACACCTGTGATTTTTTTTTTATTGCAATCGTAAGGTTACCTAGTCACTTTTTTCTGTTCCTGAATTACGTAAAAGAAACATTCAGGTTTTTTTTTTAATAAAATCATATTCATAAGCATTTTTCATTGTTATCTAGGATTTAAAAAGTTCAGTTGAAGATTGACGATGAATTTACATATCCACACTTTTTGAATTTGTTCATGTTTTTAATAAAAATTATTTGATGCAAATGATCATTTACTGACTGTTATTATAGATCCATTCTACATTTTCATTTATGAGTAGTTGCTAATTTACTTTACAGAAGGATTTCTTATTATACTTAAATTTTTACTGTTCAAAATCTCTTAAACATTTACTGGAAGCACTGAATAGTTTTTATAAATTAATTTCTTCAATATAATTAAATGCACTAATTAAAATAAAGACCATTTAAAAGGGTAAAGATTTATTATGTAAATAATATTTATAAAATATACAAAAACTCGTAGACATTGAATTTAAAATAGTAAATTTCGAATTCACTTATTTACATAAAAATTGCTAACCAGTTGCCAGCAAACACTGATCTAAATGACTGTTGATATCTGCACTTGGTAAAAGGATTGAACAAACTGGACATTCAACTTTACTGCTTTCACTCTGTTGCGAAACTGATCTAAGTGTTGAAGCATCATCAGTTTCTGAATTTTTGAAAGGTGACGATACATATTGGTCCAAGGAACTTTGTACTAGTTTATTTTTCTCAAGAGCACTTAATGTAACATTCAAAGAGTTGTCCAGTGAACTAGAAGATTCTGAAAATTAAAGATAATCATTAAACTTGTTTGAATTTAAAGGAACATAAATAGCACAGATACAATGCAATTTAATGAAGATGAATCTTGGTACATTTGTAATCCAAACAAACTTATGAGCAAGAAATATATAATACAATCCAATAAGATGAATGTCAGTACATTTGATAGCTACACTGTTTTACGAGCAAGAAATACTTAAAAAATATTGCCAGACAATGTATCAATTAGAATGTAGAAATTTTGGAAAATATTAGAAGATCATTCAAAGGATCTACCTTAGTAAAAATGTTTTATTTCATTGCAAATCTATTTCTTAATTTACTGACATAACATATGTTCTCAAGTAATTCAGAACAATTTGACCATGTTACTATATTTAATAATACTTAACTGAAAAATAAAGATTTTGCAGAAAATATTTTTACCTGTATAAACTACTTAATTTAAATTTAGATACACCAATATTTCAAACAAATTTCCAAGATTTTTCAGATAGGGACAAAGTTTAAGAGATGTAAAGAAATATCTATATATATAAAAAAGGGAAGTATGTGTGTTCGTCTTTTGGTTCTTTATGCATGTCTACACTGTTGGACTTAGACGACCAAATTTGGCACAGTGATGGATTAGCACAAGAGGAAGCTAATGCCGTAAAAATTTTAAAATTCGAATGAAATTTTTATTTAATTAAATAACAAAACTTAAGCTATTTTCAGACGTTTTTCACCAATAACTTCTGAAATACTTATGGTACGAAAATTATTTTTACATCACCTTAAAGAGCAAAAAATTATATTTTTAATGATAGCAATTTAATTGTTGTACAATTTTTTCTCTAACTGTAGTTAACATTTCAAAATTCATTTTAAACTGAAATTGCAACAATGCTTTTATTGTTATAAAATAAAATTCAAACTAATGTATTTCATCAAATCCTTTATTCACATGTTTTTACCACTGTGAAAGCTAAGAAAATATTGCTTTTTTTGGTCAAGGTAGACTTCTTAGTTCTGCTGTTATTTCGTAGCTTTTAATATGCACTCAAATATCCGATGACATTAGTTTAGTTACTACGCGATGCGAGTTTCAGTTTGACTTTATTTATAGTATTAATAGAGAGTACAGTCGGACCTCTATTTAACAAACCTCTATTTTGCGAACTTTTCCTTGGAACCAAGAACATTTTGCAAATTTCTTCATAAAATAACCTCCAAATAGCGAAGTGCATTTTCTATTTAACGAACTTTTTCTTCTCCCTATTTCTCAAAATATTTCTGAAAATTTCAAATTTATTTTTTCTTTTAACACATTTTATGGTGATCAATGACCTTGAACTGGCTTTACCAGTCGCCTAACTCCACCGAGAGCAGTAAAATCGCTGTCATTCTTTGCATTTTATCCAGGAAATGCAACCTTTATCCACCCCCTCCCCCACTGTCCACTTCACTAGAAAAACTTTCAACATTCCCCTTTCGCCCTCAATGGAGCTGTCCCGTGTCCTTAAACTAGTCTCCCGTTTTCTAGATTGTTGATCAGAGTCGTGCTGATAATTTCGGTTCTTTTAGCTGGAAAATGTCAAAGCGAAAGTTCTTGAGCATCAAAAGGAAAATGATGATGTGCTCACTGATGATTTTCTTTCACTTGATTCTGAAACCTCGGAAACACTTAATTGAATTGAATATTTTGGGCAGTGTGAAAAATAAAAACAATACAGCAATGAATTGCGACGAAGATGATGTAGATGGAGATGATTATGAAGCAGAAATCAACAAACCTTCGTATGATGAAATGCTAAAATCATTTGAAACAACCCAACGCTGATTACAGTTTGAAGAAAATACGCTTGAAGGGCTTTTGGTGCATTGCAAAGATGCGAGACGTATCATGAGAGAAAACACTTTTTCAAACAAAAAACTCAGACAAAATTAACAGACTTTATTAGGAATTAAATTTAAGGACACATGTGGTGCTAATGTGGTGGATATGCTTAAAATTAATTGTTATAATAAGTGCGATAATGTCATTAAAATTCATTAATTTTATAAAATTATTTTTTTAAAATTGAAAATACAGTGTATTCCGGGACAATGTTTTGCTTTATTTTGTTTTCCTTGCAGATTTCTTTTTGAGGGGTAAGATATATAAAACAAATAGATATTAATTTACAAAATAAAGGTGCGATTAATTACTTTTTAAAATAATATTTAATGTTTATGAGTTTAAAATCTGTTTTGTGTAGTTTAAAGTATTTTAAAAGGTGAATCTCTATTTAACAATTTTTCCATAAAACAAAGTTTTTTTCGGGATTTTGCGACTTCATTAAATAGAGGTCCGACTGTATTTATATTTAATTTTTATTCCCCTAACGGAGGTTGAAAGTATTCTTTTTATTCGAGCATTCTTCTTCAACGAAATTCTTTTGAGTGAGAATTGTTCTCGAGTGATTTTGACTTTCTTTATCTGATTTATAAAACATTTTATTTAGAAGCTTCGCAGTAACCAAGTTATACAGAATAAGTATATTTGTATATTGTAAAATTGTATTAGTTATTTAACTATATATTGCTCAAAACAAATGTTCTTTTTTTAATTTTCTTGCATTTTCATTCAAACCGTACTGTTATAAAGTGATGAAAATGCTACATTTGAAAGTTTTAATTCAACAAGAAAAGATTCAAAGAAGACTTACGTTTGTTGTGGAAAGTTGGTGACAATATTTTTAGAGAGAGAGAGAGAGAGAGAGGGGAAAAAAAAAAGAAGGCCAGTATATGAAAAAATATGGATCCTGAGCAACAACAGGCTTTCAGCTAATTATATATATATATATTAAATTAACGAAATCTCCTGAAGTCAAATATTTTAAATATAGAAAGTGTATATTATGTTTTAGATAAATTAGTTTCATATAATAATACTAAAATGGAAAGATTTGCATTAAATTAATGCAAATATATTTGTAATATATTAAAATTAAATAACTCCATAATTATTGAAAATTATTGCACTTTGGGAAATTTACTGTATGGATGAAAAAAGGCAGAACTTCCACAATCATGAATAGTAGAATTAATCACTTATATATCATATTTTGACCATTATTTTTAACTACAGCTCTGAGGAATTTCAATTGCCTCTATTCTCCGACATCTCAATAAACTGTGCAATTAAACTTTTTTCTTGAGGTTATGAGTAAACAAACGAAATTTGGAGAACTGAGAGTAAAAATTAAACAGCTTACCTTTCTTATTAATATCTGAAATTTTTACAACTTCATCCTTACTGCTATTTGACTGAACACTTTGAGTCTTTTCAAAAGAAGAAACTGATGGAGAAGTCTTTGTGTTTAAAAGTCCATCTTTTCGAAGTTTGGCTAGAAATGATCTAGGGGCTTCAGAAGATGACGAGCCTAATGTGAAACCTCGTCCAGCAAAAGGCACAGGTGGATTCATTTCTCTTAGGGGAGGTAAATCGGGGGTGAAAGGACCTCCACTGTTCATAGAGACTATATTTGCTTCCTTAGCAAAAAATGACTGAATAGCACTAATTTCAGCTCCTTTATGTTTTTTCGTAGAAATGGATGAAGATGAAGTATTAGATTTAGAAGTGCTGGCTTCAAAATAGCTTTTTATTCCTTTTTGATCTTTAGTTTCTAGGGAAAAAAAAAGAGTACCAATGAATAGGAATTTATTAGCACAATTTAAAATATCTGCATAGCTTCAATCAAATTTTAATACAAAGCTTCTAATCTTCTAAGTACAATAAATCTTAAAATTAATTTTTTTAAACTAAATATAAAACTGTTCACCTATCTTAGAAAATATATTTTATAAAAAAATAATTGAAATTCTAAAATTATATCAAATGACACATGCTCAACTGCATACACTGTTAAAAGTGCATGATAGACTGCTTATGTGTTTATCAGTGACAAATTCAAGTGTTGCACTCAAATAAGGGGCGACTGCAACCCCATTTCAAAAAGCCCGATACCTGGTTGATTGGATTGAAAATCCAACATAATTTCAAATACATTAGAAACCAAAAATAAAAATATGAAGCATGTAATACTTTGAATAAAAACTGGTAAATTTTGTACACATTAGACAGCCAACAGTAACAACAAAATAAACAAGAGTAAAATTTTTTTCAAGTATACAAATAAGATCAAAACTGCTAAAACATGGCATCTGATATTTCTAGAATCTTTTGGCATCTCTTCAAAGAAAAATAGCCAAATTGATCAATTACAATTGAAATGAGTTATCAGAATCGCTTAGATAATGAATTGAAATGGAGAGATATCCCTAGGCTTGATGTTGCCCAATCTCAAAGACATATTCCTCAATGGTTTAGAATGAATTGAAAGGGGGTATGCACTAGGGATGTAACGAATAGTGATTTGGCCGAATACCAAATTTTTAAAATTTAAAATAATTTTAATACCTTTATGTATATTTATAATATTTTAAATACCTTAATTCCAATAATAAGAACCCCTCATCATTTTGAGATTGCTTCAAAGAAATAAGACTCATCATAGCAGATCATGGCAATGCCAAACACAGAAGAAAATTGAATGCATAAATTAAAATGACTAGAAGTAAATTCCTATTTTGATAAAGAACTTCTAATAGGTAGGATGGAGTGTCCATTTAATTGATGGAAAAAAAAATGCGGAAAAATTTCCAGTTAATATCTTAACACCTGCAAGCATTATATAGTAACCATTTATTTTCTGAAGTTGGTAATATATATATGAAACCATATGGAACAGGCTTCTATAAAGGATATGCAACGTTATTAAATACACTTATGTACTATACAACTTAAAACTGGATAAATGTTAAGATTTTTTTATAAGAATGTACCAGAATGTAATTATGTAATATCCTTTTATTAAATATATTTTAAACAACATTTTTTTAAAGACATTCTATCCTGAATTTATTTTGCTGAATAGTTTAGCATTTGGAAAGACCAAATATTTGGGAAAGGGCAGAATAGGCCTCATACTTAATATTCGTTATATCCCTAAGTTGGTATTATTTGTGTATGAAACCAAATGGAACAGACTTCCTCCATAAAAGCTGAAAAAATAAGTAACTTTATTAAATCAACTTAAAATTGGGTAAATGTTGGGAGATTTTTTGATAATAGATGTAGTGAAATGTAATTCTGCAATATTCTTTGTTAAATGTGTATTTAAAAGCACATTAAAAAAATTATTATCCTGAATATATTCAGCCGAATATCTGCTTAGTATTCTGCAAAAGGGCAAAAACTGAATAGTTGCCGAATATTCGTTACATCCCTAGTATGCACCCAGGGTTCCCACTCTTATTGAAGAAAAAAATTCAAGGACCATAAAATTACATATTGTAGAAATTGTACATAACTGAATTTTTCACTTGAAAAATTGTAAAACATGTCTATACATTTGATATTTCAGTTGTTCTGATTTTATAGGAATCAAACGACAAATTAAAATATAAAAAATAATAATAAAAATAAGTTATAAAAAAATTTCAAAAAAAAAAAAAAAAACACCCAACCATGTTTTTTTAAAATATTTGATGTCAATAGGACAAGAGACAGTGTAGAAGCAATAATGAATAACAATAGAATCTTAACTGAAAACTTGAAATATATTGAAATAAAATCGAAAATCATATCTAATTTATCTTGAATATTCATAAGTCAATCTCAATTGAACACTAAAGAAATTTACAATTAATAACCATTTTATGCTTTTTGAAACAGATCTCTTATAAATCTTCATATTATAGCTTTTAAGATCAAGCCTTGCCATTTTACTAATTCAATCACAATGTAACAATGATTCAAACAGAATAAAAACTAAATTTTAAAATCAAAATTAATTTTATTTTTGACCTTCTAAAGAGACAATAATCAAAAGTAGGTAGTATATATGATTGATTAAAATTTTAAACAATTGAAATAAATAAAAATAAGTCACTGACATTTAACCCCCACGTAGATATAAGCTTCAAGTCTAAGCAGCGAAATTAACTCTCCATACTGAAAGGTCCGAAGCGTAAAGTGCAACCAACCTATGGTTCGAGAACGTCCCACTCTCTCTGTAAAATTTCCACCTTGGAGGAAAGGGATATTTCCTAGAACTGTTAGGGAAAGTCCGAACATAAATTCACTGTAATCCTCAAAACTGGCCATTAGCATTTCAACCCCAAACCAATTTCTTTCAAATAAAACCCCTTAAGATTGTCAGCTCTCATTGCGGTTTTTTGAGGGGGGGGACAGGGTGCTCAGAGTATCCTAGGAATCAGAGGGTTAAAGTCCCCACTTACAAGAGAATACTGTTTGTTTGAAAACCCTGAGGGATTCCGAAGGTCACGGACTACCCCTCTTGAACTATTTTACTCTGCAGAGGGTGATAAGTGGCAATGAGAAACACGAGAGTATTCCTTGCACTCCCGGAGTATTTTCGGTAACCTTCATATTTCGTGTTGAGGAGAAAATGGGGGCAGAGATTATCGGTGGGTGGTCGCTTAAAAATTCAAGGACCTCATCCTTTTTTCAATGACCTAATTTCATCAAAAGTTTTTCAAGGACTCTCAAGGACCATGGGAACCCTGTGCACCCCAGTTATGAACCAAATTCCAAACAACAGGTAGGCCAGTAAATTTCTCAAAGAGCCATTAAACCTGCAGAGGATAGAAAGATGGTATTAAATGCCTTTTATAGACAGAGATAATTGTTAGAGAGCTCTTTCAGAACTTTGCTGCATCTGGAACTCAATATCTAGCCAAACTGTATACACATGCCTAGAATAAAAGGGCATTTACACCTGGCAAACCAGTGGTATCTGTTCCCTGCAACACAACACAAAAAAAGAACCCAAATTTTATAGAATAGGTAATGCTATTCTTGGACATGGCAAGGATGGGGCTCATATCCTTTTGATTAATACAGTACATAAAGTGATTCTGGAGAGAGTCTCGGGCTAGCCCCCCCCTCCCAACATAAGGGAAAGCAACCAATATGGCTTAAGTAGGAAGCCACCATGTTGAATGTTTGCAAAATCACTGTATGTCTCATGCTTGATAATAAATGAAGGGCATTATATGGATGCAGTTCTTTATTCGCATGAGAGATTTTTCCTGGGGCTGTTGAACACAGCTTTCTTTTTATCGATGACTAGGCGCCTTAGGCAACCAGCTGGTTCGTCTGTTTAAATTAGTTTTTATTTTTGTATTTTATATTAATTATAGCATTACCCGTCACAGTTTCAACTGCAATAACTCAGGAAAGATGAACAAAAAAATTGAATATGTTATTGTATTTGACAGATAGTAAAATATTTAGACATAAATTTTAAAATGCCAGTGATACAATATACTTCACAGCAACTTACAAACTGAGTTTCAAATAACTTTCACTCAAATCGTCAATCACTCATCGATCAGTAGAGTGATTAAAGCTGAATATGGTCACGAATGCCGAACATGCTGGTCACCCGTGTGAACCAGCGGGTACAAAAAGTGAGGTGGCCAAAAATTCATAGACATCTAAAAGAGCCGGGAGTATACGAGTTAGACAATAAAATTTAAAAATTAGTTAGTTTTCCTGAACATTATTGCCTTTTTGTAATTCCTAGTTTCAGGCTGTAATTTCTAGTTTCTAATACCAAATTTGATGAGTTATCACTTGAGGAAATTCCAGTTTGGTGGCAAGCCTAACCAAAATTTTAATAAAAAATGACCTGTAATGCAATATACAAAAATTTGAAAGCGTTTTCATGCCTCATAATTTTAAAATGGTGGAAAAGCATGAGATTAAATGCTTGAAGAAAGGATGAAAATTATTTTAATCTAAATCACACACAATAAAAAAAACCTGAAATCAAATATCTGTTGCCACGATTTATAAAACTATTACTTTGAAGCAGGTGGGATAAAACATTTCAGCAATGCATTGAATATTAAAGTGAAAATTCTACTTTGGAGTTAATTTCCCAAGAAAACAATTTACACTATCCCGTAACATTTGCAAAAGCGCGTGAATAAAAGATTTGCTGAAATAATGAGATGGTTTGAATTTTATTTACAACAATAAAAACACTGTTAAAATTCATGTTTTAAAACATCTTGAAACATTAATTAAAATTGAACAAAATGTCACATGGAAATAAAATTGGTATCACTGAGAAGCTAATTTCTTATCTTTAAGATGATGTAAAAATTGTTTTTTTGCGATAATGGGATCCGAAGTTATTCCGGAAAAACATTAAAATTTAAAGTAATTTTTAAATAATTTAAATTCTAATTAAAATTTCGAAAAATCCTTTCTTAGTGAGCACCTATTCCCCAAGAAGCAACCGCCTGCCAAATTTCAAGTTTCTAGTCCCAGTGATTTGGGAGATTTCGTGATGAGCGAGTCAGTCAGTGAGTCATGGTATTTGCCTTTTATATATAAAGATAATGCAAAGCTAGACAAGGCTCATCTTGTTATTGATTTTCTTCAGGAAAAGAATGTTTGTAGAATGGCATGACCAGAAAGGTCACAGGGCCTAAATCCCATAGAGCCTGTTTGGCATGATCTATTAAGAGCTACTTCATTACATAAACCACCTCCTGAACCCTCCAGACTTTAAAATCCTTATTGTCTGAAGAATATGATTTACTGCCACAAGTATGATCAACAATAAGAGAATGCTATGAAGGATGTAAAGCTGCACTCCTCATTAGTCAGATGATTCTGAAAATTTCAGGTGTCAAGTTTTGGGCCTGGTTTGTAGATCTGAAAATTTTTTATTCCTGTTTTCTGTTACTACGGGTTGTCTTCATAATACAGGCATCTGTGCACAAATTCTTTTTGCAATAAACTAACCTATTCCCAACATCACATATTTTAGATATCAGTGTCATTACCAAAACAAAAGGTACAGTTAAAATTTTTTTAATTAATTAATGTTTCACTACATCATTTCACGAAGTTACTTACCTTAAGGGTTACAACACTTAAAAAAGAAAGTTTAGTTTGTTGTTGTTTCGAAGAAAGAAATGAGTTTGGGGAATTGATACTTAACATATATATATAACAATAAAAACACAAAAAGAAATAAATACAAGAATGAAAAGGCAGAAATTATGGAAAAAAATTTCATGGGATATTCCTTGTCAGAGAGTAGAATATCTCTAAATCTAACTGCCGATAGAATTAAATAAAGACCATTATCCCCTTGAAAACATCAACCATATAAATAGAACAATTCTAGTTTAAACTAGGGATGTAATGAATATTCAGCAACTATTTGGTATTAGGCCCCTTTGCCGAATATTAAGCAGATATTTGGCCGAATATATTCTGGATAAAAAACTTTTTAAATGTTCTTTTAAATACACATTTAATAAAGAATATTGCAGAATTACATATCAGTTGCATAGTTCATAAGTATTTTTTAAAAAGTTATATAATAATTTATCATTGCAAATCCTGAAATTATCATGCAAGAATATAAAAGTTTTTCAGCACTTTCAAGAGGATGTGTTCTGTTTGGCTTCATACACTTATAATATCAATCAAGGATGTAACGAATATTCAGTATTAGGCCTATTCTGCCTTTCCACGAATATTCGCTACACAGATATTCAGTAGAATAAATTCAGGATAAAATGGTTTTTTTAAAAAAAATGCCATTTTAAAAATATTTAATGAAGAATATTGCAGTATTACATTCCGGTACATTTATTATAAAAAATCTAATATTTATCCAATTTTAAGTTGCATAGTACATAAGCATAACAGTTTTCTCGCTTAACTTTGGCTTTTCCCAACATACTACACACCCCTGACAACAGCCAAAGTTAAGCGCAAAAACTGTTACTTGATACCCTGATCACACCCCTTCAACGCCAGTCTGTACCGTGACTCTCTTCATACACTGCCACGTCAACATTCGTCCTTCTGGTACTTAAAATATTTATTCTTACTTTTCTCTAATGTTATCACATCGTAATTCTGTTTAAATTATTCAAAACTCCTCTCTCTGTTTTTTGGTTTGCTTGGCATTAGGGATGAAAATCGGTGTTTTAGGCCTTACGGCGTAACTGATTACAAGAAAATGTCAAACTTTTTATATTTAGCAATTCACAATAACTTCATCCCCTGAAGAAACGTTATTGTGCTTTTATTGCGTTTTTCATTTCACATTTTACGATTTATACTCTCTCTCTCTCTCTATATATATATGTATAACGCTTTTTCCCATGTTATCTTGTGAACACGATAACTGGAGTAATTTTGATCTAAATTTAACCCGCATGGAATATGTTGTAAGAATAGTGAAAATCTCGGTCGAGTTCGTAAATGGGCTTTCCAGCTCCAGGGATGAGATTGGCAAGAAAGCAAAAAGACTGAAATCATACGCGAGCAAAAAATCTGTACAATAATTTATACACGAAAGAAGTAAAACATCAAAACATGCAACGTGATGAAAATATTACACTATAATAATTAATAACTTAATTATTTATAATTCAGTATGTATAAATAAGAAACATAATATTAAATTATTATTAAATCATTCACATTAAAAGTTAAGAAACAAGTTTAACACATCATCAGGGGCATCTTCAAATACAAAATTAGACATTAAAACGTATTTACCACCTGTACATCATTGAGATGCAATATAAACCCAACAGAAGTCTGAGAAGAATTATATTTAATAGCCTTTTGATAAAAGTTAGCTCAAAAAATAAATAAAATTAAGGAAAAATAATTTCTTCTGTTTCATGCAATTGTGTAAAGTGTATTAGCTCTTTATAAATTATAATAATGTCTCATATACTGATTATTATTTTTTATTTTTATAAATTTTTGCAAAAGTAACAGCACAATGATTTTGCACCTTATAAAGTGAGAGGGGTTGAGAAATTGTACAGTTTCAATGACAGATTCATTTAGCATTATTGTTAATTAAAACCCTTTGAAACATTTCCTTAATTGTTAAAGAAGTGTTTTTCTTTCGTTTTTTTATTTGTGTGGCTTTTGTTGGTAACAGATCTCCATTAACACGCTTCAGCCCTTGTTTTGGAAGGCTCCTACCTTTGACAGATTTTTCTTCAATAAAGGACATGTTTGCATCCTCTGTAAGTTTATTTTCAATAAAGGCTAAAGTTTTTGCACAGTTTTCATTAGTATCTGTCTGTTTAATTACTGGCATAGTTGTCGGGACTACATTATCTCTAGAATGCCTAGGTAAATCATCTGTTTTATTTTTTATTTTGAGAAGATTTTTTTATGTCTTATTCTCTGCGTTTTTGCTGCATATGCACGCAACTTTTTAGCTGCCTGGACAGGAGTTTTTTTTTTATTTTATTGTTTATTTTTTTGTTTTTGTTCAGTTTTTTTATTTCTTCATCTTAGTATGCCCTACAAGATGACCTTAAGTTTTCAACTAATTTTTTTCAACATGTTCATGCAATTTTTTTTTTTTTTTTGCAAAATATGCCACAAAGGTTTTGTTTTCTGCAAAAAGGTGGTACTTAATACTTTGAATGGCACTGAATGTTGGAATGTTCATCCTTGTAGAGCTTGCTGATATAATGTTGATTCGTCAGTAGAAGATGAATCAGCTAGTTTCCTAGCCAGTGGAGTTAAGCCACACGGTCTAGCATATTTTCCCAGAATTTTCTTTCGAAAACGTAAGATAGGAAAGTTTCTTTGTCTAAAAGCGGAATTTTTGGAAGAAAAAGCAAATTTTTGCAGGGGAAAAAAAAATCGGAAATCTGGGAAGAAGAAGAAGGGGAGGGGGGAAACCCCACGGAATTTTGAGAGAAAAAAAAAAAGATAAAAAAAAGGAACTTTTCCATTTAACAAAAAAAGCGGAAATCAACAAAAAAGCAGAAGAATCTCATCCCTGCAGCTCAAAGGGGGTGGAAATTTTCATTTTCTCATAATTCCTTTATGATTGAAGATAGAAAGAAAATTAAAATTAGGTGAATTATTGCTTTATCACACCAAACAACTTTTGTATTGAAACTTTTTCAATAGCTACAATTGCTCAGAAGTTATGATCTGAAAAGTGATTTTCCGTCCCTTTCCCCCTAACTTAAAGTACCTTTTAAACTAAGCATGTTACCCCTTGTTGGAAAGCTCTCGTCATTTGCAGTCTCTTGCCCCCGCTTTCATTCTTGCATCTCCAATCCTTATGAGAAGAGAGGGCGAAATGTTCTTTTCCTTATTATTATTAGTAGAGACGTATATGTACAAAACCCCTCTGAGCGGCCACCCCTCCGTTCCGAGAAAATTTGGCTGCTCTGAAGGGTTTTCGTTATATATTATAGCAATTATCTTGTAATTGTAATTAATATAAACAAATCTGACGAATATTTCTTATTTAAGATGAAGTTTGCGACTTATCTAAAGAGAAAATAGTACTTTATTTAATGAATTTTTTCATTTTTGGAAAAAAGGATACAATTTGTGACTGTTTTCAGTTTTTCTCTTCTTGGAAACAACTATTCTTTCAAGTTCGTTTTTTAGTTTAAAAAGTAAATTTCTAACCGATTCGTTTGTCACTGCGTTGGAATTTCCGATGAGTTCATCTATTTCCCCCAAAGTTGCTTGAGTTGAAAGTTTAGCTTGCTGACGATTACAAACCGTATCCGAAAATTCTTGAAAGGCGCAAAAATTCATTTGTAAAAACGTTTATATACACAAAATATACTGGTTAGTTAATTTAAATCAATCTCAAATTAATTTTACATTGAATTAAAAGCATTTAAAAAACGCTTACCTTCGGCAGATTCGTTAACCAAAAGGCGTTCCTCCCAATCGGAACTGTAATCATTAAAGCACTCCACTGCTGCTTCGTGCTGGAAGGATTCGGGATCGTACTCTATTTCAGCAAGTTTCGAGAGCTCTGCTAATTGATCTTCCGCCGTCGATTCGTTGAATAAATCCAATTGTCTCTCGACTTCTCTGCTACTGATTCCACAGCTAACGAAACATTTAGTGATCACTTCTTGACCTATTTTTTCCAGGAAGTTTTAATCCACTCAAGAGCATCTCTGACATAAATTTTCTTTGAAAGTTCACTAGCACTTTCGCATCCATCCATACGTGCAATGACATGTCACAGAGCGCACTGTCTATGTTCCATCTTGAAACATTTTATAACACCACGGTCTAATGGCTGAAGTTTTGATGTCGTATTTGGCCGTAGAATTAACAGTTTGACATTTTTGAGTTGAGCTCCGTGCGCATGACACGTCACATTGTCCAACACAAAGAGAACTTTCCTGGCTTGATTCCTCATTTTTTTGTTGAAGTTTACCAGCCATTCTTCAAAAACTGATCAAGTCATTCATGCTTTTTTGTTCGTGTACCATGACACACAAAGACGGTTTAAATCTTTGCCTTTAAAACACCGATATCTTTGACATCTCCAAATGACCAGGGGCTTCCTTTTCTCTCCAGCTGCGCTCACACAAAAACTAATGGTAAGCCGCTCCTTCGTAATTTTTCCACCTCTGGCTTCTTCGGATTTTTGAATCATGCTCTTATTGGGCAAAGCGCGAAAGAAGAGGGCCGTTTCGTCCATGTTAAATATGTCCTCGTCATCATATCCAGCCAAAAGAAGTGGAAGATGCTCCTGCCAATCTTCACATAGACTGGGGTCGACATCGGCTGCGACAGTGATCGAAAAATAATGTTCTTCCGTATGCGAAATCTGTCCAGCCACCCATTGTTGGCGGAGAAATTTTCAACTCCCAAAGCATCCACAAGTTCTTTTGCCTTGTGTTGAATCATAGGTCCAATGACAGGAATTTTCTTTGCCCGAACAGTTTTAAACTATTACAAAACAGCCTCGTTTATGTCGACATGCTTTTCGTGTCTCATCCGTTTGACACCACGAAATTTGAAGTCTTCGTACTCTTTCAAAATCAAATCTTTTTCTTTAATGATTTTGTTGATTTGCGTTCTTCCGCAGTAAAATAATTCAGCTAACTTTCTCACCGATTCTCATATTGATGCAGAATTTCAATGCGCTGCTCGAGATTTAGGAAAACGGCTTCGACATCCTTGCAACTCAGATCACTGACCGTCTAATGAAACAAGAGTGAACAACATTTTTGCTCCAAAATTATCGGAATCCACTAACAGCCAATAGGAAGCAAGACGTACAAACGAACTAACGACCTCCCTTAACCTGACCTTGAGCCCTTCGGCTCAAGGTTAGAAACATGAAGTGAGTAGATTTTGCTGAAAAATGGGATGGGCAAACGCAACAGGTGGCCGTTCGGAAGGGTTGGGTGGGCGTTGCTAGGGGTTATTTTAACATTAAGTCTATGGGCCGAAAAATTGGCCATTAAGAGGGGTGGCCGTTCAAAGAGGTTTCACTGTATAACGCTTTGGTCCATGTTATTTTGTAAACACAATAACTAGAGTAATTTTGATTAGATTTTAACTGGTGAGGGATATGTTGTAAGGACGGTGAAAATCTCGGCTGAGTTCGCAGATGGGCTAACCAGCTCAAAAGGGGTGGAAATGGTGGGGACTGAAAATTTCATTTTCCCATAATTCCCTTACGATTAAATAAAGATAGGCAAATTATTGCCACTTCTTAACAAACAACTTTTGTATCGAAACTTTTTTGATAGCTACAATTTGTTAGAAGTTATGAGCTAAATTGCCATTTTTAATCGCCTCCCCCATTTTATCATTTTCCCATAGCTCTGTTACGACTAAAGATTTAAAAAAAAAAAAATCAATTAGGCGAATTATCACCTTATGATAACAAACAACTTTTATACTAAAAGTTTTTTGTCTGCTAGAATTGCTTATAAGTTATGAGCTGAAAAGCGATATTCAATACTCTCCCCCCCCCCATTTTATCATTTCCCCATAGCTCCGTTACGATTGAAGATAGAAAGAAAATTTCAATTAGGGCAATTATCACCTTATCATAACAAACTACTTTTATACTGAAACTTTTTTGACAGCAAGAATTACTTAGAAGTTATGAGTTCCCATCAGCCGCATTCACTTTTACTTTTTATACGGTAAACTAGTTGATATACCTGGCTTTGCTCCGGATTATAATGTTTTCATGTTTAATATTTATAATGTAAAAATTACTATTGTATAAACATTATAATACACAAATTTCTTTTCTGATCTGAAACGTTTTTAATTAAAAACATCAATTGAAACAGATGATTTTAAAAAACAGCCGTTTTCTCTATACATTATTATTTGTTATATAGGTACTTCAAATTTTGTTAACAATTACTAAAGTAAAAGAAAGGTTTTAATGAATATTTTGAAACAAATAAATTAACTAGATAATTATTCATTAATTTAAAGCATGAAAATAAATCAATAGTTGGTCCAGATATAAATTGCCAATCGTCTACTTTTAAAATTTTCTTTTAGCATTCTTCCTTCTGGAAACAGTTCTCCGTATTATTCTTGTTCTTCAACAAGAATATTGTTACGAATTCAGTTTAAAATTAATTTTGAAAAAATATTAAAATGAGAGAAACAAATTTATGAAAATGAAAGATATCGTAGAAAAACGCCTAGCTTAATTTTTAATTAAGTGAAATTTTAAGCAACTTTTAGGCTTTGAAAAGTTGAAGGTGACCTTTCTCTTTTCTTAAATAAAAAGTGTGCAAAGTTTGGTTGAAATCAGTCCAGTGGTTTAGGAGGAGATGTGGAACATACATACATAGCCACAATGACTTTTATTTAAATTAAGATAATTATTAGATAATTATAAGATAAAGATTGCTGCAAATAGTATGAGCCATAAAAAAGGTTTTAGTGAAGATTGTCACAATTAATTATTTAATTTTTAATTAAGTAAATAGTTAATTTTAATTAATCAAACAGTTAATTTTAATAAGTAATTTGATAATTAGTTAATTAGACAGATTACTTTAATTTGATATTTAACTAAACATGGCAGAACCTAGATTTATTTAATAAATTCAATATATAGTAGCCTAAAACGATAAGATATTTAAATAAGAGTTCCCTTTATCCTTTTTGATATTGAAAAATATATACTTACTTTAAAACTATCTTGGGATTTTCTGCCTGAATATTGGTTTTAACCTTCGATGCAGATTTAAATTTACTGTTCAAATTGGTGCATTCATATCCTATGCTTTAAACACACATATTAAATTTGCCACTCACAATGTTTAATAATTTTTAATCTCTTATATGTTAAGAATTTAGTGACTATTATCTCTGTAACCAGGGAGTTCTCTAAATGAACCCATTTTAATAGTGTTTAAGTGTTTTATGTCATGTGATTTTACCGTATGGCAAAGTAATGTTAGCACAATTATATTGTAAAGTAGATTAAATATATTAATTTTTAAATCTAGAGTCTTTCTTCATTCATGTCGAGTCAATTTCTTGTTACTGTTTCAGATAGGCTGGTTTAATGTTATCTAGGAGATATTTGCGCTGCTGAGATGTTTATTTCTTTATGACTCCTATCTGTTGAATGATTACGTGTTGATGTAAAAAAAATTGACCAAAGTACTGACCGATAAATCTAGCATAACTTTTTGGAATGAAAAATGTAATGATAAAACCTTTATATAGTAAAAAATTAAATGTCAGAGAGAAAACAGAATCACAGCATAAATATTGCAATGTGTAGAAACAATAAAGTCACTGGCTATGTCTGTATTGATCAATATGTAATATTTCATTACTTTTGTAACATTA
Source organism: Araneus ventricosus (assembly GCA_013235015.1). Lineage (NCBI taxonomy): Eukaryota > Metazoa > Arthropoda > Arachnida > Araneae > Araneidae > Araneus > Araneus ventricosus. The sequence continues at coordinate 4,954,733 of BGPR01000009.1, forward strand.
GTGTAAAGGAATCTACCTTTGCCTTGCCGAAAAGGGATTTTTTTCTTTTGTGGTTGTCATTGTCATATTCTGATATGATGGCTCTTTTAGTTCTTTGAAGAAATCCAAAATGATGAGGGTTTCTCATTTCTTATTATTGGAATTAAGGTTGCACTGAAACATTGGCCACATGAGGGTGCTGTTACGTGCGCCTCAGCACCTGCAAATGTAAAAATGATAGTTGTTGTTTGAAATCGTTAGCGAATGTAAGCCACATCGCAGCAATAACGTCTATAACATTACTTTGCGTTGTCATGAGTATCCTTTTGTTGTGGATATATTTGACTACGAAAATCCCTTGGAATGACACATTGATATCTCACGATGGCCACAAAGGTATTTAAAATATTACAAATCTTTAATTTACAATGAAAAGTGAAACGCTTTTAAAAAGTTAGGATTCGGCCGCTGAATATTCTGTTACCCGGCCTGAAATTTGGTATTCAGCCAAATCACTGTTACATCCCTAGTTTAAACCATGAAATATGTACAAAAATATATACAAAATTGCTGGTATCTGAGGTATGTCAAATTCTGTATTCATATTTTGCATACATTTAATGATTTAAGCTCGGATTGTTCTATTTATGTCATTGGTGTTTTCATGGGGATAATGGCTTTTATCTAATACTAATTTGAGGCTGATAAGCAGAAAAAACACCATTTTCAATATCATTGGGATCACCCCCCTTCCCGATGAGCAATATACAATCATATTCTTTTCATAATTTCCTCTTTCTCTCTTCTTTTCAAAAATCCTTTCAATAAAGTATGAATTCATTACTGATTACTTTCCCATCCAGAGTAAATATTATTTTCTTCCAATTTTATGTGAAAGCATGAGGCGGGGAACCAGCATTACTCAAGTATACTTCAAAAGTTACCTCATTATACAATATTCAAATTCTGAGACACTACATTTTTCTATCAATACATTTTCCTATAATCTACACTTTTCTAGATGCTGGAATTGTTAGAATTCTAGATGACTAGTGAATCTTCAGTCAAAGTTTAAAAAAAAAAAAAAAAAAAAAAAAAAAAAAAAAAACGTATTTTCAAGAAAAGTCAACTACAATTTACCTTGGATTTTCCTTTTTGAAGACTTTTGCTTGTAATTATCTGGTTCTTTTATTTTTGTAAAGGTACCACCACAGGTGGATTGGTGCTGAGCCCACCAGTTATCTCTTGGTCCTGGAGCTCTATTCATTGCTCTTTTGACTATGCCATAAAATGGACGTTTATTCTGACAAGGTCCATTACACTTCCACCAATGTGTTCGGTATGAATCCACTTCATCATGAAAACTATGGTAAACCTATAAAAATATTTGGAAGCCATCAGTAATACTCAAGTTCCAGAGAGCTAACATTTAAGAGTTTTTTAGAAAAGAAATATCCTCTTTGCAAGACAAATGCAAAAATTTTGCATGTACGCTAAATAGAAGTTTCTTCCTTTGTTTTCAATATAAAAAAGGAATTGGAAATAAAATTATTTTTCAAGGATAACCTGCTTATTCCAGTTTGCAAGTGCAAAAATTTAATTTATAACACCAGACATTATAAATGCCTTCAGAATTATCATAAAAAATTAAAGTACTGAAGTTTCTAGTAAAATATTTTAAATACAAAATTATATATTACTAAGTAAAACATACATATGAAAGAAATTTTTCTTAAAAATTCATTATACATGAACTATAAAAATTTAAATCATAATATTACAGTGCATTTATACAAAATTTGATTAAATGCATACTAATTTAAAGTAGGATTTATTTTATTCTCTTTCTGTCCCTAAAAAAGAACTTAAGTGTTCCAACAGAAAGCCAAGATCTGAGGGGGAGGGGAGCTGAAAGAAAGAATTAAGTGTTTTCATTCCTAATTAGTTTTCCCCATTCTATATAAAATACAAAGATAATTTGAAAAATCCTTGGTAAATAATTTAAGACTGAATTTTCAATTTTCTGATCAAATTTTTTTTCTAAATAATTAAATATGAATTTTGTAGTTATAAATAAAAATAATTTAAAATTTTATTTATATATTTTTTAAATATTACAGTATCAGTACGACAAATGGAATAGTTCTGGTATATTTACAGGTTTTTGAAGAACCTAATATACATTAAAAAACAATAAATTAAAAAAAAAGTTAGTGAAGAATTTTTAATTCCAATTTTTTTTTTGTCACAAAATATAAACCTATTCAAGACATTTAAAATAACGTATAAATTTCTAAGCTTTATTTCAAAACTAGCTGCCTTTGGCAAACAAATGGTTCGCCCCTATTACTACTTTTAATGATTCAGTTATATCAACAAAATGCAAAATATGTAGGTTGTTTGAAATAGTTGTTAATGTTGTATTTTATGTTAGTAATTTGTAATTAGAGCTATTTATCCGACAAAGTAATTTCTGCTTAAAATTTTCGAACAGAATAAACTATTATTTTTGAAAGAGAGAAAGAAAAAACCCTGAAAAAAATGACTATTATAAGTGAAGTAAAATGTTATGAAAAAAAAAAAAAAATGAATTTTTCGTTGATTTTTTTAGAAGAAACAATTACAATGGAACTTCGCTTAACACGTAATGAGAAAAATAAATTTTTAAAAATGACTCACTTAATGAGCTATGTTTCGAATAAAAAGTGACGAGAAGAGGAAGTTCACGGATTTTGCACCTGCTACTGTCCTATCCATGGAAGTTTTATTTTGCTTTAATTCTTATCAAACATGGTGTCTAGTGATGTGTTCTTATCAAATATGGTGTCTAGGGGGACAAACCTTACTCTCAGAGAACATAAGAAATATCACTTCCACATCGTTTCCTGCCTCAAAGTGATCGAAAATGCATGGAAAGAGGTTATCAAGAGAACCTTCACTTCTGCTTGGAAGAAGCTTTGGTCGGAGAGTGTTGTCGAATGTGGCATTGAGGAGTCTGAGACAGTACACTGTGGAGACTATAGTCAACGAGATTGTGTCTTTGGCCAAGATCAGGGGACTAGAGGTGGATAGCAATGATATCGATGAGCTTGTGGAAGAGGACAACTAAGAGCTGACCACCGAAAAGCTTATGGAGTTGCATTGTGTTTTACAGCAAGAAGTTATGGAGGAGAGCTTGTCAGAGGAGGTAACACCAAAGCAACAATCTTCTGGCACAATAAGAGAAATGCTGAAAGCTTAAGATGCTGTTGCATCATACATAGAGCAGCATCACCCTAATAAGGCAGTGGCTATGCCCTCTACAAATTTATTTCATGATAATGCTGTGTCGCATTTTCATCAAATTTTGAAGCATGAGCAAAAACAAATGTCTCTAGGAAGCCTCCTACTAAAAAAGAATTAGGTATGCATTATAATTCACATACAAACTTAACAACTCTATTAAAACACTTAGAAAAATTAATAAAATTTCTAAATGAAGCATCGAACTCAGTCCTGCAAATTATAGTATGTATGATAAATAATAAATTTATTTTGATTTTCTTTGTTCTGTTTTCTGCAAATCGTCTCCTGAATTCCATGTTCATTGATTCTGCTATAAAAGAAAAGATGAAGATAATTCAGCCCCTTAACAATCTTATCTATTTTCTTTGAATAAACGCTAAACATAAAAAATTTTGAGTATTTTTTTTCAGCATGGAACACATTATCATATTTTACATTAATTTATATAGGAAATATTGTTTCGCTTAACAAGCAATCTTCTGGAACAAATTACACTGATTACGTGACATTCCACTGTAGTTCTAAAATACAGATTCATCTAGAATGAAATAGTATAAAAAGATCATCTTTAGATGCATAAATTTAAATTTCTAAATTTCTCAGTTTGTAAATTAAATTTAAGGTTCAGAAAACTGTAAATGAAAGCAGTTATTAGATACTACTTCTCAAATATTAATTTGAATTACTTGCTACAATTTTAAATACACTTTAATTTTAAGTAAAATGGCATAAAAATAAAAAAAGGAATTTTTTGAAATAAATGAATAAACTCTATAATTCAAGCCAACGCTAGACAGTTTTTAAAAGATAATCACGAGTAATCAGAAAACGTTTATAAATTTATATATATAAAAAAAATTAGAGAAACATTATAAAAAAAGAAGCGAAAAACTATTTCAATTCTTTTTTAATTTGATGATTCATTATCTGCTTCGTTCAGATTGTGGTTTTCTAATGTTGTTTGTTGGAAGATTGCTTAGGCATATACAATTTGAAACAGAACTAAAAATTTGATAAAATTCTGCAAAAAAGTGTCATAGCATTAAGTTTAATATCAAACAAAAGGTCAATTTCCCCATTTTAAAATGTGTTAGAAGTGGTTTACATGCTAAATACATTTAAAATGTTTGAAAATTGTAACAAAAAAAATCAACATTTATCCTCACCTCATTAATTAAAAACTTAAAATTTCAAGGTAGTGAACTACGAATCTTCTCGCAGAAGTACCAGAACCAAAGATAGTGAAGTACTTTTAAGTTGATTTGAGTATCAGAAGAAGGATGGCACTCCCCCCCCCCTCCACTTGAAAGAAGAAACAATTTTCCGTGACCTTGTTGCGAGGGGTGTTGTCAATTCAGTGAATTTGCTAATTTGCGAGTAATTGACAATGCTTTAAAAATTCACTGAAATAATCTACAGAGTTGATACTAACAACATTAGAAAGATGAAATTTTGCACTTTAAAATGCCATAAAAATAATTTTTATGCAATAATTACTTCGGAAGTTATTGGCGAAAGAAAAACCGAAAATGAACAAATTTGGCTTAATTTTTAAATAATTAAAATCTGAATAAAAAGGCTTTGTGCACATTCCCACCCTCCACAGTATATCTGTACCAAATTTAGTACTTTTAGGTTCAATGGTCTGTTCTGGTGCAACACACAGATGGAGACATTCTCCCTTATTATAAGTAGAGATTTTATTTAAAAAAATTTGAAATCATTAAAAGGAATCCATATACTTTCTACAGCTGTAAAAGAAAAGACTTGCAGTACTTAGACAGCCTAATCATTGGATTATAAAAATTTTAAAAATGGCTCTCTTTTGATTGATTTGTAAAGTGAATAATGTTTAAAAAAATTCACAATTTTTGACTTATGTATGATTGTATGTTTAGATAAAGCTCATGAAGTATGTGAAAATAGTTGGATCTGCCTCCATTTTCTGAAGCTATGTTGGAACACATCTACGAATTCTGAATCGTGGTCAGATGACAAGCACCACACTCGAGCCCTCATCTCACTCTTCAACCTTTTACACCCCACTAATGTGAGGAAATTTAATCCGTGATAACAAACTTAACATTCACATATGCAAAGGAATAGAGTCAAGAACTTGTGATCCTCAAACTCTCAAAGACAAGGAACTACAACCGATGCTACTGTAGCCTGAGTAGTTTCTGAAAGCAAAAATGTAGAATTTTGGCCAAATAAAACTTAAAATGAAAAATAAAAAAAATTATAACTCACAGAAATTCTTGTACCAGCTTCCTTATTTATTCTGTACATATGCTTTAAGAATTCAGGTCCATGAGCATCATGATCCTAGCAATATACAAAAGTAGTAGAGTAGGGCATTTCAAAAACATTTTAAAACTTAATGGCATAATAAAAAAAAAAAAATATATATATATCCAATAAAAGCAAAAAGAAAGAGATTATGTCTTTCAAATAAATATTAGGCTACAATTTCAAAAAATACAGGGATACAATCTATATTAAAAAAGGGGATAATGAATATTTATATAATTTAAAAGGAAAGCTAAACTTATCATAGACACAATGACCACAATAATCAAATGATGATCACAGGAGTATTTACAGCAGGATTCATTAAAAAAATTATGGTTTTTATATCTAAATTTTAAAATAATTTGAAAAAGACTTTAGATGTTATTTAATGTGTTATATTTATTTACAGAAATATAACTGTGAAATTCAAATTAATTTTAAAACAACTGAAAACTATTTTTGCTAGTTAAAACCCTTTGTTCATTATTATAAAAATTTAGACAAATAGTATATTTTATATTTCCAAATTTAATAAAAATTTAATTTTTTGCATAATATCTTCTTCACATTCAGTAATTTTTTAAAAAAAGAATGAATAATTTAGAATTTTAAATTACATACATAAAAATGATTACTTTTTTTAAAAAGTTTTCTGTTACAAAAATTACTTTAATGCATGACTTCCTTAAATTATAAGTTTTGACTTACCATCAGTAGAACAAAGGAATCATATGACACAAGAAATGTCACCAATTGTTTTTGTTAAGATTCTTTTTCGTAAGTAAAAAAAGATACATTGTCAGAACACTTCGAAGAAGAAGTTAAAAAGTTGTATAACAAAAGTGTTCAAATATTAATAAAAAAGTTCATCTGCTTATCCTTTCCATCTCCTTATTAATAAACTAGCCACCTTTGGCAACCACCTGGTTCTTGCAAAAAATTTCAATAAAATCTTTTATTCATAGATTGTTCTTAAATTCCTTCCACCAGCAAAGTATTTTTAAATGTTAAATTTTGATAAACATGTTACTTGTCGTATCTTAGAAGTCTCACACTTGTTCTGTTCAATGTGCTATGAACCTGGATACCAAGGATAAAATACCTGTAGTAACAGCAGAAATCATTTGAAATTCATTATAACAATAAAAAGTATTGTTATAAAAAACATAACCAAAAAATATTTTTAAAAATTTATTAAAATTAAAAAAAAAAAAATTGTACAGAAACTAAACTAGTGCCATAGAAAAGATTTTTTTTGAATTTCAGATGATATAAAAATAATTTTGGAGCTATAATATTTTACAAAGTTATCAAGGAAAAGTGCCAGCATTTTAATTTTTAATTAATTAAAATCCCAATTACAATTCTAAAAAAATTCTCCCATTCACATCCTCCAAAGTATATCTATACCAAATTTCATAGCTGTAGGTCCAGCGGTTTGCCGTGAATAGAGATACAAATCGGTTTGGTTTTTCGCTGCAGATTTCGCAACCCAGATAACTGTTCGGTTTTCTGATCAGAACTTCTTGCCATCCGAGAAACCTTAAATTTTGCCCTACATTTTGAAAATAGTGACATCTATATTTTGACGGACAGCAAGAGTTCAATTCAATACTTAAAAAATTGGCCGGAAATTCGAGAAAAAACCGGTCAAGAGGTTATTTCCAAAATTGCTACACTTTCGCAGAAAAGTAGAGTTTGCTTCCAATGGATTCCATCCCATGTTGTAGTATTTGGCAATGAGGAGGCAGACATGCTTGCGAAAGAGGGAAGTGCTCTTTCTTCTGCATCCTCTAGCGAACTCTTCACGTCCGAAATATATTCTATTCACAAGGCTATAGCAAATTCTGCTTGGAGAAATCCTCCCACACATGATTGGTATGCCGGAAACCGTCCTAGTCTGTCTCTACAGTCCGTAGGCACAAGATCCGCTCAGACTGCATTGGCCAGGTTGCGTAGTGGACACATTAAAAGCTTAAAATTCATCGATAAGGAAAAGACCTTTTCTTCTTGCCCTTGTTCCTGTTCTGCTTCTCCTGCCCATATCATTGACTGCATTGGCGCCTCTGCGAGGCAGCTGTGGAGTGGGGAGGGTAGAGGACTTGTGGAGTTGTTAGAGCGACATGGTGTCATGGGCCTGGTCTAATCTTGGGCCAGGGGGACATGAAACAACAACAGAGATACAAATGGAATCAAAACTATACGCTTTTATAATAAACAGGGTTACCAAACTCTTCATCCAACTAAAAAACTGCTGTAGGGGGAAAAAAATTAAGAAGTTATGCTTTAAGTTTAGCTATATTAACAAGCAATTTTGAAGCAACAAGAGGGCTATTTTGGGACAGACCTCGTAATTTTGAACCATGGTCAAATGACGAGGATGACAACTGAGCTGGCATCTCCATCTCCAAACTTTTGCACCACACCAGCAGGAGGACGTTTGACTCCTACATATGATTTAGTGTGCAACAGGCTCAATATACGACAAATTTTCAGTGGAATTGGGCTTTGAACCTGAAACCCTCCTCCGGCTCCAAGGCTGACACCTTATCATTAGGCCAAAGCTGCCAAAAGTTATGCTTTAAAGTAATATAAAAACTTTTAGGAATTCGGCTGCTTTGTCACATTTTTTTCTTCCAAACCTACAGGTTAACAACCAAAATATAGACAGGTATTTACATAAATGTATAACAAAGGTATTGACTACTATACTATAAAAACTTACCTTATTATTTGCAGTGACAAACAAGTAGGCATGAATCATTTCATGCTGATAAGCAAATGAATGGAAAAAACAGCGTATGAAAAACAAACAAACAATTATTTTAAATCATGAGAAATAAGATTTACAAAATACCAACATGGAAGATAAATATAAAACATAAATAACAAAAATAAAAAATATATATCTGTAGGACTATATGCTTAATTTTTCCAAAAAGCTCACTTTCATAGTTTTTAATATCCGGATTTAAAAAAATTCCATACATGAACTTTACTGGGGTGAAGTAAATAGGCAAAAGATATCAATATTATTTGAAGCCTTAAAAATTTATATTAGTGGATGAGAAATGCAAAACTTTTAAGCATACCCAAAAAGATTTGAGAGGGGGGGGGGGAGGATTTTATTTGTACTTTCTTGTATATAAAGAAAAAATATTGTCATCATCAAAAAAATTCAACCTTGAGATTTTGATGTATCTCCACATTTTAGACCTCACCAAGTATTTAAAAAAATAAGTATGCCTGTCACTCTGTCTGAGAACACGATAACTCAAAAACTGTTTGAGCTAGATAGATGAAATTTGGTATGTGGTATTTATACCAAATTTTGCAGATTTCTATCAAATTTTGGACAAATTCGTACATAGGCAGTCTTTCTTTCTGTCTTCCATGAACACGATAATTCAAAAACTTAAATAGCCAGACGGATAAACTTTGGTACATAGTTTCATCATCAGAAAAAGAATAAGGCATATAAAATACATACTTAGTTTTTTCCCCATCATACTATGAACAGGCCATATTGTGTCCTGATATATGAAGGTTGGAAAAGCAGGGAGATAACCCTGTCGCCATGCCACAATCTTCAATTCAGTAGGCAGTAAAAATCCGAGTATTTCTGGTGGTTCCAACCCTGCCCAAAGTCTGCAATTTTTATGCAGGTTGGATCACATATTTATTAGGGAGTATACAAGAAAGTCTAGAGGAGACCACTCCTTTTTATATACCATCTCCTTTCATATATATGAAAGGAGATGGTATGATATTTTGGTAAGTATGATAACATTTTCCACATGTTTAACGAATTCATAACATTCTCTGCTAATATAACTGCATCTAATTAAGAATAATGCTAAGCTGCATCTAATAAAGAATAATGCTAATAAATATGACTAAATAAGATGCTTTATTCATACTCACCAGAAGAGTCTCTATTAAATCTTTACGAGGTCGAAGCTTCAGCAAAGGTAAACTTAAGCGGACTGAGCACAATCTACCTCTACCTTCATAACAGCATACACCAGCACATCTGAAACAAATATTTTTATTATTCAATCATTGCATTTGTACTTACATAAACACATAAAAATATGAAATATTCAAACTGTGATTGATGTTTGTTTTTAAAAAATATTTGCATCAAAAATCTATCAAGAAATATTTTTCACCTTCACCAGGAAAAAAAGTGTGACGACGAAGAATATGACATTTTAACAATACATAGAATACAAAACAATATCATATCAATAACTTAATAAAATAACTATAAAAACATAATAAAAAATAATCAAAACCTAAACTATAAAAACTAATCATATGAAAATTAAATCCATTTAAATTCAGTAACATATTTTATGAGTTATTTTAAAAAGAAAACAAACAGTAAGCATAACAAAATAACTAAGCTACATTCCACTTATTTTCATCTAGAGTTGGGTTGATACCAGATTTTGCTGTATCAGGTACAAATTGATACTGATACATGCTTGTATCTGATACAGCTGATAAGAGATCCCTTCCTGTCGGTACAGAACTGGGTAGGCAATCAGGTAGTGATACAAAATTTTTTCCTTGGCAATGCTAGCATGTGTTATGTGTGTGTTTTTTTAACTACCTATCTATATATATAAAACGCTAAGGTGGAAAAGGACATGGCGGAAAAAGGGGGTTAATTTCTCTTTTGTCGATGGCAATGTCTGTTACCAAACAAAACCGGAAGTCCGCCATGTTAGGAATAACACTATAGGAATATCCTGTTACTATATTCGTTGTGGTGTAAAATAACTTTTTCTCTAAAAAAAAATGAGTTTAAGACACAATATTTCTTGCAATATAATGAAACTTTGGATGAAATGATTTAAAAGAGATCATTTAGAAATGAAGGCGATGGCTTACGAGAGCCAGAGAACGTTCAGGTCAAAGTCAAGATAATTTAAGTCAGCGACTTGGAATTATCTAAAAAAAAGTTTGAATCAAAAACTTGCAAATAAATTTTATCAAACCTTCCCCTCAATCTAAAATTCAGTAATCTTTAAAATTATGTTCTACATTTTAGTATTTAATTTAGAATTCATTATTATAAATATAAATTTTTTAACAATTTCTTCTTAAATTCATAAGCAGATGGCGCCACTGGCTTAACAGAATGATCTGTAAACATAACATTTTATCCGTTACTATTGTACCTGCAATTAACGTTTCATCTGCCTGTATAGTACCTGCAAATAACGTTTCATGTGCCCATGTAGTACCTACAAATAATGTTCCATTCTATCGCACAGTGCCTACAAATAATGTTCTATTCCATCGCACAGTGCTTACAAACAACATTCTATTCTATCGCACAGTGCCTACAAATAACGTTTTATTCGTACCTTCAAATAAGGTAAGCTAAGGTTCAGGGCCAAAAAATTTTATTCCTTCTTGATTAAGGTAAAAGCATTAAAAGGAAACAGCTTAAGATTTTTATTTATTAATAATATTGTCTTTTTTTATGTTCATAGTGCTAAGATGTCACAAGACAATCTCTTTATTATTAATAATAAATATAATTTGTTTTTAGAATTAATTTTGGAATAATTATATTTGTTTTAATTTTGCAACTCTTATTTGTTTATTTATGCACTTCAATAATTTTCTTTGATAGTTTTATTTGAAGAGAAATATCTTTTTTATTCTGTGCTGATTTAAGTTAAAGCATCAGAAGCAAAATAAAGCTGATTCATATATATTATACATAAAGATTTTAAAATAATTATGCTAGGACATGTATTGTCTTCACTGTGGCGAGCGAAGCAAGCAGGGTTTGCGTAGCAAACCAGGGAGGATTGCAACGCAATCCTCCTGGGGGGTTGGTGAGCTTTAGAGAGCAGGGGGCAGAGCCCCCTAGTATATATTATTTCTTATCATTACTTGGAATAAAATTATTTTTAACACATTTTTTTTAACCTTTTCTTGCAGTGTTTATTAACTATATAAGATTGATGGGATTTTCTATGATTAAATAAATATATTTTGCTTTAAGCATTTCTTTATTCAAAACAAATAAGTAACTCAACCTACAGAATTATTATTAGTAAAATAAATTGAACATAAAAATTAAATGCTGAACATGAATAGAATTTTCAGAATATAGCGATTTAAAAAATATAATTAAACAGAAAATATTTATATTTTAAAATATAAATATACAATGATATACTTAAAAACAAAATGAAACTGTTGCTATCAGTCTTTTAAGTTTTAGAAAAGTCTTTACTTTTTAAAAATGCTTTACGAAATAATGTACAAAATTAAAATTAGCAACTAAAGCTAAAATTAACGAGCAATTTTAGAAGAGATGGAGATAATAGTTTTTAAAGCTAAACGTCTATTAATATATAGTTTAATATGAACAACTTCAAACAAGAAACGTGAAATTTCTCTTTAATTAAGAAAAGAGGGAAGTAGGTATATTAACAAAAGCATAACATTGAGAACATACAAGGTACAGCAACAAAAGAGTTAAAGAGAGAGATAAAAATAATTTAATTCTAGTTTTAAAAAACTAATTTTTTTTACTTTGTCAGAAGATAATCTTGGTTTTTTGTCATTTAAGATCAATACCACTATGGAAAAAATGAGTTCTCATGGAACGGATGTCAGAATCAGGCAAAAATGTTTCCCGACTAGTTTTTTTTTTTTTTTTTTAATACAGAAAATTGTACCTCTCTTCTCGCCACTATTTTAATCGTTCTTTAATAAGGAAGTACCTACCTACTTCGGGGATCATTCTCAATCGAGATGTTCCTACACGGGTGTATGATGCTGAAATCCTATTGTATCTTTTCCACAAAATTAATGCATTGCATATCAATCCCACACATACCACTCCCAGCTTGGGAATCCCGCATTCCGATACACTTAACTATTTATTTCTCTCTTCCCCCCACCCGTCATTACTTCAAAACCAAGGCCACATGCACTTCATCATCACTCCTCTACCGAAAACGCGAAGCAATCGCGAGCCCGGAACTGTATCAATCTAATATCAACATGATACATCATATCAGCCGACCGAAAAGGAACGCGATGGAAGCGATTGCTTGTATCAATCTGATATAAACATGATACAAAATGTATCATATGATACTTCATATCAGCTGACCGAAAAGGAACGTGACGGAAGCGATTACTTATAGTTATCATTCGAGTCCAAGAACTGATACCGAGTACCTGATACTTTTGGTCTGTATCATTTAGGTGTATCTGATACTTTTGCATACCTGATATAAAGTATCAAGTTGATACAGTATCACCCAACCCTATTTTCATCACACATTTTGTTGAAATCTTGTGAAAATATATTTTGAATACAAGTCTAAAACTTTCATAACATTTTTTAAAATTATTTAATAATATAAAGTTTAATGCAGCTCAACTATAATTTTTGATTCAGCATGACCTATCATACATACATGGTCTATCATGGGATAATATCATTCTTTCAGTGATTTCACAAGTGGTACTTTTATTTTCTTATAATTATTAGATTTTAATCATCATCAAACCACATATATGAAAATACACTTAGCTTGACTACTGCAGCCATAAATAAACAAAAATAATAATAAAAATTTAAAAAATAACCTTGATATAAAAAAAAATATTGAAAAGGAACAATTACAGTGTCATTCTTGGACTCCATCTCACTTCCACAGCATCCAATTTTCCATAGAAGAACTTAGCATTGAATTCCAAGAACAAGGCATGAATATCTGGATTAGGATCAATTAATTCCCACTGAGAATCAATTACACTTAAAGGTTTAGAATTTGATTTAGATGTACTTGGAAAATCCACCTAAAAATAAAATAATTTGATTTTAAAATAGATTATTAGTCTATATAACAAAATTATTTTAATTGAGGATCTCTTCACGAATCATAATTTTTATTTACTAAAACGTTTTCTAAAGATTAAAAGGAATTATTTTCTTGGTGTCTGTACTAATATAAAAGGATATGTCTGTGTTGGTGCTCTACAGGGCAGACCTCTGGACCTAGAGCTACGAAATTTTGCACAAACATACTTTGAAGGGTGGGAATGTGCACCTCAGAGCCCTTTATTCGAAATTTCAATGAATTAAAATTTTTTTTTTGGCATTTTTCCTTTATAACTTGTGAAAATATTACAGCATAAAAGTCATTTTTACATCATCTGAGAACACAAAAAATTACCTTTTCAATTATATGAACTAAGTTGCCATACGATTTTTTTCTCAAATTTTAATAAATTTTTTAAATTATTTTTTTTGGTATGATTTGCAACAATACTTTTCATTGTTACAAAGAAATTCAAACAGTTTATGTTGTTTAAAAAACCATTTATTTGAGGGTTTCCCTTCCATTGTTGAATGCAAAGGTAATTATCACAATGAATTTTCTTCCCCCCTTCCTTTTATTTATTTCACCAGGTTTACTGGAAATCTGTAAACAAAGTCCTCTAAGGTAGTAAATATATTAGGAAATGTATCCATTAAGCTGAATGAATATGGTTGCTATGTTTTAATTCTTTTTTATCTGCACATTTGCCTCACCTTTTTAGTGTTGAAATGAAATGCGCATTTTGCAAGAGGAATAAGAAAGTGAAGTTGGAGCCGACAACTTACAATTAGATGTTACACAGAAAGTTTCTTTACTCCATTAGGGATGTTCATGTATACAAACAGAACATGTGCAAAGCTACTAAAAGAAAACGGGTTAAATGTCTATCACAATTTGAAGTTTAAAATTACTTTGTTAAGAGAATCATCCCCGTGGCAGAATCGCGGAGACAGGGCGACAATGTCGACAGAATGGCAGAGGTTTCATGCAGAAAGATTTTCATTTTGGAAACAAATTATATTTTTGCAAAGAGCTGAGATCGTTCCGCAGAACCAGCTTGGTTTTCTGCAGACGATGAATCACTTTCAAACATTCTGGGTCAGATAAAAGGGAAAGTTGACCCCTACACAATTCTAGCAACAAAACTGCATTTTTGAAAAATAATATAAGTGATTTGGCTATGTACACTGCATCACTTATTAAACAACAAGATTCACATTTCTCTGAAAATGAATGCAAGAGTAAAGTGACTGCTTTTGGAGTTGCAAAACATTTAAACTTTTTATTTTACAATGATTCCTTATTGTATCCACAAACTACTGCAAATATACACCAAGCTAACACAGTAAAAAGTTTAAATGAAGTCAGTTTCAATGCAATGTTAGTGAAATCCCTTTTATTACAAAAGACAAAGATGCAAGATATACTCTTTGGTTCGAATTTGCCATTTTTAATGAATGGGTGCATTCAAAATTATACAACTATATTTGTGATGGTAATATCTATTCACAAAAGTTGCTTTACAGAACAGCTTTAAGTAGTAAAATACCTTCATTCACGAAATTTTTAGCTTCAGCACTTACTATGCCAATTTCTGAAGCAATATGCGAGACATGGGGTTCTCGTCATTGACCAGGTGAATAAGAAGAGAATGAGATCTGAAGATGATATAGGAACAAATTATAACTTTTATTAAAATAAATGGATCAGCTTCAGGTTATAAAGATACTAGGAAGTGTTTAAAAGCAGCATTAAATCTAATGTATGGAGCAAATTATTCTCTGCATATTACAAACATTCATAGAAACAAAAAGCTAAGAAAATTTGTTATCTCTGAAGTTGTAAACCGAGTGAATAAATAAGCTGAATGTTTACCTTGTTTCAAATGATTAATGGCACAGTTCATTAGTACAAAATAAAAAGAGTGCATTAAACTTGCATCATACTTAAGATAAATATTGTGTTAGTATAATGGTTTTTTTTGTGTGTATATGTGTTTTATTTAAACACTGTATAAAACTGAATTTGTTAAACTAAATATTTTACTTTATTTATGAATTACTCTTAGATTTGTCCGTTTGCAAATTCATACTTAACAGAACATTCTTACAGAAAGATTTTGATTTATTAATGAAGTTTGTTGCAAAAATCATAATAATTTTCTGAAACAGGGGGAATCATGAATAACAAGCTATGCATAAGGGATTCAATTGAAATTATATTCTCGGCGAACAACCTTGTCGCCGAAGGTGGCTAGTAAAAGATATAATCTTTTCTAAACCTATGTCATAACAATCCATTTACCTGTTTGTTTGCTGGCTGAGATTCATCTCTGAATTCTTGTTGCAATGATAAAGCAAAGGCTAGGTCAAGATCTTCATCAATCTGATTAAAAAGTGCTTCATCCTGCAAAACAATTCAAATTTTTAATAGTTCAATAATCATATGCTTTCAATATTTTTTACTCTCGGTCATAGGTAAAATTTTCTACACTAAAATATACGATACATTTTTTAAATATAATCAAACTCACTGGTATAAACAATCAAGAGTCTTGAAATCTATATATCTGAGAGAAATTTTGTGGTTTCTCAGTCTCAAATGTCACATAAATGTGCATCAAGAATTACAAAAAATTAATAAAATTTTGACTGTAATCGTATGCTTTTTGAATTCCTAACTCTCTATACTCCGAGACACATAACCTAATTAGAAAATAACAACTGCATGTGAATATTATAAACAGCAAGTAGATTTCTAGCACTCTTACAACAATTCATTTTGAATATTGATTCAAAGCATTTTGGTTGAAAATCAGATAATGATTTTTTTTCTTTTTCTGAATATTTATATATTCAGATTTTCATATTATTTTTTCCATACCTGAGCTAGGCCACTGACTTTTTAATCTATATAATAAATGAAAGACTAAAATTTTGTTGCTAATACAAACATGCACCTATTTTTCTTAAAATCTATTTGTTACTGCTCAAAACTTTTCTCAAGACATATTCATTTTATTTTAAACTAATTCCAAATTCATTACTGGAGACTACAAAATTCTTTATTAGCAGAAAGCAAGATTAATGGAGTTTTTTTTTTTCCCTTCCTGTAGTTAAAATTATAAAATGTAATTCAATTTATATATCATAAGTTTGTGCAGCAATAATAATTGTTATTGTTCTGCAAATTGAAATTTTCCTGTCAGAATGCAGGACATGAACTAAATTTATATGTATGACAGTTTATGATTTGACATTTCTATCCTTATAGATATGTTTGCTTTAATGTTAAATGAGGCGGCAGCACTTTCTCATTAATATATAATGACAATATATCAACAAGAAGGATAAAACAGAAGAAAAAAATTACGGTAAAACTGCAAGTAAAATTATTTGGATAGGCTATAAGGCATGTTTTATTTACAATAAAAAATGTTTCTAATGCCTATGATGAAATTCAATTGAATTTTATCAAGTTCCTTTTTCATCATTCTATTTTTTGAATATGATTTTCAATATATATATATATAAAACACAGAATCTAAATGTATGAAATAGAAAATGAGCATTATAAAACAAGATGGAACTGAAGCTCTTCAAAAATATGAATAGGATAGATGCTCCAGTTTTGGCCACATTAAGAGAAAATTTGAATTGGAATTTTCACTGTGGATGACTGGCTAAACCTTTTTAAGTTGTACTTACACTATTCTTTAGTAAATTTTATTGCCATTCAGTAAATTATAAAATATTTATCTGGAAAAAATTATATTTTGAGTTATGAATTTTTAAATAATTTATCACAATTTGTACCAATTTTGGACACATTAATACCCAGGAGCAGAATTATATCCAGTGTTCCACAACATGACCTCAAACAGTTGAAAATGTTCTGCAGGCAGTTTGTCCAAATTTCGCAGACAACAGTAAAATGTAGAATAGATATGAAAATACTAATTAACCAATAGAATCTTTATTACTCATTAATGACAAAACATTATATTAAAACTAATTATTTAAAACAAAGGCATACATTCAGAATTTGCAATTCTGACAATGTCTTTTGAAGTCAGTTTTCAACGTGCTTGTTTCGTATTTTCAACTCTAGTGACGTAAGCCATGCAATGAAGGAGAGTTATTTTTGCCATTGCTCCAATCTCTGGAGGCTGCTTTGCGCCAAACGTGAAGAGAGATGCCACGGCATCACTTTGCCTCACTTTGATTGTTCTGCAGAACATATCGTGTTTTTTTTTGTGGTGTGTGAGCGTATTTTTTTTTTTTTTAAAGGATGAAATGTTCTGTAAAGACCACGCTTGTTCTGCGATGTATGTTGCACTCTTAAGCATTTTCTGCTTCCGGGCATTAATATTATACCATATAACAGACATTTTACTGAATATTAAGCAAAATTAAAGTATTTTGTATTTTATTACATTATTTTCCTATTTTATAAGTTATTTTTTTGTTGAATTTGTAAAAACTTAAAAATAAAATATACATAAGGTGATTTTAGCCGTAAATTTGGGTTAAAGAAACAGGAATGCAGAAAACATTTAATTCAGTTGGTAACATACATGCTGTATATTACTAGCATAATTTTTTTTAAATGCGTGCAGGAGGTGAATTCATATGCAAATATGCTTTTAGGAAATAAAAAAAATGAAGTTTCATCAGTATTATACACCTGTATGGGATTATTTAAAACACTTGTTTCTTCACCTAAGAGTTTTTCAACTTCCTTAAACAAATTTCTGCTTTTATCCTCTGTAATATTTCCTTGTGCTTTATTCAAAAACTCTACCTTACACCTGATTCTAGGATGGCATTTCATAAAAGAATTATAACAATTTTGAAATTGACTTTCTATTTTGCTGGCCTGGACAATCTTTTGAATAGAGAAGTTGGTCTTAGGCAATTGAAAATCCTGTTCTTGCGATACCCAAAATCTATTGTTCCAACCGATTTTTTTACCTCAATTCCTAATACTGCACGAGAACCACCACGCCCACCCGGAAAATGATCAGGGTTCGATCCAGGTTTTTTAGGGGCCCATTTTTGTGAAGGGGGGGAAAAAAAAGTGAAAAATAAAAAATATTTCTGTGAGAAAATTTTTGAATCGTTGTTTGGCCGTGGAAAAATTTTAAAACGGAAACATTTTTATAAAATTAAATTTTGTAAAAGGGCCGAATTTTGTGAAGGGGCCGTTTTTCTGAATTTGAATTTTGTGAAGGGGCCATTCTTATGAAGTGGAATTTTGTGAAGGGGCTGCAAAACGGTCTCAATTTTTACCTGGATCGACCCATGATAATGCCTCCGTAATCTTATGACACAAGGCGGAGTGAAGGATTCCATAAACTTTACTAATTTTAAGTGCACGATTTCCATTTTGATTGTCCTTAATTGCATTTCAAAAATTAATTGGAGAGTAGCAAAATCTCTTTTTGATGGAAATATCATCTGCCTTCTTATTTTTAAATTGGAATTATTGCTATGTAAAATCTAAACAAAACTAAATTAGTTACTTTTATTTTATCCTGATATTCTTAAAATTATTTTATGACTAAAAACATAATAATGAACCATGCAGCCAAAAGTGGTACATAATAGTACATTTAGAGTACCAGTTTTGGCCACCATCCACTAAATGTTAAAAATAATTTAGATATAAAATTAGGTTAGAAAGAAAGCCTACCTCATAAACCCTAAAGATAATTAATTTTAGAATAAACAGTTATTTCTGAGAGTCTGATGATGAAAGCTTGCAAAACCTTGCTCCTTAACAAAAATCTTAACATTTGCGAGTGTACAATGCATGTTCATGCATTTAATTTTCTTACAAATCACATGTTAAGGAAATATGAACTAATCATAATGTAAATACTAAAAGAGAGTTTGTTTAAGGTATAGGAATGCATCTTAGTGGTTAATATCCAATCAGCGGCTAATTCCTGGACAATGCAGTGGCCAAAAGTGGAGCATCTACCCTACTAACTATTAACATCTTCATGAAATTGGTCAAATTCAGCAAGTTGCACTACTTTAGCATTAAATCCAGAATGATTAAAATAGGATGTCATCTTTCACAGACAAAGCTGGTTTTAATAAATTGCTTTAATTTACTTTTAGAATCCGATCTATTTAACAAAACCAATGTGATAAAAATGCTATTTTATAGCCGCCATTTCAGACAACGATTAGAACAAATTTCAATGTGATATTAGAGTAGAGAACTCACAACAATAATATCAAACCCTAGATACCGAAATAGTTTACGGTAAAATTAAATACAAAATAAAATATAATACCAAGAAGAAATGTTTGCATATTTTTGGAAATTAACTTACATCTTGAAAGAAACAGGAGAAATCTTCATTTTCCATGACAACTTGGAGTTATTAAAACAGAAACTATTTACTTGAATGATAGGAGCTATGGGATTTGAAGCAACAAAGGCTGTAATCCCCGAAACTATTTAATTTAAAATTACATTAATAAAATAACAATCCAATCGCGCTTAAAAAAAAGAAAGTAAGTATTGATTTGCTTCGTTTCACTTCTTTACCTTAGTTTGATTGAAAAACAAATAATGACAAATGTTCTGTAGATGAAATTTTTAAATTAAAATCATTCGATCAATAATAAAATGTACCTATTTAACATTATCATATAGAATATAGTTTTTTTTTTCATAAATATATTATTTCTAGAATTATTAAGTAATGACACATGTGTTTCCTATACGTCATATCCGCTTACCAATACCCCAATGCAAATAAACAAAATTTACTACATGTTTGTTCGCTCACTTCATTTAAAACGCGCGAGTGACGAGTTTATCAGACAGATAATCAAGTACTTGCCAGTGCCGGTATCGTATGTTACAAGAAATATCAGTGTTAAATTGACCAGACGTTTTGATAAATTCCTTGGTAAGACATATTTTTTTGTCTATTTTAGGATTTTATATAGATATTTTGTTCAAAGTTATGATTTTACAGAATAAAATTGTATTATTTTATTTCTCTAATAATAATAAGAGTAAATGTGTATGTCGGGGATGTTTCCTAGTATCCCCTGTATGTCTGCCTGTTGGTGCTCAGAAGGGCAGTCCATTGAACTTAGAACTACCATATGCGAAACAGATATAGCTACTTGAGAGGGCAATAATGTGTATCTCAGAATGATTCTTTCAAAATTTTAATTAGTCAGACACTAAACAAAAAGTTGGCGTTTTTCTACGATAATGTTATTAATCAAGAAAGCTTTTTACACCATCTTGAATAGAAAATTACATTTTTAATGATAACAGTGTAACTGCTGAAATTTTTTTCTTTAATTTTAATATTAAAAAAAATATATATATTAAGCATCATTCAAAATAATATTTTTTATTGTAAAGAAATTCAACCTAATTCCATTATTTCTTCAAATGTTTTAAATATATTTGTTCTACTTTTCTAAAATGCTAAAAATATATTTCTTTGCTTATTAATATTTATCTAATAGGTTTATGAGAGGGGAAAAAAAAACTCCTTTAATACAAAGATTTTGATGAAGGAACAAGGCAGTGCTTTCCCCTCTTTTTATATATTTAAAAGATAAGGTCTATAGTTTCCCTTAACCATCTGTGAAGTTACTATTCTTATTTTCCCTTGTTAGTAATCAAAATACCTATCACACACATAGTGACTATAGGGACTAACAGGATAATAAAATGAAATAGTCCAAGACAACTCAAGAATGTTATACAGTGGAAGCTATGGATGGTATTATTCCGCCGAGTGAAATAGTCCTGCAATTATCCTAATGTATTTTAAAAGCAATTGACATATTTGAACAGAATTTTGCTTTAAATAATAACAAAAACCGATATTCTCTGCAATAAAAATCTATTTTCAGAACGTATGTTATTTAATTTCATAAATCTTTTTTCCCGCCTAACGTCTGAAATTACGTCAGTTCCAAAACGACCTTGAGCATTGGGGGAAAAGGCTTTTTTTTTCTGTTCCTTCGGGGTTCACATTTTGGCGAGTAATCTCTCTCGGTGCTCGCGTGATTATGGTTACTCGGAAAACGTAACAGAATTTATTGCTCTTAATTAATTTCTTTTTATCATTTTTACATGGTAGCAACTTCTAAAATATCGCTGCTTTTGAAATTATTTATTGATCTTATCTTTTTCAGTATTTGCATCATTTTTTGTACATATATATACAGTGGCAAATCCAGGAGGGCTATCAGGCTACAGGCCCCCCCCCCCCCCCCGAGCCAAGCCAGAATTCTTGATATTATTTAAAATCATTACAACTGTTTTTTTCTTAATTTCCCTCTTTAAAAAAAATTTCAACGTTGCTTCTTTTAAAATTAATTAATTTTTTTAAATGCATTAATTAATTCTTTTAAAATTAATTAATTCTTTAAAATGCATTAATTCTTTTAAAAAACGTTTCAACATTGCTTTCTGACTTGACAGGTTTGAAAATTTTCCTATTTTTGTAGTCATTCCACTTGTACTTGTAGTTTTGACGCGGCTTTGAAGACATTTTTTGGCTAGTTATTTCATTGTAATTTTTATTAAGTTATAGAAAGTATTGTAGTGTTCTTCGATTATTATTCGAGCATTATTCATTGTAAATATTTTGTTTTTTTTATTAAATTTCCTTTTAATTATTAAAAAATTTATGCATCTTTTATTTCAAGATAACAACATGAAAGCATGGTTAGTGTAATCAATTCTTTTTTTTTGCATAGAATCTTCTGCTGTATACAATTTTAAATATAGTGTCAAGTGTCTACTATTGATATTTCTCGGGTTTCCTTTAATTAATAATGCACAAATTATGTACTTAAAAACAATGTATTAGTAAAAAAAAAATCGATCCAAGCAACTTTCTCTTTTTTCTTTGAGAACGAAACATTGGCGTACACGAAGCAAAGAAAATCTACTTCTGGTTGTTGCCGAATTCTAATAAAAAGTAACCCCAAAGCGTGTAGAAACACCAACTACGTCATTCATCGGTCAGCGCCGGAAGCATACCGTAATCTCTGTTAGCTTCTTGGCCTGTCTTTCAGTATATATGATTAGAACCGAGACTAATTAGTGAAATGGTAATGAATAATAAAATATTACTACAGCAGGAGGTTGTACCAGCCTTAAGAAAGTTAAAAATTCTGATGGACCTGTACACAGATTTTTCCCTTTCATTTTGTTGTAAACACATGCAGTAATGACTTTTTAATATACAGATAGTGTTGCAACTTTTAAACATTCCTTTTTTAAAAAACTGCTTTGATTTCTTGGGTATTGTTTATCTTAAATGGTTGCTTTTTTATTTCAGCAACTTTAATTTTTCAATATATACATTAGGTATTCATTTTCATTCAAAATTAAATTTGTGAATGCAAATATCTGATAGTTATTTTAGCAGGGCTTTTATATTTTTGATATTAGTGAGTAATCAGAATTGGTATTAAGTCATGCTTGCTATCCATTTTATTATTTCCTCCAAAATGTTTTTTGTCGCAAATAAATATTTTTAGATTAACTTTTTTAAAAATTACTAACCTTCATGAATTTTATCCTAAATTTCATAAATGAAAATTTTAGAAATTATCAAACACAAAATACAACATAAACTACAGATCTTTATATGCTAGAATAAGTTGCAAATTATTTTATACTATCATAAACATATCAGAACATTTCAATTTTCTAAAACAAATAATTATGATATTTTCTATTATTTTTAACACCTTCAAAAATGTAATAATATTAAAAATGAAGCGTACCCAATTTAGGTCTGTGCAATGAATTTGAAAATATGACAACTAAAAATTTATTCCAGAGCAAGATAAAGACCATATTTCTAAACACAACCATCAATTAAATCAAGGTTGATTAAATTATTTTTAATTTTAGAAAAAGAGGCAATTTTAGATGTGAAATGAGTCACAACCCATAATACTGGCTGATAAGCTGGTAAGCCAACAGCAGCTAGCATTGAATAAACTTTAATTCAATATATTTTAATCTACTTTCATTGTATTTGATCTCTATTAAAGAAATCAACATATGTTTCTAGGTATTCAACTATTCCATTATGTTGGAAGCTATTTTGTATCAGAGAGGAAAATTAGAAGTTTTGGACCAACTCCTTTTGCCTGCTAAAACATCCTATGATAATATTACTTCTGTACAAGAAGGATGGGAGGCTATTAAATCTATGAAGGTAATTATGACATTACATTTTGTTTTAAATTCTAGATATTTTATTTGAATTATGCTTCAGGTATTCTGTTACTCATCGTCATCGTTCAAGCAAAAGTCATTAAGTCCAAAACTATAATTTTGAGATACAGTCAATTTGAACTTGATTAATTTTGAGTCATTATGATAAATAATAAAAATTATTTTACAAATTTCTTGCTCCTATGGTTGGTTTACTGATGTTTAGATAATAAGTTTATACGACAAAATAATTAACTGGAAATTCTAATCGACTGCAGTAGTCTGTAAAATTTTTTTGTGGACTTAGTGACTTTTCCTGAATGTCAATGATATGAAATTTTTATACATAATAAAAAAAAAATATTATTAAAATAAAAAGTTTTAGTAAACCTGGAGTTTCGAATGCTTACTATTTTCTCTCCAATTTTCTTTGGTGCAATTTTGTTTGCCGTCGGCAAACACTGTTTAGGAAATGCAGTGAGTTTTTTATAGGTCTCCTGCACATTCAATGCCTACAGCATCTCAAAACGAGAGATTGGCCTTCGGCATTGCAAGTGTGTACCGGGCAAATTTTTTTAACTTAAAAAAAAAACATCAGCGGCTTCACTTTCAGCAAAGTGGCCCCTCGTAGCTCCGCTTTTTCATTGGGAAACAAAACACACAGGGAAAGCACAAATGCAGGAGAAACACGACGTCTGAAGACGATGAAACATAGCAAGGGAAACATCATTTCCAGAAAAAACATTTCTCCAGCAAGAAATGTTTTTTGGAAGCCATAATCAGCAACACAGAGAAAGAGAATCAGCAAATTCGATGAACGGAAATCTTTAGAAGAGAAGAGAACAGTTATTGAAAAAAAAAAATCTTTTGGTAAATGATCAAAAATTCCAAACGAAGTATTATTCAAATTCGTATATTGACCAATCAAATCAAAGACAGCAGACCAATGGAAATTAGGGCATCCACCATAGATCGATAAAAAATCACTGTCGGCGCATGCACAAACGAGGCCGAAAAAATTTCCAACTTGCATCCAAAACAAACATTCTGGCACTCTCTCTCTAAGCGGCAAACAATTGGTGAGCTTAAGAGAAATGAAGTGAGTACGCACCCTAAACTCCAGGTTAACCAAAGTTTCAAGAATAAGCAAACAAATTGTATTCGATTCATCCAAATTTTTGTATTTTTTTTCACAGGTTAGAGGTGCTCCTGCTATTTCAATAGTAGCTGCATTAAGTCTAGCCATTGAATTAACCAAGAAGGATTTTAGCTGTAAAGATGAGCTCTATGATTATGTAATCAAGAATTTGAACTACTTATTGACATCTCGCCCAACTGCTGTGAATCTTGGCCAAGTTGTAAAACTAATCACCGATTTATCTGAGCAAAATTTAAAGGATGACAGCGTAACAGAAAAAGTGATGAAAGAAAGGTATGAAATAAAATTCTTTGCTTCTATTTGCTCTTCACATTATCTGAAATAACATATTTTCTTTATAACATATATTCTGAATAAATCAATTAATTTGTAGAATCAAAATTTATTTGTATCATGAGGTATACATTTTAGTCAAATGGTACTGTCTATTTCAAGTGATACTGTTGCAAATGCTAATATAGATTTTTCTTTTATCATAATGCACCACAGCAGTAGAAGATTGAGTCATATTTTTTTAAAGAATTCATCCTAGTGACACCAAAAAATATATTCTCAATTATTCATTCTATTGAAATAACTAAAAGTGTAAGATGCATCTGAAAGTTTAGAGCTGGAATAGCAGTGAAGAGAGTAAGTGTTGAAATAATAAGGTTTAATGCATGATTGTTTGATATTTTATAGATTTATCTGTTTTACTTTCATAAATTAACAACTAAATGAGAAAGAGAGACATTTACCGTTTAAAAAATTAATTTTTTTAATTTTTAGTAATCTTGTAAGAGATGTTTATGTTGTGAATTATTAATAGAATGGAAAAGATATTTGAAATTTTTCCTGTATAAAAGGTTATTAAAAAAAGCAAATAAATATTTAAATCTTGCAATAGTGAATCATATCTGCATCACTACCACTTTTGACTTTTCTTTAGTAAATTTTGAATATATTTCCCAACCCAAATGATACATGGTATATATATGAACTTGCAATTGTTTCATGGATAACTTACAAAAGCCAGTAATTTTGTGGTTTCCTAATAAATTTTTGAAATAATTGTAATGATTAATCTTCATATTATGTTTAATAGTTTTGGTGTTATATACAATTTTTCCCAAATGACTAAATAGGCATAATATATATGTTTTTAGATTGTTGACAGAAATAGAAAAGCTTCTTGTTAGCGATATTCGAATTAATAAAAGTATAAGTGAATATGGTGGTAAACACATTTTGGAAAGCTGCTCAAATCCATTTAATATCTTAACTCACTGTAATACTGGTAGCTTGGCAACAGCAGGATATGGAACAGCACTAGGTAAGATTATTAATAATTTTTTATTAATCAATGGATTTTATTAATATGATTTCATAATTTGAATGCAATAATAATGACATTTCTTCCTTGCTGAAGATTATACATGTATAAATACAGATGAAATTTATTTAAATTGTTTCTTGATTTTTTTTTATTTTAAACACGACTGCAAAAAATGAAGCCAATATTTTGATGAAATTTAATTATCTAATGTTTCATAATTGATGCAGTCATGGATAAAATATTTTAATGTGAATTGAAAGTACCATTTCAGTAAAAACTTAATAAAGAAAAGTTTTAATGTAATACAAATTATTCCCTTCAAATTTCTACAGTAGTTAAGCCACAAGAATAAGAACTTATATATTAGCTTAGTTTAAGAACATCTCAACTGATGTACTTAAAACTAACCTAATTTGAATTGATAAAAATGACTATTAAATACTAGAAGATTTGTGCCCGTCTAAAATGGGCTTTTTGCTTGCCAACAATATCTCGGATCTGATTGTCACAGATTTACTAACAAAAGTTCTTGTAGAAAATCTCATGCATATTGCCAAAATGCTTAAGAAATAAAAAAAAGCATGAAAAATGGAACTGATGAATCAATTGACACTAACTTTCGTTTTGCAAAATATATAAATATTCAATTCCAAAATTAAGTAAGTGGTGGACCGTTGCATTCTATCGTGCGTTGATTCAACCTCGATGTCTCATACTGACCCTCGGTATTTCTCCAACTCATCTTGAGTATCTATTAGCCAAAGCCTTGGCTGGAAAGTGTCCCTGTGGTGGACCGTTGCATATTATCAAGCGTTTTGACAACCTCGATATTTTACACCGACCCTCAGTATTTTTCCTTAACTCGTCCTGAGTTACTATAAACTGCTAAACTCTCATAGTTCCCTGGACTTTACGATAGAGTTGCGTCTCCGAGTATTCTCACCGTTAGTAACTTTGACGAAGTCAAGTTGCGTATTGTTCATTGACTCTCACGATCTATATCCGGGACTTGTTTATCTTCGTTCTTGCAATATGTATATACCCAATGTACATAATTTGTAAAATAGATATTTATCCAAGATTATCATTAAAATTTAAATGCTGGAATTCTGTGACTTCTTTAAGTCTGTTGATCTTTGATCAAACCCCGGTAACACTAGGCCAAGACACCACAAAGGTTAACTTTTATTTTTACTGTATTGTGTACTACCTCTGTAAATAGGAATAGCCATTTTATCTAGCTTTTAGGTGGCTTGATGGGTCTCATGAGACGACTTCTTTAATCTTTTGTTTTGTTATTTAATGCTGTCCCGCAATACTTTTCAAAATGTAAATGTTCGACTATTGTCTTACGCTGTTTAATTGTTTTCATAT
Organism: Araneus ventricosus; assembly: GCA_013235015.1. Taxonomy (NCBI): domain Eukaryota; kingdom Metazoa; phylum Arthropoda; class Arachnida; order Araneae; family Araneidae; genus Araneus; species Araneus ventricosus. The sequence continues at coordinate 4,982,235 of BGPR01000009.1, forward strand.
TAAAGAAAAATGTTCCATTAATTTATACTAGTAGTTTTGTTAACAGTAGATCTCGCGTCCCAAAAAAAATCTAAGACCTGCACTTCGTAGCCGTCTTTTAAAGATTTAATCGGCTTTTTTTTTGAATTCGAATTATTTACACAAGTTTTTGCTTTTATCAGTGTTCACATAATTACAATTAAATATCTATCTTTATCAGTATTAATAAAATTGCAATTAGATGACTTACCAGTACCGAAATGATTCAAATGTTTTATGGTGCCAAACTCGCCAGCACATTGAAACTATTAAAACGGCCACAATCTTAAATGGATTCAAAAAATAAAAACTCTTATATATAAGTGGTGTTTTTTTTATGTGTCCAAGAAACCTTCATGCCAAATTCGAAGAAAATCGAACACGATTGGTCGTGACTTCGTACCAAACAATTTTACAGACAGACGAAACGTTGACCGATCGAGTTCAAACGGAAATCTCTCTACGGCGGACAATAATAAACGTGTAAAAACAAATTGTTATTATGCAGAAATAGTGCTTTCACTTCAAAAACTAGCCGTTTTACCCGTGACTCCGCACCCGTTTATTTGTTCTATATTCATGAAGGAAAAAGCAAAGCACATATAATTTTATGTCTTACAGTTATCGAGTTCTATATTCAACCCCTGGAGCGGACCTCGTAATTTTGAACCTCTGTCAGATGACGAAAATGACACCTGGGCTGGCACCTCCCTCTCCAAACTTCAGCACAACACTAAAGGGAGGAAGTTTCATCCACAACATCAAATTTAGTGCGCACCAGGCCCACATATACGACCGATCTTCAATTGAATCGGGTTTCGAACCGGGAACCCTACAGCCCTGTAGCCGAGACCTTACCACTATGTTCATTTGCAATCGAATGTCATTTTTCATGTCTTGTTCTAGTTAAAGATACTATTCTTTTATCAATTCAGTTAAAAATCTTCTGAACCATCTTAAAATATACACTCAATTGCATAACAAAAAGCTGGAAAAGTCAGTGAATTAAAGTTCTCTAAGAATAATTAGAACAGCTTTATACTCAAAAGCGTTTGTTTGTGGGACTTCCAAATGCGGTCTTTTCAAGGTTTTATTAGTTAAATGTTTTCTTATGCCTGTTGCTTAAGAATGGGGTGATGTGTAAGTTAGAAAAACAAAAGTGATAAGATTTGCTGAACTTGCATCCTTGGGTTAGAGCTGGGGTACTCTGCCAAGGTTTTCTCCCATAGATAGGGTTGCCATAATTGCCAAGCATTGATACGAGACGTTTAAGTGCTAAATAAATAAAAACATGAAAAAAGTGGGTAGGTAATGATTTATTTTACTAATAATCTACTAATTTTACTAATAGGGATAAAAAAAATCAAAGTTTAAGCAATCTGATAAAACTAGAAGATTCTCAGAACTCAGAACTCTCTAGCACGAAAAACAGAAGTGATGAATCAGTTGACACCATCTTTTGTTTTGTCCGAGTAAAAATAATGTAAAAGCCACAACCAGAAATACAAAAAATATATATATATGAATTAAAGAATACAAATCTTGAAGTAAAGGGAACAGTGTAAGAATGGTTAAGGGGAAAATATTAACTATAAAATATATAAATATTCATTTTCAAAATTAAGTACGAAAAAGAAAGAAACCTTTTAACAAAAACTGAACTATTCTAAATAGTTCTGTGTGCATAAATTAAATAAAAAGAAAGAAAACGAAGGGCATATCATAATTCAATCCTATGAATCAACATAAAATAAGAAAAAGAAAGAAAGCTGTTAAACTCAGCTAAAAAAAATGAATAAAATAAACAGTCGAATAGCAATAATGTCCATTTATCCCCTGTATATGCTAATTTGTAGACATAAACACACCTCCTGAATTTCTTTGGCACCCAGCCAAACCAAACCATGTGAGTGGCACAATTTCTGGATAAATCTAAACATAGACTAATCTTAAGTGTTTGATTACATTTAAATTCAATCATTAGTATTCTTATGCCAAAAATTGCCTCCATAAAAAGCACACAGAAAACAGTAATTAAATAACTTTTACAAAATTTCTAGAAGTGCTGCAGTTTTTTAAATATACAGAAAAATGTAATTTCATTTCTTAGTATACATGCATATCCTTTCTAGAATATTCTCTATTATAAAAAAGATGCAATAAAAAAACCCAACTTTTCAAATACAGTTATAGTATGTATTACTTTATAATGGAATTTTATCTGCAATATTACAGGGTTCCCACTCAACTTTTCAAACTAAAAATAAGCACTTTCTAAGGACTACAATAAAATATTATAAAAGCTGTATTTCACATTTTAATATATGACTTTCAACCAAGTGAAATGCTTTAACAGTTTAGTTAAACTCATACGAACAATACTATGTAAATAATTCAATATTTAAGTCTTTTTTTAAATTGTACAAAAAATAATGCCATGTAAAAAAATTTTCAAAATAAACACAGTCCCATTTTTAAAAATGTAAGCAGTTAAAATATGGGAATGTATATGCACACGTCAGTAATATGTATGCATATTAACAAACTATAAAATAGGCACAGCAGGGGAAAAAAAATTAAACTTATCACTATCTTCAAAGTTCATAAAGTTGCTCATATATATAGTAAAAAATCTTGACTTATAAACATATTACAACTTATTACATTCTAACATTTTTTTTCAAAAATTTCATACTTTAAACCAATAAATTATAAAGGATCTTCATTTCTATTTAATTATTAAATCATTTATTATCTTTCATTTCTATTTTTATTCTATTTAAGTTCCAAGATTTTCTTTTCAGCTTTTAATGTTTAGAGCTTAAGAGTACTGTAAAGTACAAAGTCACATAAACACACACATAAAATAAAAAGAAAGACAGTATCAATATTTACACAAAATATAACTTTTTCACAGGAGTGTTTTGGATCCTATTAAAAAATATCTGGAAAACATACAAAAGAAAAGTAGAGGGTACAATTAAAATTTTAATGATTGAACTAACGTAACTCTGTAACAAATGAAATACATTAAAATGGCCTTACAAATATCAAAATCAACTTAAATCATTAAAATGCTTTAATTTTCAGAAATTAAGTAATTGAAGAATATTTTTAAAACCCTGATACAGTCATTTGTTTTCAGTTGATTTATTTTCTTTTTCAAAAATCTGATTGTCTAATTCCTTAATTTTCGATGTTTTTTGTTTAATATCTCTTCGCAGTGCATTTGCTTTTATGAAAAGAGAAATATTTTAGGAAGATTTCACCTTATTAGACAGTTCTTCAGCTGAATTTTTCCATTGCTTTGATATCAGCTTGAAGGAAAGCTTTTTTAGATTTTAAATAGTTAAGCTTGTCTACTTTTCTTTTCCTGCTGTTTTCCAAATTTTTTTGGTTCTCAATTTTTTCTTTGTTCTTCCAAATGAAGGATATATTTCTGCTTCAAAGAAGAGACAAACCTTCTCATCTCTTTTGTAACAATTGTAGAGTGAATATCATTAGAATTATTCACATGCTCAAAAATGAGCCTCTGAGCAATACAAGAATCTTCTTTTGAGTTTTCTACCTCTAATGATTTATTTACACTGAACCCTCGTTCTACTGTAGCTTATCCATGTGAGAAAATCATAAGAATTTTCATTACTCTCCATAGCTTTGATAACTTCTGGAAAATAAAATTTTGCTGTTCGAAAAAAGAATTTTGTTTTAAAAGGAAAATAAGCACTTTCTAAGGACTTCTGACAAAAATTAAGTACTTCTAAGGGCTTTTAGAAATGGCATGTTAAAATAAGCACTTTCTAAGACCCGTGGGAACCCTGTATTAAATTTGATTGTTTTGGAACATGTTTTATAATATTTGTCATGGACTTCAGACTGATATGTGTATTGACAACTGTAGAGCAAAAAAAAAAAAAAGATATTATGCTCCATAGCATTCTTTCAAAAATGTTTAGAACAAAACAATATAACTCAAATTAAGGTAGTTTTATTAATATTTCATCATACTGCCCAGATTATTTTATTAAATATATTTTAACAGGTGTTATTCGTTGGTTGCACCAGAATAATAACCTTCATCATGCATTCTGCACTGAAACCAGACCATATAACCAAGGTGCAAGATTAACAGCATATGAATTAGTGCATGATAAAATACCATCAACATTAATATGCGACAGCATGGTGGCTTCTCTCATGAAGTCTGGAAAAGTATCTGCTGTGATTGTTGGAGCTGATCGGGTTGTTCTCAATGGTGACACTGCAAATAAAATTGGTACTTATCAAATAGCTGTATGTGCCAAATATCATAACATCCCTTTTTATGTTGCATGCCCTAGGAGTACTCTAGATTTTTCTCTGGAATCTGGAAATATGATTCCAATTGAAGAAAGGCCATCACAGGAAATGCTCTGCATAAATAAAACTAGAATTGCAGCTGAAGGTAAGTTATTTCAAATTAAGCAGGATGAAATATTATGAAATAAAATGCACCCTTTTTAATCCTTTCATATGATTATCTTCAAACCTATATAACTTGATGTTAGATATGCTTAAAAATGCCGAGTTCTAGAATCAAATCTAAATTTTAAAAATATATAAATAAAAAGATCATATAAAAAGACAAATATTTGCATAAGGCTTGAATTCCACATAAAAACTGAAGAATCTCTTATTTTTAAAATTTACTTCAGTTCCCTCATAAATTAATCTTCACATACCTTGAAAAATGCTTGATTGAGTTGTGGCTTATAAAGCAAATACTTGGTGTTATCAAATTTATTAGCTTTTATTAATATGAGACATATATCATAACTTAAAATTTATTTCATAAATTATACAATGATAAAAGTGCTTTATAATTTCAGCTGCAGCATAAAAATGTCTACGTTAGATCTTTAGGTCATGTAAAAGTGAATTCTTATTATTTATGAATTGGAATTTTGATTCCAGGAAACAACATCCATTTCTAATTAATACCTATTTGGATAAGGAACAATTTTTGTTACTTAATGTAAAATTTTCAAATTAAGAAATCTAGTAAAAAATGAACCTTGGCTTGGGATTAAAGGTTGAGGTTAGCAATGGAGAGAATCAGAGTATGAAATTAATTATTTATAATAAATTATAAAGGGTGAAAAAACATAGTTATGTATTTCCATTTCCTTTTGATTCATGTTGTCTGTAGTTACTTTTAAACTATTCTTTCATTCATGAAGCCTCTTAGAATTGTTTTTTCTTTTTTGCAGGAATTAATTGCTGGAATCCTGCTTTTGATGTAACACCAGCTTCTTTAATAACTGGAGGTATTATAACAGAAATTGGAGTGTTTTCTCCTTCTAGTCTGAAAGACAATATTGATAAATTATCAAGCGCGGATCTTTTTAAATAATTTATTATTATTATAACCAATTTTTTTGTTGTAATATTTCAAAGATTTTATGCTCAAAAATTTTAGATTTGAAAAGGTATGCTGTATTTTGGGAAACTGTCCAAAATAAAAGTTCATAAGTAATATTAATAAAAATCATTTGTTAGTAGCAAATTTTTTGTGGTAAAAAATTAATCTGAAAACAATTGATTGACAGCAGCTATTCTACTTTATTACATGAAAATACTTCATTTTTTTTATTCCAACACAAAGGTTGGGTAAAAAATATTTCAGTATTTATGAATTTAACACCAATTTTAAAATTCATAATTTTTGTTAATTTCATTACCTAATAGCTAGTATACATAGAATTTGATTCTCAAATATAAAATAATTTTTAACCATATTCAAGCTATACAGTGAAACCTCTTCGAACGGCCACCCCTACATAGCGGCCAATTTTTCGGCCCATAGACCTAATGTTAAAATAACCCCTAGCAACGGTCACTCAACCCTTCTGAACGGCCGCCGGGTGGTTTCGCCCATCCCATTTAATAAAAGCATCAGTTAGAGATTTACTTTTTAAACTGAAAAACGAACTTGAAAAAATGGTTTTTTCCGAGAAGGGTGGAAACTTAAAACAGTCACAAGTTGTGGCCTTTTTTTCAAAAAATGTAAAAAATTATTAAATAAAGTACTATTTTCTGTTTAGATAAGTCTCAAACTTCATTTTAAATAAATGTGTGTCAGACTTGTTTATATTATGTATTATAGCGATCATCTTTTAATTGTAACGAAAACCCTTCAGAGCGGCCAATTTTTCTTGGAATGGAGGGGTGGCCGCTCAGAGAGGTTTCACTGTATAAATGTATCTCAGAAAAAGACATTCTGCTCAAAGTGTATTAAGACAATATGAAATAAAATAGCACTTTTTACAGCAGCACACTGAATTCCAAAATGAAATCTATGACTTTTTGTGATACTGTCGAAAAACATTATTTTGAATTAAATGTAACTTGATTGTACTTCACTATATCCTATATGTAATTTCTCGTTACGGTATTAACTTCAGTTTCAGAAATATATAGTTTCCAAAAACTAAATTGTTTATAAAAGAAATCCCTTTTCAAAAATAAATTATTAACTAATCATTTATTGACTTGTAACATCTTTTGGAGTATTAAACTTTACACTGATATTTTGAAAAGTGCCAAAATGTTTAATAAGGCTGTGGTTTCCTTGTGCCATAAAACAAAAGAGTCCTTTTTGCTTGTGCTGTTGCAAACACATGATTTTAAACATTTTTAGAAGTATAAAGGGTGCTAATAAAATTAATTGTAGTTATAACAGGACAGTTTATTCTTCAACTGACCCTAACTAAAAACTTAGAATGATAATGCTATTAATAATGATTATAATTATGCAGGATATCCTCTTGAAAAATGACAGAAATTATTACTTCAAATTGTAGTCTAATTTGCAAGTTAAACAACACATTGCTTTTGAAAAGATGTTTAGTTTTGTTCTTTAATACCAATCAGTGTTCACAATTTGTTTGTTGTGGATAAAAAAAATCATTTTGCCAACAACCAATTTCCCACTTAAAAGAGCACCTCAAATATGGGGACAAGAACCTGCTGTATAATTAAGCAGAGTCTTGCTTCCCAGTGAGATATATTAAGGTGTGGGGTTGAGTTACCCCTTCCCGATGATGGGTCATACCTCTGTCTTGGGGATCGTCACATAAGCCGCTTGTAATGGGGGCTATTATGCGGGGGCCACAGTGTCTGATTTTTGTTGTGGCAGACGGTCATTCATGTTTGATCCATGTGCTAAGGCTGGCCGGAGTAACTCTTTTATGTGTGTTGCCAACAACCAATTTAAAGACATTTATCTTAAAATAATTTTTTATACATTTCATCAAAACGGTATATTACTGATGTGATAAAAGTTTATTTCAAAAAGAGTTTTAAACTGTAATTGGGAATTTGATTTGAACAATCCCTTATTTTACTAACAGAAAAGATTAAATAATTGGATTGATTATTTTTCTTTTGAATACAAAACAGATAATAGAATGAAATAAAGGCAGCTCGAAATGTTGAACTTCATAGTCAGATTACTGTATGAAACCTCGAGGAACAAATTGGAACTAACTTTTATAGCATTTCAAATTAATACACAACCTAATTGTATAAGCTTTTTTTGTGTGTTTTAAAATGGAATATAAATATTAATAAATACAAAGGATCAAATCAAGATAGCAAAATTTATATGTAGTTTAGTATTAAGAAATTCTTATTGTCAATTCTCATGCCAAATATTATAAGCAGCATTTTGATTTTTAAAAAACAATGCTGCATTATAAGTAGATGCTTCCAAGGTATATTTAAACACTACTATATAAATAATCACATTTTTTAAAACAAAATAACCATATTAAGAGTTTGACACACAAACAAGTTCCCAGAGAAACAAAGAAAAGTCAAAATTTCAAAATTAAGAAAATCAAAATTTGAATAAAGGGTCTTTTTAATTACAAATACAGTATTAGCTTTTACTTTACACACTTTATATAGCTAAAAACATTGAATAATTTTATCTCAGTTTCATGATATTTACAATGAATAGAAGATCTAACACTTGTACTATAAAATATCAGAATACAGTTTAAATGCAGGAACATAATTTTCAATCCATATGAATACTTGAAAAATAAGTTAGATTAAAATCTTCACACATAATTTCAACCACTCAACAGATTTTCTGTCTCATTCAAGTTACCAAAATCTTCCCATATACTGATATCCTCCTCCAGGAAATAACCAGCTGGAAGGACGAAAACGGGTACGCAAAAGAGGAAAAGCTTGCTGAATGGCTGGATCCATATCTAGAAAGTTATTTATATGTTTAAAAAATAAAAGGTATTACAAAATAAATTAAAAATGCTTATCAGTTTAATGTATTTATAATTCTTGAGAAATCAATCAAGTTATGTGAATCTGATTTCATGGCAAGTTTTCAACTCTAAGTCGACAATTTCAGAGCATTTGCTCTGAATGAATGATATCCTTAAAAAACAACGGTGAAATCTCAATATATAAGAAAATAAAAAATGAATTGTATAATACAAACTACAGTTAACATAACTTCACAAATCTCTTGCATGTTAGATTAATTAATGCATTAAGCAACCTTCAATAAATTTCTATTAAATTGTGTTTAAAACACCAAGACTAAAGTTAACTGTGAAGTGAAATGAAGTTCAGAGAAAAAAAATTGTTTTCTTTTTAAGTTTTTAGAAAAAATGTTAAAAAAAAAAAAAAAAATATTTTTAAAAAACTGTTTTATGAAGTATTAAAGATTATGGAAATATAGTAAAATATAAAAAAATAAAATTCATTTTCTAACTCCATGCATTACCTCAAAAATAAGTCAAAGGAAAAATAAAAATGACGACATTTTGACTTCAAATATAGCTAACTGGCAGTTAATGCCTGTTGAAAACTGTTTAGGAGTTTGGTAACAGCTATTGACTTCATACACAAAGAAACAATGGAATGCATTCTGTTCAGGCATGAAAGTAGAATGTAACTGTCCTATAAATAGGATGCTGGGTGCTAACGCGTTAAAAAAGCTGTAACACCTAACTAATTAACTTATGGTTATAATCTGTGTCATACATCAAATTTCCAGATGACATGATTTAAAAAATTACATCATCTTGTTAGATTGCTTAAAAGAATGCCATTTAATAAAAACTGCTGTAAAAAATGAAAATATGGCACATAACTATTCCTATTAGTAAAAAAAAAAAAAACCTTATAAAATGAGCAACAGAGATAGCAATAAAATATTGAGTGAATTAATAAATTATTACATTGGAACAATGAAGTATCCACATCAAAATTGGGAGCAGGTGGGTAAACTTGTGGGTAATGACATGGATGGTACATTGGAAGTGGTCTCAACCTTTGTCTGTTTTTTCGCTTCAGATATTCTGCTTTATACAACTAAAAGTATATAAAGAAAGCATCTTTGTTATATGAAAAGAATATATAAAGACAATATATGTTATATATAAAGGGAATTTCAGTAAAACTGTGTTGCAATTTAAATCCAATTCAGAACTGATAAAACCTTGCATTTTGATATATACATTGTATTTTTTAAAAATCTATAATGACATATTGAAAGAATTAACTCAAGAGAGACTTTTAATAATTAGTCAAGTATTTTTTATTGCAAGAAACTGTATCAAAATTGACATAGCTGATAATATAGTTTAAAAGGCAGTTCAAACTTTGGATAAAACTTGAAAAATAAAGTATTTTACACTTAGAGAGTTAATTACAAAGATTCTTGAAACAATTTTCATAAGGAAGCCCCATGTTGTTATTTTTATTTTGATACTTTTAAAAAGTATTGGAAGCAAGCTAAAAGTTAAATTAAGTCAAACTATTAGTTTATTGATCATTTAAATGGATATGAAATCCATTTATGCAACTAGTTACAAGGCCATTAATTTTTAATGAAAATTTACCTGTTATTAACTTATTACAATCTAGAATATTTAGTTAATACCTATATTTTTAATGCATAAAAAAGTATCTAAGACCTCTTATTAGTTCATCTATAAAAAGAAATGCTAAATAATAACTGATCACGACAAAGGCCATGGACTTTCCTAAACAAGGAGGAAGAACACTGAAACTTACTTCTTTCCATTCCCTACCAATGCTGGAATCAAGAACTGGATCTTCTGGAAATTAGATATATATTTTTATCTCTATGGTACTCAATGTACAAATAGTGAATAAAACAGGAAAAATACAAATATATTTGAAAATTTGATAAAATATAAAATTTAAATAGAACTGAATTAAATCTAAAATATTTTTCATCACAGCAATATCATTTTTTGATCCAATCATTTATTTTTTTCTTCTTTCTTTTACATACCTCAAACTATGACAACAGACATTTAAAAGTAAGCATTCATTTCTGTATCAACCCAGCTGTGAATGTCAGAAAAATATGACAGCTGTATGCACTTGAATTTATCATGAAATACCAGCTTTTGATAATATTTTTCATTAAATGTCACTTAGAAATGGCATAAGTGAATATTTTTTATATGATTTAACAAATATTTTTCAGTTCCTCATATCTGCTTTAATTTCAATTTATTTAAAAAATTTAAATTTTTTACCAAATTACTTCATCTTTTTTAGCTAAAATTAGAGAAAATTCGGCAACCATATGAATGCAATTAACTTTAGCTTATGCATTTTTTTAATTACTTTACCATTTGCTTTCAGTTTGAATAAGTGTACTTAGTTCATCTTTCAACTAAAACTCAACAACTCAGCAAAAATAAGAATTTCAGATGGTTTTCTTTGGATGCTATCTGCAATTCCAAAAATCTTTTAAAATAAATATCATATTTTTAAAATAAAATAAGTTAACAAAGCAAATGTAAAAAGTAAATGAAAAAATTAATATGTACAATTAGGGAAAATTACAATAACATAAAATTTTCAATGAAGATTAATAGATTTTTAAGAACCTAGTTTGAATGAATTTTTTTTCTATCATAGTCTACCATACATAAGTTTCTTTTTATAATAACCTTACATAAAATAAGAGGCAATATTTTCCAAGAAGTACAGTTAATCTAATTTCAATTTTCTCAGTCATTCAATGGTTTTCAAATCCAGTGGAAACAAAGTTTTAATGTCATCAACATTACATAATTCAGAAACTACAAATTCCAATATAGATCCAAGAATAAAATGCCTTTGAAAGAAATCAATCATTTAATTTTATAGGAGAATGAAAATCCACCTGTTCAGCTAAATAATGCGACATTAAAGACTTTTAAAAGGAAGAGGGAGGAACATTAATAATCAGAATGACACCTAATGCTTCCATGAAGCTGGTTCAGTGGTCCAAGTTTACAAATTAACCCTCTGGTTCCTAAGGGTATTGGAATACAGATACCTCAAAATACAGGAAAGCCTGAGGTCCTTTATCAAAGATAAGGAAAATTCACTTCCCCCTCAAAAACCAAAATGATAGATGGCACTGTCCGAATTCTAAGAAAACCCCCCTTTTCCCCCAAACACATCTGGGCAAGCCACTCTAAGGAAGAAAGCGCGTGCCAAGGGTGTGAAATCAATCGCACTTAACCAAAGGTTGTGGAAATTTCGGAGTGATGTTTGGACGTTTCGGACGGTCACCGTCTTTTGCTTGAAGGGAAGTTTAAGTATCGATAGAGTTAAGACTGCAAACCAAATCTGTTAGAAAACTGATGCGGAACTAATCAAATCTACCTCTGCAGCACTGGAGAGTAGATGCAGAAGAAATACTGATCATTATTGGCTCATTCTCTTGCACTTACTATTAATCCCTCAGGATCAACACAGAGAATTCTTTTTTAAACATGACAGGCAGTTTTTAAGATGAGGGGATTAAAGTGGAGAGGATATGTAAACAAAATAAATAAAAACAACTAGATTACACCCTTTATTTACAATGAAAAATCACAAGTTTGATTTCTAGCTCTGATAAGGAATCATTGCCCTTCATTTGAATATTTTGAGAGTGAAAATCCATTAATCTTTAGATTGAAAAAAAAACAATAGTCAATCATAATCTCTTACTGTAGACTAAGAATTCTCTGTCTCTCTTGGTATTTTGTTTAACTAATAATATGCATTATTATGGTAGAATATATTAAGCTAATGTCATAATTGAATTTTTAATCTTGATTCATTCACAAAATAATGCTTTTAATCAAGATAATTTCATCCAGAGCTCAGCACTAGAGTTTTAAATCAGTCTCTTCACATTTTGGAAACTCATTAATTTAACAGATGCTCTACAGAAGTACTATAGTAAGCTGTGATCTTTATCTCCCCACCACCTCTTCATAAAGGAGAGTCGTAGTAATTATCTTAAGATGTCTAAATAAAATGGGTTTTAAAGATTAAATTACAAATTCCTTAATTTCTTTATTCACACACTATTTTCTAGCATAAAATATAAGTGGAAATTTTTTTGTTTCAGCTCCATAAAATTCAATTTTTTGCATTATGATTTCTCTTTGAACATTGATCTGGCATGAAATCAGAACAATATAATAAAGTAGAACTATAGAATATAACTGAATAAAAAACTTGACTGAAGTCCAGCACTTCTAAGGTTCTTCCAGCTATTATCACTTATATCTACACAAACATCATCTATACATATGCAAACAAAGTTTAATAAATTATTTATACTGCCCACCCTCAAGTTGACAGTCAAGGGAAAAATATACAGCATATTATTATACCCAGTAAATTATAAACAGGATCATATCTGAACAGAATTTAAACACCATTAATTGTTATTTTGCATAATAAAAACAAATATTTAAAATTGTTAGATTTTGAGTTCTTTCTATAGTACCAAAAACACACAGAAGCAATATTATGCAATCCACCAGTGTTGTGAATATTCGTAGCTTTTTATAGCTTGACTCATTTTTACAACTTGAGGTTATTTTTCAATAAAATTGAGCAAGTGTATTTCACAGCCTTTGATTTCTTGAATATGAGAATATCTCGATTTTGTTAGGGACAGGTATATTTTCAGACTTAAAAATTGTGTACTATTTTATAAGCCACTGGAATTCGGATGCATATTTGATTTATATAGTACACTTAAAAAAATATACGAGACATGGATAATTTTGATTTCTTAATCATGTTAATAATCAGAAGTTTTTGTATTAGCTACTTTTCATATTATAGTTCTCATTTTGCAGGGAGTTATTTCTTTGAGAATTCTGGGCTAGTGATACATATCTTGTACAGATATTAAATACTTTTAGGTATTTTACTTAAAAATAATAAAAAAAATTATCCTTTCTAATGTTAAAATACAATATTTTTTGAACAAGCCTATTTTTATTATTCGGAGGAAAACAAAAAAGACAAAAGCTTAATGAATTCTAACACACACAATTCAGAGCCTTCTAATAAGCACCTCTAATTTGATTTCCCCTTTATTCAGGTAGTTTGATATTATGTGAAAAATTACATTAAACAACTTTTCATGGAAAATGAGACAAAGGCACTTCAGTACTTAATAAATAACAGTGAAAATGAAATCAATTTTTTAATTAAAGAGGAATTGTGACACAAATACCATAAGGAACTTAAAAAACTGGAAGCAACAATAAAATAATTATTTCTGTTTGTTTTATGAGATGATTCTTTACTTCTCAAATCTAAACCTACTTTTACAAAGCATGACTCTTTTTTTTAAAAAAATTCTTTCTCTATTTAAAAAAAATAATTTAAACATACATTTTTATATTTTCTTAGAATTTAAGTAAAAAAGGCCACAAAAAAGATATTTTTGGTTAACATCCTGAGATGAATAGTGTTGAAGTACATTGAAAGAAATTTTTATATTCAAGAAAAATTCTTTCATTAAATGGAACTAAGTAGAAACAGGTTTAAGTTATTTTGTAACAATGTAATATGAATAAGTTAAAAATTTATAAACTTGGAAAAGATTTTAATATTAGATGAGTAATTTTAATATTTTATAACTTACTTGGACCATAATCTCTAGCGTATAAATATCTCCACAAATCTGTTGAATTTGCCTGGTTATGAAAATCCTTGTTTACAGAAGACAATGAAACAACAGCTTCAACAGGTAGGAGAGTCATAATAAGAAACTATGAGGAGATTATTAAAAAAAAACTTATTAGAAAATATTAGAATTCAAAAATGTGTTCATACAGTTTATTTTTAATTAATTAATATATCAATAAATTTTATTGTATCATATCAATTATTGAATCTTAATTGCAGTTGTTTTTTTTTTAAATTACATTCCTGCAGGAGAATATGCTTTATATTGTAACACAGTGCTTGGTATCATGTTTAACAATAAAAACTTATACTTTAATCAAAAAGTACATCTATTTTATATGCAAGATGTCACAATTTTACAAAACAGTTTAGACACAAGCATTTTAAAGTGCAGGCCATAAATCCAGAACTTTGGGGCTGCAGTGGCATAGCTGTAACTTTTGCTGCCTGGGATGAATTTGCAATATACTACCCTTCCTTTACAAGTACATAGGACACATAAACACCAAAATAAAAATAAATAAATTATCAGATAAATTTTTTTATTAATAATGTAATTCATCATTTGATGCCCTCAATCTGCAGATAAGATGAGAAATTGAAGATCCACCACCAGTCTTTCATTCACACATCCTCAATTTACCAACAAAAGGCAAAAAATACAAATTAATTACCTAGTTAATTTTTTTATTTGCACAATGATTGAGTTAATTCTGCTGCTCTTCTTAGTAATAAAATTGCTCTCCTATATTTCTGATTTTGCCACCTCTTTTGAAGTGTCATCCAAGGTGGGCTATTCCCCTTTAGTTATGCCACTAGCTGTAAAAGCTTAACAAGTGAATTTATGATATTCTTCAATGTAGAAACCAATAAAAATTAAGAAAACTCTCTCATACAAAACATCATATAACTGGACTAAATTTCTAGTTATTTATCATTAATTAAAGCTTCAGTTTACTTCCTTGTCTGCATGCACACCTGAATATTCCTAAAAAATTTTCAGGCAAAAAAAAAAAAAAAAAAAATGTAACAGTAAAAGGAATCACAAGAAAAAAGTGCAAGAAATTACTTTGTAAACAAATAAATATGTGCTGGATGGTGAATTTCTTCAAAACAGGCTCAGCAATAGAAACATAATATTTATAGTAAATGAATAACTACAGGTATATATATAGTAAAAGCTTAACTAACCGGCATGCTCGGAAAACGCCGATTTCCAGATACCTGAAAAGTCTGGATAGTTGAGTGTGATGGGAAAAATTGAGGGGTGGGGGATAGATTGTGGCCCAATTTTTTTAGATTTTTTGGGCCAAATAATTTGTTTTTGTCATTTTGAAATGCGTATTAAATATAATTTTTAAGAATACTTCTGTATCGTCCATAACATTGTATTTACAAAAAATATTATGAAGATTTTAATTGAACATTGATAACATATAAAAAAAGTATGATCTGTAGCTGAATTTTTACTGTAAATATATAGATTGCAAAAATAGCCGACGAAACTGAAAAATATTCTACTCAGCAATCATAATAAAACTCTTTTAAGTGATCATAAACAAATCCCAGATTGAATATCGAAACTAATTATCTTTATTGCGCAATACGCATGCCTCTAATTCTCCCGCATGTGATATTATGTAATCAGAATCAACATCTGCTGGTATTCGGAGAGTAAAGAAATAAAGGAAAAGAAAGATACTTACCAATCTGGAGTAACACCCCATAAGCTTTTTTTTTTTTTTACCAATTCTGTCCCTTTACTTTTTTTTTGTTGTCGATTTCATTTTTCGACGAAAGGTGAGCAACTTTTTTTTTTAGGTTCTTGCTTTTGTTTTTGAATCCACCCATCCCATAAAACAAGTCTGTGTACATCACAGTACTGCATATTGCCTTTTTTTTTCCTTCTACGCCCCTCCATGCGGAGCAGACGTTACATTACAGAAATAAATGGTCAGAGTGAATGGAGCGGTGCGTGCGTGCTAAATTTTGGCAGATGTAAAATTCTTAGAAAAACTCATTTTTTTAATTTTTCTGGTTAGTTGAGCTTTCCGGATACTTGAATGCCGGAAAATCAAGAATTTACTGTAATATGAACCTCAGAGTTAATTTACTACTTTCAAATACTCAGAATGATGTGTTCCTGTATAAAGGATGTTTATAAGAATAAAAAAGTAGTTGAATAATTGTACAAATTTAATATTATACTGTATTTAGCCATAACAAAGAAAAAAAATTAAATCAAAAAGTAAAGTAAGACATAAACAAAAATACCTTCAGTTCTTCAATTAATCCACCAAGGCCAAAAGATGGTTTGCAGTTTGAACCTAAATAGGAATTAGAGAAATTATTATAAATATTTTTTTAAATACTTGTGCATTACAATCATTAAGAAGAACCTTCACTCATCCTCAAGAAACAGGAAAATGTTATTTTCATGAATTATTTTGTATAAAGAGAAAGTCAGATAAAAGGATTAAATTTTAATACTGGCCAGCAAAGTGCAGGTACTGAAACTTTTCACTATACTACTGCATAAAAGCAAAGAAATAAAAATAAATACATTTATACTTTTCTAGGTAAAAAAAGCAAATAAACAGAAAACTAGGATTCTATAAGAGAAGCCAGTTATTGAAACATAAACTATTACTATTGCATAAATAAATTTTTGCACTGATGTAAAAGCTTGCATGAATTAACTACATTGTGTTACCAATACTAATCAGTTATGAATCAGACTTGTAACTACTCAAATTAATCCAGCTGGGCTTTTGAAATTTAATTTCCCAATTATGCCATATACAGATAATACATAAAAGAATCTTAGTGGTTTAATTTGTTACAACATTCTTATGTGAGGTTCACAACAATTATTCATGGACAGAATGAAAAAGGAAAAATAATGGTTTTAATTATAAGCATGTGGGAAGAGTTCCACTGTCTTCGATGTATCAACTAATAAGAAGGCAATTCCCACACAAAGAGCTTTCTGTGTTTTGCTAAGTTTATACCTAGTGTAATAGTTCAACTAGATTGCTGTAGAAAGTTTATACCTAGTGTAATAGTTCAACTAGATTGCTGTAGAAAGTTCTAATTGTGTTATCTCAAATAGCAATAACATTTATTGATGGCAAGATCAGTTTGAAATATGTCTGGTATCAGAGTGACGGATGATCAAGGGTTGTTTGAAGAGAATGCTGAATGTGTTAGGCAATTTTTTCTGTGTAAACCTGAAAGAAAAACTGTTAGAATGGCCAATTTAAGTTTTTAAAAAGATTATATGCAAATGTATCATAATCTATTGTCTTAAGTTAGTGGAACATCTGCTGCTTCCTTTACATCAGATTTGGATACATACTATTTGACAAAATGTTCTCATATTAAATGCTTATAGGGAAAAACTGCAAATAAAACTCTCCTATTATGTGCAATTCATAATTGTAAGACAAAGAAAAGATATTAAATAGCTTTAAATCCCAGTATTCTGTTATGCATACCATGTATTTGTATAACTTACTGGCTTATAATACTAAATAACAGATAACTAAAATTTAAGACATCTAAAGTCCACAATCACACTCCAGTCATGCTATTTATTACAAATGAAAGCACAATAATATTTTGGTGTTTTAATTTAAAAAAAGCATGGCAGATTACATTTTATGCTCTTTAATTGAACTATATTTTAAAAAATCAAATGAATAAAAGCAACATAATTAAACTACATTATCATTAAACAAACAATTGCACAAATCTTACTTTTCTACTAAGAGAATTAAAAATAAAATAAAAAATAATGCCAGTTAGGCTTTCTAAGAAACAGATAAATAACACAGCAATTAAAATTTTTTAGAATGATTTGAGACATGTACTAACTTTCTTCAAGGAGTGCCAGCAATGGATAACAAAATTCATCTTTAAACAGTATGGATAAATCTTTGGTTTTACAAAAGAGAGTTTGATGGTCTAAAAAAAAGAATAAAAGCAATAACTAAAATTGTTTTATTATAAAAGAAAAGAAAAATTTTGAAGGAATATATACAATCAAATTATCACTGTTTAACAAAAATGCTATATATCAGGGGTGAGATTGGCAAAAAAGCAAAAACACTGAAATCATATGCGAGCAAAAAATCTGTACCATAATTTATACGCGAAAGAAGTAAAACATCAAAACATTCAACATGATGAGAATATTACACTATAATAATTAATAACTTAATTATTTATAATTCAGTATGTATAAATAAGAAAAATAATATTAAATTATTATTAAATCATTCACATTAAAAGTTAACAAACAAGTTTAATGCATAATCAGGTGCATCTTCAAATACAAAATTAGACATTAAAACATATTTACCACATGTACATCACTGAGATGCAACATTCACACAACTGAAGTCCGAGAAAAATTATATTTAATAGCCTTTTGATAAAAGTTAGCTCAAAAAATAAATAAGGACAAATAATTTCTTTTGCTTCATGTAATTGTGTAAAGCGTATTAGCTCTTTATAAATTATAATAATATATCATATACTGAATTCTGTTTTATTTCTTTTATTTTAATTCTTTTTTGCAAAAGTAACAGTACAATGATTTTGCACCTTATAGAGTGAGAGGGGTTGAGAAGTTGTACAGTTTCAATGACAGATTCATTTAGCATTATTGTTAATTAAAACCCTTTGAAACATTTCCTTAATTGTTAAAGAAGTGTTCTTCTTTCGTTTTTTTATTTGTGTGGCTTTTGTTGGTAACAGATCTCCATTAACACGCTTCAGCCCTTGTTTTGGAAGGCTCCTACTTTTGTCAGATTATTCTTCACTAAAGGATGTATTCTCTGCTTTTTTGCTGCATTTGCACACAGTTTTTTAGCTGCCTCTTTTGACAGGAGTTTTTTTTTTTTTTATGTAGTTTATCTATTTTTTTTTTATTATTATTATTATTTCTTCATCTTGGTAAGCCATACAGATGACCTTAAGTTTTCAACTAATTTTTTTTCTTCAAAATGTTCATGCAAAAAAAATGATTTGGCCAAAAAAAAATCTTTAAAAAAAAGGGGCTAAAATCTACCCCCCCCCCATTTTCCCCGTCACACTCAACTATCCGGACTTTTCAGGTATCCGGAAATCGGAGTTTCCCGAGCATGCCGGTTAGTTAAGCTTTTACTGTACTTTACTTAAAAAGATATTATTTTTAAAAAAGGCTATTGATTTAATTTGCTGGATTACTGGTCCAGATCTTTATAAATGGCCATTACAGGTAGATTTGATAGTGAGAATTATATATTGACAGGAAATCTTTTTTCAAAATTTCCATAAGTAATATTTTGAATAATACTTTACTAGTCATATTTTAAATATTTTTTAAATTGCTGATAAAAGCTGTTTTTCTCATTTCACTTAATTTGCAACATCATTGCCAGTTTTTGTAACTATTTATGTATTTTTTGGGGGGGGGGTTGGGGCAGGAATTCCAAGAAAAAATTTATATCTTTAAAATAACTTCAACATATAGGACAAAACACGGTTATAATATTTTACACATCTAACAGTGATATGACCATTTCTGTTAAATGAAATGTTCTTCTACATCAAGCACGATGGGACACTTTATAATATTGCACAATAATCAGTTTGTTATTTATTGCTATGCAGTTATGAAAAGAACCTGATATGACAAAAAGATAATATGAATCAAGTAAAAGTCTATAGCCATAAAAAAAATCAAACATTCAGCAAATACTTATAAAATAATATATTATAACAGAATTCGTGGTAATATATAACAGAATTCATGGTAATATATAACAAAATTCATGGTAAGATTTAAGAACATGATGCAGTTTTGTCACCAAGCTTGCCATAATCGTGCCAACTACCTGAAAGCGTTGGAATTTGATTGAAAGCATATTAAAATGAAAAATAAAGCTAATGTGAGAAAATAGATTTTGAGAAGACTAAAAATAAATAAATAAAATGAAAACTTGTCTTTAAATATATGAGAAATTTCAATGATTCTTAGATGTGAAGACTCTTAAAAGCGACTATAATGATTATTCATGAATCACAGAATTATCTAAATGTTTATGTACATGAAATTTATTAAAACTAGAAATGAAACATTGTAATTTAAAAGTTTTATATATACAGGATCCAATACATAGAAAAAGTATTCTAAAACTTACCTGATATATCTGCTTGTGAATTAATGTAATTCTTTGCTGGCAAAGTCACATGCACAGTATTCTCCGATTCTTTATTCTCGACCGTTCCTTGTATAACCAAATTACCATATAAAGGAATCCATGTCACCCAATTAAGCACATCTGGAACAATAGGGTGCCAGTACTGGATTTTAAAAATGCCATTAGACTTCCAGTTATCAGGCATGCAGCTATACACATCAGATTTCACAGCCTAAAATAATTAAATATGTATTAAGAACAGAAGAGATGTGGGACAATTCCTTTTCATATGCATTATACAGCTAAA
Source organism: Araneus ventricosus (assembly GCA_013235015.1). Classification (NCBI taxonomy): domain Eukaryota; kingdom Metazoa; phylum Arthropoda; class Arachnida; order Araneae; family Araneidae; genus Araneus; species Araneus ventricosus. The sequence goes on from BGPR01000009.1 coordinate 5,002,773, forward strand.
GATCATATATTATTGGCATCAAGAAGAAATTTCATACAATTTTCTATTGTAAGTAAAAGTCAAATGTCATCATATTTAAAATAGACATACATTCATGACCATTTAATTAGGAGTTTACTAAATTATAGTACTTTTCAATAAGATCAACAACAGTCATATTTTCCACCAAATACACATTATACTACAAAACACGTGGTTTTTAATCAACTTTGCAGCAGCACGCAGCTGTAATTAGAAAATTTCCATGACATTAATGCTAACAGAAAAGTTAAATTTTGTAGCAGTATTTACAGAGTTGTTGCTTAGTTAATAGAAAAGTACCTAAATTACAAGGGGCCTTAATTCTTGCCTTTTTTCTTCTGGACTGTCTTAAGATTTAAAACTAACTGATTTTGTAACTGCTACAGCCATAAAAATAATTACAAACTCTAAATTTAATTTAAAAAAGAGGATATAACTTAAATATTCTTTAATTCATTTCGACATTTTTTTAAAAAAGGGTTTGCTCATGGCAAGCGTCCAGTATTAAGTTATTTGTCCATGAGCTCACAAGAACTTTTCAAGAAAATTTCAAAAGCTCAAACACATGATAAAATATTAATATTTTGTTTTCTCAAAAAGGAATGTTTAAAATAAGAATTTCAAACTTATTAACAGAAATTCATCAATTTAAATGAAGGAACCCAATTAATGAACATGCAAGACTGAAAGACAAAGATTTTGGTGGTGGTGCATAATGATAAAAAAAGCTTTACAATTTAAAAAAAAAAATGCCCGATATATATATATTTTTTAATTTATCTTTGCTTAACAACGTTTAATTTGTGCAGGAAGTCAGAATAAAAACATTTTTTGAATATAAAAAAAAAAAATTCTGAATATGAATTCTAAGAAACTTCTTTGCAGTTAAAAATATTCGTGATTTTTGCAAACAAAATCCAAATTAACCGTACTCTGAGCTAATAGACACCTTTCCGAGTGCAAACAATACAGTTAAGGTTTTTTTTGTGTGTATTATGTATCTTAAAATATGTAGGAAAAAGAATTTCTTACTTCCTCAAACCTGCACTATAAAACATTCTCTATTCCAGAGAAATACAAACATAAGAAACTTAGAAAAACAATTCAGCCTAGTATCTTACTCTTCTCATCTTGCTTCTTGAATTCCCCCCATTGAAATAAGATGGAAGATGAGAAGGAGAAGGACACTATCAGAACAGATTCCTCACAGTTGGTTAAAGATTATAAATTCTAACAATATATTGCAAGTTTCATTAGCATTCAGAGTGCCTACAGCAAACAATACAAAGGTAAATATGTATAGCAGGAATACTGCACCAAGCTTCAGTCTTACAGTGAATAAAATATTATATTCATTCGATTTTATTGCATATCCAGCAAAATTGTAGTTCAGGGTGCAGTCTTGTTTTCCACCATTTGGCATCGCCAACTACACCAAACCAACACAAGACTACAACTCAGATTTTAGGCAAAGTCAAAATGATGGAAAACAAGACAGCACCCTAAATTACAGATTTACCATACATCCTATTTGGAGGCTATTCTAAACACAAGGACTGGAAATCAGTTGTCAAGAGCAAACTTCTTAGGCAGCAAAATAAACACATCTGGTGAACAGCACTCATTTCTAATATTGAATTGTATCACGAGAGGTGGATTAAGTAAGCCATAACAGAGCCTATTGTGGAAATGCCATACAGACCCAATGGCAGCAAAAGGGTGGTTGTCCCTCCACTTTTTGCCAGAAAAATTAAATTTTTATTTCATTTTAGCTGCTTAAAACTAGGAATTATAGAAAACCAAAATTAATCTGTAGTTTTACGGTGCAGTCTTTTTTCCGCCATCTTTCCTTGGCGCAACTCTGAGTAGCATCGCCAACATTTGTCACCAAGAGCTGGATGGCTCCAAATAAAGAAATTAATCATTTTGATGCTTTATATTTTCAATGAGCAAGTGTAGCTACTAGGACATTTTTTAAGTTAAAAAAATTTGCCTGGTATCCATTTCAGAAGCCACAGGCATCGCAAGCAAAGTTGACAATGCCACTCAAGAGTTGCACAAAAAAAAAAAACGACGGCAAACAAAGACAGCACCATAAACAAAAGTGCTTGGTAAAGATAGCCAATTTTGTAATTAAATTTTTAAATTTTGTTGTCTACTGCCTAGTTTTTTTAGTGGGCAAATGCTTTGCCCCCCCCCCCCACCACCACTTTTATCTTCCAATTACAGCACAATTCTGTACAGACTGATAATATAAAATGCCATAGTCAGACATTTCAGCCTAGTATCTTACTCTTCTCATCTTGCTTCTTGAATTCCCCCCTTATTGCAATAAGATGGAAGAAGTGAACTTCTATTCAAACATCTTAAGATACTGGGGAGAGCAACATAATGATTAAACAATAATATTTTTTTTACTCCTTGTTCATAATTACAAAATTAAGAAACAAAATAGTGTACATATACAACCAACATTATCCTAGTAGAACTTACTTTTGGTACGAATCCTACTTCAAGCAAACAGGAATGTAACAGAACAATGAGTCCCTCAGTTGCATTTTGAATTTCAGATTGTGATAATAACTGTAAGAAATTTTTAGGAAAGGTATCTTCCTTGTTAACTACTTCATTTTCTGTCATCTGACTCATTAAGCTGTTAAGGAAAGAATTCAAAATAAATACATGCAACATTTTAGGAAATTCAATTCAATTTCCTACTCTGCATGCAATATTTTAGGAAATTCAATTCAATTTCCTACTTCAAACACTTGAAATTATATCAGTTTTTCCTAACACAAGATAAAAGCTTCTTTAATTCTTTTAAAAAAGATTTCTTCAATGAATCCATTCAAAACTATCCTTAACTAGTTTTTAATTTGTTTTATTTAGGGTTAAAGGAAACAAATCAACAAAAAATCTAATTTACATAAAACCATGATTTTAAGAAATAAGCACTCACTAGGGGAGAAAAATCGAAATTTTATTCATATATTCTTAAAATTATTTTCTTACCTCCTAGAAGTATTGCTTAATAGAAGAATTTAGGAATAAAATATTTTGTTTTACTTACAAGCGATAAGCTGTTTTGTTTTATTACGTATTCAAGTAATTTTGATGATATGATTTAACGAGGTAAGAAAAATTTAAACCAGGAAAGAATTTATGTAACATATAACTTCAAAATTTCCAAAAACACGAGCAATAATTGAATATCACTTTCGTGCGCATGATACTGCATATTTATTTTAATTACACTCCTTCTTTGCGAAATTACATAACAACTGACAGGGGAGGGTAGGAATAAACAGAGAAACGTTTTTATGTGTCTTTTTTTAAAAAAAAATTAAAAAGTATAAAGAGACTACAACAAAACCATACAATTATTTTTATAGTTTAGACTGAATTTCATTACGCATCCACTTTGCGAAACCAAAACACAGATAAAAACAATGACAATTCCCCAATCCCCATGACAACAGCAACACCTGTGTTTTTATTTTGATTCTTCGAATTACATTTAGAAATAAATATTTCAGGTCCCCAAATAATGCGATAAGAAAAGAATTTTAAAGTCTTGGCTAAAATTTGTAATAAAAATAAATGATATATTTACAGTAATTTTAATCCACAAAATCTTATTAACATTTATAAATAAAATGACGATTTGGAAAATCAGATGAATTTAGAAATTCACACTGAGTTGCAGTACAAGAAGATATTTTGTATTAATTTGCTGTTATTTTAAATCTATAATTTTTCATATTAATTTAATTAATTTTGTTGAAAATTAATGTGTTAATTGCGTTACAATGTATTGGCAATGATATGGACAGAAATTTCGGGCGGACGAGTGTAGAAAATATAGTTTCTGTAACTATTCAACACATTTTATTTTAATATCATATACAATTTTTTAAAATTTGATGATTTGCATATACTTATGATGGGAATGCTTCCTTCACCTTCTCAGGTATTTGCAGCTTAAATTAATTCGAGTTTTAGAAAAATAAAATATAGCTCAGTATTAGATGTCAGATTAGTGTCAATATATTATTATCGCCTTCTCTGATATTTTTTATTTTACATTTGTATTCCAATAGAGATTTTCTTGACATAAATTTAAGACTAATTGAAAAGTTTTAAATACACTAAGAAATACATTTTATTTTAATGAGAGTTGTATTATGAAAAAATTGTTTATTATTTTTCCTGTCTTGTTTTATTCATTAGAAAAAATTCATAAATTATACCTGTTGTGGTATAGTTTTTACATTTATTTCTCCCTTTCCGAGAATGTGCGTCTTTTGTAATACATTTTCAAATTGAATTGACCTGCAAACGTTTCATGTTGACACAATTACTTGGTTTTTATATTAGTTCTATGAATAGTTTCGTTTTTCGGTTTAAATTTTTGAAGCTATCAAAATAAAAAACAAAACATACTTATCAGATATGTTATTTTTCAGTAAATTTTTTTATCTTGCTGATTATGTAATTATTATGTGTAGACTAATTTGATGTATCAATATTTTCTAGATTTTTCTCCCATTCTAAATGAATGAAAGATATATTTTTAATTGAAATTACTGCACATATGGAACAGAATGTTGAATTTTTTAATTTTTGACATGTTAGTGAGCTACATTTTTAAATGAAATTGAATTAAAATAGAATACCCAGAAGCATACAACTTTCCCTCCTGAAATTTTATTCTCTCAGCATTGATTAAATTATTGAATTAGTACCTTAAAATTCCTATACAGTGTGTTATTTGTTGATTTCTGGAGATTGATTTCATCAATATTTTCATCTTGGGTATGAATTGATATTAGAAGCTGTTTAAGAATGTTTTAAAAATAAGATATTATTTTAAGGGAACTTAATCCTAATCTGCCTTTATTTTTCTAATCGGATGTGCAGTTTCTACATTTTCTGATGGTTGAAAATGTAAATAAATTGATGGACTTGGGTTATATATATAAGAATTAACGCATATAATTCTATGAAAAAATTTGCCAACATAATATCAAAAACATTATTTATAAAAATTTTTCAAAAATATTTTTTGATATAATACACTGCATGTGGTTTAGAAATAAATGTTTTATAATATTAGACATTTTTAGTTCTGCTTCTGTTATTAGAATGGAATATAGTTTTTATCCGAAGTAGAGTTGCAAATGTTTGACATTAAACAACTTATCATTTTTCAAGTACAATTTTTATAGATAGTATTGTTTGACATTAAGCCTTTATATAAACATTTAAGTTTAGTACAATCATAATTGGAAATTAGAATTATAGCATTAATAATTTCTCTTTAGTAAATAGATTTCATTTTTGCTTAACAATATTTTTAATAAACCGAATTTTTTTTTAAACCTTGTGTTGTACCTTAAATTGAGAGTATTGTAACGTAGTCGGCTCGTTGTTGGTGGCAGTTTCAGATTCCATTCATTGTCTTAGGAAATGCTACTGTAGAATGTTTTATGTTAATTAGCTGGTAGTAGAGTAACACGAGGACGTGCAAGGCTAATTCGCTAATTTCAGCAAAACTAGCAACATTTTTATGCTATATCTCTTCTAAATAATCAATACAAGCATTTCTAGTCATATAGGAACAAATTTTTAGAGGGAAAAAAATTAATAAATAATACTTACATGATATTACTTTGCACAGTTGGGACACAGTATTACAGTTGGAAAAATATGTTCCTTACAGACATATTTTTTACAATTTCTACAGAAAGATTTTGTCTTTCTGTCCTTATTTTGGTCACACAGATAATGTTTGTATGATATCTTTTTTTTTTTTTTTTTTTTTGGTTTGGCTCACCAAAATTGTTTCTAAGGCTTTCTTTGTGATCTTCAACAGCCTTCTTTCTGTGATCTGCGTGAGGTTGAATTGGGTCATGGGTTAACTTTTTAATAATTTTTTTTTCTTTTTCCAAATCCTGTTGGGGGCTCTTTTGTTGAAAGAAGCAGCACTTGGGAATTGATGATAGCAGTGTTCAAAATCGAAAAAAATATCACCATGGGCCATCTATTTGAAATTCTAGCTGTAGAATATGCAGCTCCCATTTCATCCACAACATCAACTGTCCCTTTGGTCAAATTGCAAAAAGTAATTATTTCCGACTTTCTGAATCCTCCTGTGCTTTCATCAAACTTATTGCTGTTATGCAATGTTGATAGCAAAACAACACTTCTGTTTTTCTTGGGTATATAAAAAACGATTGTCATTTCTTTCTGAAATCCGAATACAGATCTGTGCGGGGCTTTCCATTGAGTTCCAACAAATTTGGGAGGTAATTCTCTCTTATTTTTCCGAATAGTTCCTACAACTGTAAGTTTTTTCTCGAATAGTTTCTGTGAAAGGGGGTATGATGTATACCAGTTGTCTACAGTTACAATACGCCCAGAGTTATGCAGCTTGCATCAGTGTCGTGACAATTTCATTGTCAGAATTATCCAATTTATATGGTCCATCAGGCTGGCTGGGTCCCTGCATAAATTTCCATTTTTGAAGTATAGAAAGTTCTTGAATCCACTAAAGCAAATATTTTTATTCCATACTTAGCTGGTTTATTTGGCATATACTGCCTAAATGAACATCTGCCTCTAAAGGGCCCCAGCTTTTCATCAATGGTGACATATTCACCAACGTTGTAGGAATTTTTGCAGTTTTCTATGAATTTTTCAGAAAACCCTGGAATGGGTGCCAACTAATCCAACTCTCTTCGGCTTTCCCAGGTTTGTACATCATTGAATCAGAGACACCTCATAAGAAAAGGAAAGCATTTGTGGCTCATTGCCTGATGAAATACCTCCAGACCAGTACCATCAGTAGCCTACAAGTCTCTTGCATTCACTTTAGGAGCTTTGTGAATTCCACACAAATACAGAATGCCAATAAAAGCCTTAATTTCCATCACTGTTGTCATTTTAGCATCTCTTTCTCTGTACAGTTTATCTTTTCTATATAGATATTTGTTGATTTTTCTATCATTTCAAGCATAGTATCATTTATCAAAAGTGACCAGGCCTCTAGAGGATTTGACGCATTTTGAGAAATTTTGCTATTCTCAGGGAATTTTAGCAATATATTCTTGGCTGAAACTTTTTTATTTTGTCGAAGCTCTTCTTTCAACCATTTTGTCTTGCCGTCTTTTCCCAAAAAATTTTTTCACAAGTTTTCGTATCCAAAACGCAGTTTTCATCATCTGATTCTAAGTCATTTTCTGTGCCTGAATCATGGCCACTTTTATGTAACTTATCTCCTAACTCATCGTCTGACTCGGCGATACTTTCTTCATCCGTCGTATCCTCAGCGAGCATTTTTTGCAATCGTTTAGTTTCTTCTTCATAGCTTAAATGCATTCTTTAAACTTCTAAAAACTTTAAACTTCTCCTCCTTTCACGAACGCATTCACTGCTAAGAAAACAGCAACGCGAGGACACACTAGCGGGTGTCAGACAACCCCCCACAGCTGATTTCCAATGAAAAAGGAAAGGAATTTTTCAGCAAACAGGATATATCAATTGAATGTGACCTTGAAGGCAGATACAGTGAGTTGGACTCATTTCAACCCAAGGGAAATCAGTATTTTTAGAATTTTCATCGCATGGGGTGTCATGACACCCCCTTACACATCCTCGTGTGTTAAAACATTGAATTTTGAAAATATGATCTGTTGTCTCATAAGATACAAATCTTAAAATTAGAGTCTTGAATAATTGATAAATGCATTTTTGGTTAATAATACTGGATTATCTCTTTGTTGGAGTATTAACTGAAAAAAATGCTATAATTTCCTTGTACAAATCATTTAAAATGATTGGCAAAGCCAGAGGATCTGTCCCCCTGCCAAAACTACAGAACCAATTTCGACAATTTTTATTTCATAAGAAAGCTTATAACATCTAGATATGTTATCAGTGGTTGCCTTTCACCTACTTCCTCCAATTTTTGAGATATAATATATCTCAAAAATAAACTTTGGCAGAAACTGTCAGCCTCTACAACCACCATTTTATTTCACAAAGTTCCAAGCATAGCTACAGGCTGTTAATACTGTGGGCGAACATCTGGTTGTTGAAGGCAGCTAGTTCTACGCAATAAAGGTTATATGTCTGTTTTTAATTACTTTTTGCTTTGAAATTAAGCTTCTTAGCAGTGGTGAGTTTTGCCATTATGCAACCAAAGCTGCTAAATTATCTTAATTTTCCCACCCTATCATTGTAAATTTGCACTCCGTTGCACCTTGAATAGATTTTGAACCTCCCGGGTCTCGAGGCAAGAGCTAATGCCTGCGTGAAAAAATGCCACTGCTTCCTAGCACTGACTTTAGTAGTATTTTTTGGATAAGTAGCATTGGTATTTTTCCAAGAATTTCTTCTGTTAAAATAAGATAGGAAATATTATTTTGTCAATCTTTCAATATCTATTTAGGTTTAATATTTTCATGACATTTTGGATTAGTGAATGATTCTACAAAATTGCTTCTTATGTTTAAGTTAAGTTAAAAATTGCATTAATCAGATATTGATTGTTCTAAAAATATGGTCACAGAAAACATGTTGCAATTCTGTATAAAAATTTATATATGTACATCTCCCTGTAACATAAAATAATTATTAGTATTATGTGTGATTAAAGTGCATCATCTAATTGGATGTGTGCTTATAAGTAGGCTTATTAACCTTTTACTTCAGATGATACTGATTCTGTACTAGAATTTATACCTTTGCTTAAAGACTGATACAGCTGCTAAACTAGTAAATGATTAGAATCTCTTGAATTGATGGGGCTGCTGCAACGTTTGCCACTCGGGGCAAACTTTCAACATGCCACCCTACCTTTACAAGTTACATAGGGCACATAAACCTCAAAATATAAATTCCAGGGGGAAAACATTTAGTAACCTAATCCATTGTTTTATGTCCTCAAACTGTGCAAATGGGTTGTGAATCAGATATCCACCATCAGTCTTTTATCCACATATTGACTTGAATTAATTGCATTAATTATTTTTTTCTTATGTACACAATGACCGACTTAGAGCCGGCAGCTCTTTTTAGGTATAAAATTGTTTTCCTGCATGTTGGATTTTGTCCTCCTTTAGCTATGCCACTGCCTCAAACTAATCTGTCTGTGCTTTAATCACTTGCCTGATCATTTGATTCCTCTGCTTTGTTCAGTTGCTTCTTGTTTTTGTTCTTCAGTGGATTAACTGCTATTGCAGGAAAGCAAAACTCCACAAGCAGTCTGGAAGAACTTGTATCCCAATTACTTTGATAAGTGGAAAAGGTTGTTTTCTGTTTCATCGACAAAATCTCCATTGTAAGGAGTCATTTAACTTTTCCTAGCCTATAAAAAGGAAAATTGAAGGTTTTTTTTAAAAAAAGATTACTGCAACTAGATATGAAGGAAATGGAATAAAATGATTAATATTTCTGATCTTAAGTTTTAGAATTCTCTTTGTAGTAAAAAAGTTTTACCAATAAACTGTTTTTCCACAGAAGGAAGGTATCAAAATATCAACTGTCACTTTGCTGATTGCTCTATCTTTTTTATTGTATTTTCATACTGTGGTTATTTAATGTTATAATAATCTTACTCTACATTGATGGTTATTCAGCATTGACTTACTCACTAATTTAGCTTTTATGCTCTTTACTTCAGATTGTATTAATTTGTATAACCAAATTTTAAATTTCTTCATCGATTAATAAATATGTTCGGTTTGTCCATGCAGAGAAAATCCCAGGAAAATTATTTTATGTTAGAAGAAAGATGTGTCAATGAAAATAGTATATTTTGATTTTCTTAAACAAACTACTACTTTTTTCCTGCTGTGTTTTATTTATGAACAAATAAAAGGCAAGATGGAAAAGATTCAATTCAAAAAGGAAAGATGCAATATCAAGAGAAAATTTTACTTGCCTCTTCCCATGTGTTGCAAGAATGACAGTCATTGATCAACTATTTATCTTCATAATTTTGATTATGATTATAGATATGTAACAAGCATTTGAAATACTTTTGTAAATTTTCTTAGTGAATTTTAGCATCTGTATAAAAAGTGTCATTTTCTTAATTTCCAACTAATTTTGATATTTATATTCATGGTTATTTTCCAGAAATAGTAAGTACTCCTGAAAAGCAATTGTTTGATAACATAATGCATTTTTCTGGGATGTCATTTATTCATTTTTTAAAAATAGGAATGGATTTTTCTTTCTTCTCTAACTCTTCTTGGACAACATGTTTGGAATTAATACATTCTGAAAAAAATGTACTAATTAGTGTTAAGAATTGTACCAGATAATGAATAATGAATGCCTTCTTAAAATGTTACAGTCCATCAGATCAGCAAGGATATTTTCTTAAGATTAGGATCAATATATGTAGGGGTTCAGAATTAGAGGAGAACAAGTCCATGAGATTCATTTCTGAGAAAATAGCTCTCAAAGTTGATTAGCTATATTTAAGATACCAGTGGACTTGTGGCCTGCTGCCTGGTGGATGCAAATTGAACAATGGACTTGAATCTTTATTACACAAAAAATCTAATATTTCTACTCTGCCATGATACTGTTAAGGCAAAATGGGCAAAACAGAGACTTGGTCCACTTTGAACTCTCCATATGATACTCACAGTATCATGATATTATATTTATAAATGTATTTATTACTAGCTGGCTTTGTTCACTGGCTTGTTTGTTTGGAATATTAATTCGTTAATGCTTAGCATCCTATTTACAGGATAGTTGCATTTCACTTGACTTAACCAGATTCATTCTGTTGTTTCCTTTTTGCTTTGCCTAAGAAGTCTGATATGTATTCCTGAACTCCTAAACAATTTTCAACAGGCATTTAACACTCATTAGCTATATTATCAAAGTGTCATTTTGAAGTTTTTTCTTTGATATATTTTTGAGGTAATACAGGGAATTCAAAAATAATCTTTATTTTGATATTTTTCTATATTTTAAAAATCTTTTGTATGTGTCTATAAAATTTTTTTTTTAAATGACTTTTTACCAATTTTTCAATATTTAAACAAAAACATTAAATTTTACTTTACAATAATCTTAATCTTGGTGTTTCTTAACATAATTCAAAAGAAATTTACTGAAATCTGTGTATTAAATTAATTCGAACTTTAACAAGTTAATTATATCCGATTTAAATTAAATATCTCGGGTTCCTTAATTTGCATGCTTAGCAATGCGGTTGTGTGATTATTATAATTTAAGTTTCTGTGATAAAAGATGTCAAAAAAGTGTATGAGTAAATTTCTAAGTGAGAATACTGAATATATTTTTTAATTGTAGTTATGTTAAAACTAGCTGCTATACCTGTCGTTGCTCGGGATAAAAATATGTTCAAGTCCAAGTACTTATAACACTTTTAATTTTAAAAAAGTGTTTTTCGCGGAAGCGTTTTTCGTTGATTTTCATTAATCAACTGGCCCTTTGGACCAGCAGTGAAACACCCTTCTTCTTTTTCTCTCCTTAGTTTGAACCACCTGGTAAGAATCTCGTAATTCTTCATACTCCATTTTCCCCTCCCCATCATTGCTACGGCAACCGAAGACACTCTTTCATATCTTTTATTTTTTGCCATTATCCTTTCTGCAATTCTCTTCTCTTTAGTGTTTTTGTCACTGACCAGAAAAAACCTCATAGTGTTCTTTCTTTTTCTCCTTAGGCCCTCTCCCTCCAGTAGGAAGTGGGCTCAACAATCTTGAAGGATTTTAAACAATCATTATGATCATTAAAAATTTGTAAAATTAAATGAAGCATCACAGAAAGAGAGTAATCAACATCATTGTGTTGTGCTGCGAACATATTATAGAAGGCATATGCTATGAAATAAAAGCTAAATAAAATTTCTGCCTTTCTGTTAACATTAAAAGAAAACGATATTTTTATCATAACTTTCACAATGGCAAAAATACCGGAATGAAGGATTTGATAAAGCAATCAATGGTTTGAATTTAATTACAATAACAGTAAGCATTGTTACAAATTGTGTATGGAATAAATTTGAAATGTTTATTAAATTAAGAAAAAGAATGCATAACATTTAAATTGAAATCATTAAGAAGATAATTTTCTGCTCTTCAAGATGGTATGTAAATAATATATGTGCAATATATTTTTCTGAAATTCTTGGCGAAAAACTGAGATAAAACGCTGAAAATTGGCTTAATTTTCATTATTTAATTAAACATCTTAGGAAGTAATTTTTTTGAAAGTTTGAAAAAGTAGAATTAATCTAAGAACGGACTACAGAATGGCATGTGCAAATTTCATGTCAAGACTATTCACTACTTAGGAGGAGTTCTTGCGACAGATAGACCATTATAACATCTTTTTTTCCCTCCCTTTTTCCTCTTCCTACGATAGGAATCGGATTAAGTAACTTTGAAGGCTTAGCACACACTCATTAGGATCAGTTAAAAATTGTGAAGAGAATAATTTACTAACGTCATTAGATCACTGTGTAATCATATTAAAAGCTGTAAATGTTACGACAACAGGAAACCAGCAGTGAAAAGTCTTCTTTGTTGTTTATGCTCAAAGAAAACAATATTTTCTTATATTAACTTTAACACTGGCAAAAGCCCATGCATGAAATAGTAAATTGGCTTGAATTTATTTCTATAAGAATAAAATTATTGTTAGAAATAGCATTAAAAAAATATTTTTAAACGTTAATAACAATCAGAGAAAATACTATCTCAATGGAATTAATATAATTGAAAACATAATTTTCTGCTCATTGAGATGGCGTAAAAATAATTATTGTCTAATAAATATTTCAGAAGTTATAGGCAAAAAAACTCAAAAGATGCACATTCTCGTAAAAGGAGAAATAAGTGTAAAAATTATACCACCGCGGGTATAATTTAGGAATTTTTTCTAAAGAACAAAAACAAGAGACAGAAGTTTGATAAACAGTAAATTGGCCTGAATTTAATATTATAAGAATAGAAAGTATTGTTAAAAATTGCATTAAAATATATTTTTAAATGTTAATAACAATTTTCTGCTCTTTAAGATGGAGTAGAAATTATTTTCTTGCAATAAATATTTCAGAAGTTATTGGCAAAAAACGTCTAAGCATTAGGCTTAACAGCGGCTAATTTTCGTTATTTAATTAAATATCTTAAGAACTAATTAACTCTGAAAGTTGAAAATAGCACTGTTGACCTAGAAATATGCTCTAGAATGTTGTGTGCAAATTTCATGTCGCTACGGTTAACTGTTTTGGAGGAGTTCTTGTGACCGATAGATGCATGTATTTTCTGTTTTACTAGAAAATTATCTGTCATGGTATGACGGGTGCAAATTGCCTCTTCATTCGAGAGATTTCCCATCAAATCTGACGTGTTTAAATAGATATATATGCGAGAGAAATGTTTAAAATTGATTGAAAAAAAATAAAATAAACATATGTTTTATGGCAGGAAATATATATTTTTTTTATTTACATATTTCTTTATTCAAAACACCTCTTGTTAAACAACATTCAGTGTGAAATATTTTTCGTTGTTTAACAATTTTCCTTGTACTTCAGATGTCTTTGTGTAAATTTTAGCTTTGCCAAAAAATATTATCAAATTATATCATCATGATTGCACTAAATAATTAGATGCATCGTGGCGTCCAAACTATATCATGTGCATAATATACCACTGACGTAATTTACTACTTTCTATTAGAAAAGAAAATTAATTTGAAATATATGATTAATATAATTTAAAATTTCTAGGGAATTATTAAACATAGCGAGATAAATTTTATATGAACGGATAGCAAATTTTATTTCACTGTTTTAGAGCTATTAAATTTGAAATTAGAATGACAATTACTCTTTTAATTTTAAAATTTATGAAATTTAGGTTCTCTAACAATGAAATAATGCTGTTTAACGTCTCGCAGTGCTATGGCTCTAGTTTTATTGTTGGTGATGTCAGAGCGTTACTGAGAGATCTGGGCTATTATATTAATAATATTATAGGTCTATATATAAAAGAGGAAAGTGTGTTTGTTCGTTGTTTGGTTCTTTACACATGTCCACATCGTTGGACTGACTATGACCAAATTTGGCACAGTGATGGATTAACACAAGAGGGAGCTAATGCCATAAAAATTATTTTAAAATTCGAATTAAATTTTTATTTATTTAATTAAATAATGAAAATTAAGCCATTTTTAGACGTTTTTTGCCAGTAACTTCTGAAATACTTATGGTACGAAAATTATTTTTACATCACGTTAAAGAGCAAAAAATTATCTTTTTAACGATATCAATTTAATTGTTGTACAATTTGTTCCATAACTGTAATCAACGTTTCAAATTCATTTAAAACTCAAATTGCAACAATGCATTTATTGTTATAAAATAAAATTCAAACTAATATATTGTTTCATCAAATCCTTTATTCACGTGTTTTTACCACTATTTAAAGCAAGGATAATATTGCTTCTTTTGGTCAAGGTAGATTTCTTACTTCCGCTGTTTTTTCGTAGCATGCACTTAACTTCCATTTTTATTTTGTAGCTTTTAATATTTTACAAGAAAAATGGAATTTTACTTGCTTCTTCACTTCTGTGTAATATCTTTAATATGCCTAGTTTGTGTTCCAGACGAGATGTTTCTTGCAATATTTTCTTTTACAAAGTTATTAATGGTTCGATCGATTGTAATGATATGCTGAGCTCTATAGATTTCGCTATGCCCACCAGATTTTTAAGGAACCAAAGTTCCTTTCCAAATGTATATTCAAAATTTAATTATATTACCAGGTTCTTGTTATATAAATTTTATAAAATTTTTAACAAGTTCTCTGATGAACTTGACATTTTTAATATGTCTCTTGGTGCTTTTAAATCGAAATGTTTGCAGCTTTTAAATACATGTCTTTTATTCTGCCTTTTTGCAACTTTTTAGATTTTTATGCCTTTTCATTTTCCTTGTTCTTATGTGTTCGACCATTTTTTAAAATGTTTTTTATAGGTTTTAATTTTTGTACTCAGTTTTTGATGTCGTGTTGCAATTGATTTTTATCTTAAGTGTTGCATTTTATTTTTATCTCAAATGTGTTTTTTTTGTCTTTAACATTTAAACTCCTGGTGTGTTTTTAGAGGATTCGGTGCTTATGTGTTTTGACTTTTTAACCCTTTCCTTTTGGAAATGGTCTTTTAATTTTTTAAAAAATACGACTTTTAGAATCATAGTGTGTTTTAATGTTTGATTATGTGTTTTCATTTTTAATTATATATGCGTTTGCAAAATTTTTATGATTTTGTGTATTCTCTGTGTTCATCTTTTTATTTTCTAGTGCATTTTTTTTTTATTTTCTCATTGTGGCTTTTGTATTTTGTGTGTTTGTTGTTTATAGTACTCTGTAAATGGAGTTTTCTCTGTAGTGTGCTTTTAAATAAATAAATAAATATGCACTCAAATATCCAATGACGTATGTGAATCTCGAGCTAGTTTTAAATATTGTATAAATGTGAGGTAAGTTGAAAAAGTTTTGTGATGATTATTATCTTGCATCTGGATATTTTTTGTCAATATTATTTTCAAATAAGAATAGTTTTTAATTAACTAAATTGGAAATAAGTTTATTAAATGATATTTTCCTCCCCTAAAAAATAGGTTGCAAGGTCTCACTCAGCACTCTATGAAGCATTCTATCGGCAGGTACTTGCTTTTTATAAACTATAAATATTAATGAAAATAATGAATCTGATCATTATGTTTATGCAAAATTGGATAACTGAATAATTGTTTACATTCTTTTATGAAAAAAATGTTCTTTATTAATCAAAATTGCAAGAATGTGCATTGATTTATACTATTTAAAAATGCTGAGGTTAGATATTTTTCCATTACTAACATGTTTGATAAAATTCTTTTTCTTTTAAGGTTGATCCTGCAGAGACAGATCGGGTTTCTGCAGTTGAAGCAGCTGCTTTTCTTAAACGTTCAGGGCTTCCAGACACTATATTAAGCAAAGTAATAACTTCTTTTATGTTTCTGTTTTGTGTATGTTTGTAAAAAATATAATAAATTACATGTTTTTATGTTATTTAAAATGTGTGCATAATATTTTAACCTGCTGATACATATACAGTTTAATATGCTTCATTTACCTACCTGTAATTTTTTTTATTAACAGTTGAATGAGTGTAATCAGGGATAGAAAAACATTCTTGGTGTCATAATTTCAGGACAGGCATAGGTATTTCCGTGTGTTTTAGACAGACCAGAGTTTTTAATAATATGGGCTGATAATAAAAAATTGATAAATGAAACAAGCTGACAAATGAAATTGGGTATGTGATCTTTATACCAAAATTGTAGATCTGTATCAAATTTTGTGCAAAATTCATAAAGAGGAAGTTCGGCTGTTTTGTCAATTTATGTGCTTGTGAAAAGGATGACTCAAAACATAATGAGCTAGATGGATAGAATTTGGCATATTGTTTTGTCACCATAATTGTGGATCTGTATCTGATTTTAGACCAAAATCGTCTACTGTTTTTGCTTGTCTGTTAACCATTATGTAAGTTTTGATTTGTATATATGTCAATGTGATAACTCATAAATGCTAACAGCTTGATAAATGAAACTTGGTATGCTGTATTTACACAAAAATTGCAGTTCTGTATCAAATTTTAAACCCAACCGGGTAAAGTTGGTGGTGTCCTAAATGCATATTCAGTTCTCTTCACTATAGGATTATAAATTAAACATATGCTAAATTGTGAAGAACACTCCTGTTATTTTGCCTAAATTGTTGGTTTCCTGGACAAAAAAAAAAAAGCACTTGACTGTGTGATTGTATTGCACATAAAAAAAAAATCCTCTTGTCTTGCAGATATGGGACATGTCAGATCCTCAAGGAAAAGGCTTTTTAGACAAGCAGGGATTTTATGTAGCTCTCAAGCTGATTGCACTTCATCAAAATGGAAAAGATCTCACCTTAGCAAATATGAATCTTGATTTGCCGCCTCCTCAGATGGTATGTAATAAAAACATCACATGCTACATTTTAAAATTAAACCTGAAATTTTTGAGTGACAAAATGGTATTTTTACTTGTTTTTATATAATTGTTACAATCTGCTTTTTCAAATTGTTTTGAATTATGCAAGAAGCATTCTATTATTTTTTTTTAAAATTAATGCATTTTTATTTATTTTTATTTTTAGATTTCTGTAGAATTTTAGAATTCTTGACTATTGAGTTATGACCTGAAATTGATCCTAACCATAAAAAAATGCTTAAAATTTTCTTTCAGCAGTGGAAATTATTTTAGTAATATTTCATATAATGAATGCAAAACTTTTGAACAGTCATATAATTGAGCTGTCTAATCAAAAGTTATGTATCTTCATTTTCCCCCAAATTCATAGAGAGAGTATAGTTGTTCTCTCCTAAAAATGAGTACTTTCATTTAGTTTATCTGTTAATCTTTCCTAAGCAATCCAAAAGATAAAAATTGGAATGTTATATACTTTTCTTAAAATTCAAAGCATGTTGCATTATAATGATATTCTTAGATAACTATTTAATACTAGATATGTATATGCTACTTCTTTTTCTTAATTTACTGAAGGTAAATAAATAATTGGTTTGTGATTGTTTTTGTATTCATTTTTTGAATGTTATGATAAACTTTTCCAATAATTATATATTTTTTTTTACATAGCAAACTGCAAGTGGCCGAAATTCACCTGCTCTAGACTGGAATATAAAGGTCTGTTTTTTTATTGATGTTCTTACTAAATATACTGTGTGTGATATTTGTTAGATATTTTTTCCCCTTGACATAATTTTATTTTTTTTTTTTTTTTCATATTCTTAGGCTTCTGAAAGAAAAAAATACGAAGAAATGTTTTATTCCATGGGTCCAGTTGCAGGAAAACTACCTGGAGACAAAGTTAAGCCGGTAAAGGAATTTACTTCTTTCATGAATAATGGGAAGTTTTGTGTTTTATGAATTGCATCATTTCATTGAATACTTTTTTTCTCTTGTTAGGTGATGCTAAATTCTAAACTTCCACTGGAAGTATTGGGGAAGGTAAGAACATCTATCGATTATTCTATAAATGTAAAAGTTACCTGTTTGGTGCTTTACTCTAAAGTTGAACCCTTTGTGTTGACATAGTAAATTAAGTGTCAAAATATTTCAAAAGGTATCTTTTAAAATAAGTTCATAACTTTACAGTACAGAAATGTATACATTTTCCTTTGTTTGTTGGTGCTGTTGCTTTTATGCCATTATGAAAATCACTTCGGATGTTCATCTGGAAATTAAAGCCTAGATTAGAACTTTGGTTGGGACCTTTAATTTCTTTACTATATTATTGGACTGCGATAATCACTTATAATTTTTAGATTATGATATCATCTTGTGTCTTGACTATCTATGTGGTGCATCTATATGAACACATCACAAATATACTTTTCTCTTCTTAAATAGCATTTCAAACTTGATTTTAAATATATGAGAACTTAGTCATTCTGTCTTCACTAGTATACTAATTTATATTTATTTAAATTTTAACTGGGAAATCCTGTAGGAAACAGAATAAAAAAGGAAGGAAACCCCTAAAACTGTCTGTAATGTATTTAAGGATATGTTATTAATAAATTGGATTTTTAATCTTTAATAAAACAGATTTTTGTATATTTTTTCATTTAATTTGTTGCTTTAAATGTGATAAAAAGGATACTTTTTTTAATACTAAATGTTTTTATAGTTATGGAATTTGTTAATCACTTTGCTTAACATTTACCCAACATTTTATTTTTGATGATTAAAGATTGTGTTTTTTATTGATATTACATATGATGTGTTAATGCTTTGTTATAATATTGTTTTTTCAGTACAATTGTTTTGCAGGATACATACTGTTTAAAAGTCATTAGTATGATTGAAAATATTTTTATGTATATGTATTTATGATCAAAAACTAGATTTTTTAAAATAAGTTGCTTAAATTTAATTCTACCTAATTCTAAATTCCATCTTAAAATTCTTATTTATACATCTTTTAATGAGGTTCAAACAAGTGCCAAGTAATACTAACCATATGAGCCAATTTTTATTATTGGTTATGTATTAAAAATGTTTATTTTTTTATGGTCTAAATTCTTTTTCTCATCTTAAGTGCTTGTTTCTAGATATGGGATCTCAGTGATACAGATCAAGATGGTTTCTTAAGTAAAGAGGAGTTTATATTAGTGAGTTTCAGCTTAATTAATAACATAACTCTGTTCTCTGACTTGTGCATGCCATCATTTTGTTTAATATTAATTTACTTTTTCTAGGCTATGCATTTAGTTTACAAAGCCTTGGAAAATATACCTGTTCCATCTGTTTTACCTCCTGAATTAATTAGTATTCTAAAAAGAAAGCACAGTATACCTGGAATGGTTCAAGTACTTCCTGATGTATTACCTCAAGGTATTGATAACATGATGACTGGACGAATCAGGAGATCAAGTACACCCTCTTCTGATGTAAGAAGTCTTACTTTTCTGAGAATATGACCATTTTATTAATCTTCTTTGCATGTTCATCTCATCCACAAATGAACATTGCATGAAATATTTACTATATATTATGCCATCTTAAAATTTTTAGTTTAAGGGTTAATAATATACTGTAACCACTTTGTAAGTACAAATTTCAAGCATGATTCATATTGAAGTTGAAAATAATTATTTTCTTGACTATGTTTATTACTGTTGGCAGTTATTGATTTATATGTTTGTATTTGTGTTGCATATGTCTTAAAATTTTACATAATGCAAACTTTTTTTTCTATACATTTGCAGTTTTGGGTTATATTTTTAATTTCATTTCTTGATAACTTTGTATTAAAAACAAGCATGAGTTTAAAGTGAAGTTTTCTAGCATTTTTAACAGGTTTGTTGTTGTAGACAAATCATTCATTATGTTTTAGATGCATACTTTTACTGTTTTGCTTTCTTATAATTGAGAAATATTATAGCACCTAATATATCATATGTAGCGATAATTATATTTGGCAAACATCCCTTTTCTTCCTTAATAAGTATTCAGTAGAACCCCGCTAATCCGAAATAATTGGGACCAGTGCCTATTCGGATTACCCGAAATTTTGATAAAAATAGAAAAGAAAAGGATGTGTGCTAAAAAAAATGTAAGTTATAAGTACTCAGTACTACTATCTCTTGAATTCTTTTATTCAAAAGCAATAGAAAGAGAATATGTCTCCTTTTTTCATTAGAGTAATGGATGTGCTCCTGTATGAAGTGATATCTTACGGCGAATTGCATTAGTTTCTTCAATGTGTACAAAATTATGCATGCTGAAAAGGTACTTTTTTGTTTTTAGCGTGTATATTTAAAACTTTTCAGGTAATCTTTTCAATTACATATAATTTTCGAAAATAAAATAGGTTCAGATTAACCGGAGTTTCTAATTAGCGGGGTTCTACTGTATTATCAATCTATAAGAGTAAAATACTTGAACTGTAATATTAGATAATTAAATGGAACTGTCATATTGTAATTTTAAAATATTTAAACGAATTTAGATTTATTACTCATTAACTGATTTATATATGAAGTATATTTTCAACATTGTAAATATGTAGGCTTATTTTCTGTGCAATTTGTTTTATATGATACCAAACAAGGTAATTGTCATATGGCATTTTTAATTCTCCACCGATTTTGGATGACAAAGGTTCAATTATTTGCTAAAGAGTTAAGTTAATCCATTTAAGAAAATTATCTGTTTAAAAGAGTTAAAATTATTTTCACAGTTACTTTGTTTTAAATGCATTACTGGTTTCATTTTCTAAATCATTAAAATTTGTTTGTTATATAGATTGTTGGAAGAGGGTCTACATGGATTGTGAATGCTGTTGATAAAGCTAAATTTGATGAATTGTTTCATACATTGGACACAGACAAAGATGGATTTGTAACAGGGCTGGATGTAAAAGACACGTTTTTGAAATCGGGATTGCCACAAGCTGTGCTAGCCCATATCTGGTATTCTTTTTTTGCTTTATATATATACTAGCTGCTTTTGGCGACCAGCTTGTTCGCTGGGAATATAATTCAATTGAATCTCTTATGCATAATTTGATACAGGATGGCGACAGAAGCGGGATATCAGGGAATTTTATCGATCTGGAAAGGTCGGGGGAATTTGTAAAAATATCTAAATATCAGGGGAAATTAATACTTATTTGTTACTTGAGTTATTTTCTGTAAATTAGTATCATACTAGCAGTATGCGCACGGCGTTGCCCGTGGAATCAGGACTTCAACAAAATGAAAAAAAAAAAAAAAAACGCCCACAATGACATGAAAAAGTTTTGAAAACAAAATAAAAAAAAAAAGATACACATTGATTTTCCCACTTATTTTTTTTTTCACGATAAACAATAATAAAATATTGTAGCGTGAAAATTATTATACTGCAAGCTAAGTATGCGAGACGAATAAATACATTAAGATACTGCCGAAAATAATAATCAGTCATTCAATTCAAGGTTATGTCGTCGCCTCCCCTTCAGCCAATCACATAGCCATCTGAGTTCTGAAGTGCCGTGCCGCGCGAGGAACTCTCTCCATAAAAATAACTCTCAACCGCCCAGAAAAAAATTAATTTAAAAAAAACTTGAAAAGATATTTTAACCGTTGTTGTTTTAAATCCGACACAACCGTTCTAGTTATAAGCTGAAAAAAATTGAAAATAATAGTATTATTAGAAAGTCGGATGCAACAAATTTAAAATCAAAAGTAACATCTTCATGCCAAAACTGGGTATTTTTTAAAAATTTCTCAAAATTCAGTAAATTGCGTTAGAAATTCAAAACTAACTTCATTAGAACGGAAATAGCATGCTCTTTCCGATGGTGTATATATTTTTATCGTAAACTTATTTGTAACTATTCTATTGAGAAATTAGTGCGAAAAATCAACCAAAACAACACAAAACATTAAATAAAAAAATTTCTAGATTAAAATTTAAAATTTCGGCTTCGAGGTGCATTCAGTCACCATTACGACTACCTGTGTGGCAAATTTCATGGCTGTAAGTGCGATAGATTCGTCTGGACATCGCAGACAAACACACACGCACACAAACATTGCCTTTTATAAGTATAGATGACTGGCATTATTTGTAATAATAAATGAATTATTTTTATAAAAAACTTAGATTAATTTATAAAAGCATAAGTTTTTGATTAGAGCAATTAATTTCTTATGATTTTGTTAAAGAATAAAGATTTGAAGTAATATTTTGGCAGTTTCTCTTGTTTAAATATTTGCTAAAATATATATTAATTAGGTATGTATACTATTACTATTTATACTGAATATATTATATTATTTATACTGTATATATATAGTATGTATATTGTACTATTTTTATATTTATGCTGCAACATTTACCCATCCTAAGAGCACTAATTAGTTATTGAACTGTTTTAAAATTTTGAGCAAAGATCATAATAACCTTTACTGTTAGCATAATTTAACTTGGGTTGCAAAGAGTAGTTTTAATGTTTCTTAGAATTCTTATGCAGTTTTAGAAGCAAAGTATTTTGTTAAAATTTCCATTTTTATTTTTTTTTTTTTACATAAGAAATGTATTATAATGTTATAATGTATTTTTAAGGATGTTCTTTGCATTTTTTAAAAATTAAATTTCATTAAAAAAATTATTTTTTTTCATATTTAATAACTGGTAAAAGTGTTTTTCATAATGTATATTGTACACATGCAGTGATTCTGAGTAGGTAGAAAGCCAGGAAACTAATATAATTAGTAGCCGTAAATCAGGGAAATGTTGCAAGTTTAATCAGGGAAAAATCGGGGAAATTTTTTTTGCAGTTTCTGTAGCTATCCTGTGATATTCATTCTGTTTGCTGTCTGCATGAGTATCCTTAATCGTGTCAAGTGACTGGCTGTGTCATCCAACATCAAATTGCACATTGTTGGCATCAACTTCACTCTTATTCCTCTTGCAAAATATGCATTTGATTTTAACTTTAAAATGGTGTGACACATTTCAATCCGAGCCACATGTTACTTGGATGAAAATATGCGAATTAAAACGTGGCATTAAACATTAAGATATTACCTTAGCTTTCAACAATGATAGAGAATGAAAAGTATTGTTGTAAATTATGCTAAAAATATTTTAAAAGATTTATTAAAATTAGAGGAAAAAAAATCGCTCTAACACTCTGAAATTGCTCTCTTTTCAATGATATCAATTTAATTGATATCATTGAAAAGGTAATTTTTTGTACTTTCAGATGACGTTGAAATGATATTCGTACTGTATTATTTTCTGAAGTTATCAATGAAAAACGCCAAAATTTTGCTTAATTTTTAATTAAAATTTTTAAAAAATAGCTCCAAGGTGCACATTCCCACCCTCCAAAATATGTTTGAGCCAAATTTTGTAGCTCTATTTCCAGTGGTCTGCCCTGTAGAGCACCACCAACCCCACACACAGACAGACACTCACACATTCTCCTTTATTATTAGTAGAGATATATATAACTTCCTTAATTCTGTAGTTAAATTCTGGTTAGTTTATATTCATACAAAATAATTTCTTTTTGCAAATGCTATTAATTCATACCTTATATATGAAATAAGTTTTTCTGATTTAATTTTGTTTGTTGAAAGTAGTAAACAAGGCATCATTTTTCAATTTGAAAGTTGATTGATAGAGGGAGAAAAAACATTTAACGAATTACATATTGTACATAATTCAATATTAAACTAATTTATTATAAATATGTCAATAAATGATTCATTTTTTACTGGGCTCTTGTTTATTGTTTAGAGAGGAGCAGCTAAGTTTTAAATATTTTTGTTATAATAAAAAGGAACTATATATTATAATAAAATGAAAATGTGTGTTTTCTATTTTTTTTAAAAAAATGTTTGAGAAACAACTGCAATTCCTATAAAAATATAATAAATACTGTTAACTTGAGTTTATTTTTTACATTTTTCTGTCTGTTAATATATTTATTGTTGCACCATATTTTGACTAATTTGATTTGCTAAAAAATTTTGTCTTGTATTCAGTTGTCAAAAAAGAAGCCTAATTAGAAATTTGTTTTATAGGAATTTGTGTGATATTAAACAGAATGGAAAATTAAATTCAGAGCAGTTTGCATTGGCAATGTATTTAGTCCAGCAAAAGATTCAGGGCTTAGAAGTCCCCACAACTTTATACCCTGAAATGATTCCTCCAACTTTGAGGCCTAAACCATCAGCTGATGTTCCACAGGTAATTCGGAAGTTATCTTTTAAAAATGGTAAATTTAGAGATCTGCACTATGGTTCACAAATGTAGTTTATATAAATTGCTTGGTCAGTTTTCTTTTAATACTTCTGAGACTAATTACAGGTTTGAGCTGTCCTGTGCTTAATTAAAAAAAAATATATTTTAAAATGTCTTGGTACTTAAAATAAAGTGCCTATTTTCGTAAAGTTTTAATATTTCTCTGTGAATTTGTAGTTGGGCAGTTCTCTGTGAATTGTGTATAATTATTAATTTAGAACTGGTGAAGAGAACAGGTTCACAGAAATAACAAGGTAAATTTTTTACAAGCCTAAATTGCATCAATCATAGGTGTTAAGAGTGTTTTCAAGTTGGGTTGTTGGATCAAAATTAAAAACAATAATTGTTATTACTTAGGTAATAACTTATTCTTTAATTGTGTAAGTGGCATGTTGTTTTTCTTAATACAAACAAATGCTAAAAACTGAATAATGATAAAGTTAATAAAACTAAAGTTAACCAGTCACTTTAAGTGATCTGGAGTGAAACCAAACCCTCTGAAACCAGTTTTTGATTTGCTCAAACTTGACAAATATGGTATATTGCAGTTAATATATTAATTGCTACTATACCCTTTTGTATTTATCTTATTGTTCTATAGCATATCTGGATTTATCAATCCACAGGGTCTCTTTCTATTTTCCTTATATTCAAGAAAAATTGCTTTTAAATTAATAACAAGTAGCAAAATTTTCATTATCCCAAGCTCAAATTATTTGTTAGTTAAAAAAAAAACAACTTAGAATTACTTCATTTAAAATTATTCATTTATTCCTGATTAATTAATTATTTCCAGATTAGCTAAAACTATTCATTTGTATCCAGATCAAGTTGCGAACTAGGCCCCATCAAATTATATCCAACCCAAATTAAAAGCAAAAATGCATATCAAAACAGGTTATTCTGGTGATGCCAAATGATATCACAGGTTTTGAAAGGGTTAATGAAGAAAAGATTTTAAGGATACTGTAACAAAGAATAATGAAATGACTGCACATACATAAAAATATTTAGGCTGCTTTATAAAATTTTCCATACATTATAACATGGTCTTCATTTAGTTGTATTTTCATTTCATGCCTGGAGGAATTTTTTTTCTTGTCTCCTATTATAATATCAGAGTAAAACATGAATCAGTATAAAATATTTAGTACAATTAAATTTTTTCCCCCATATTAAGCATGAGAAGTGAATTCACCACAATTATGTAAATCAAAAATTTGCATTTAACTGAGTAATCAATAATCATACCTTTAGCTTGAGTTTTGTTGCCATATTATCCAGGCAGCTTTTCTGATCTTTGATAAGCCAGTATGTAGATCATGTACAATATTTATAATGAAGATTTCCAACCTTTCATGCACTGGAAGATTTCTACCTTATAACATTTGATCATTTTTTCTTATAACCTGTCTTATCTAATCAGAAGACTGACTAGAGATAAACAGCTGTTAGTTCACATTTGCTATGCAGTTGCTGTAGAGCAGAATTGTTTTAAAATCATACTAATGTATGGTAAATTTGTGTCCCACATGGTAGTTGAATATTTCAAATGCATATGCGTCATTCTGAATTCATAGCTTAATGGATTAAAAAGGCAAGTTTGAATGAATTATTTAACTTGGTTTTAGAGATACATCATAGTACACTTAATGTTTTAATGAAAATTGCCTAGGATAATTATAGCAAAAAATACATTTATTGAATTATTCATATTCATTTTTTTTCTTTTTAAATTCTTGCTCTATTATTACTGGAAAACAACTGTCATGCATTATAGTTTTTGATTAAGATTACTTGTATGCTGATTTAATTTTTATCAAATTATCTTTCTGTGATAACTTAGTTAAATATTCCAAATTACAATATTTTAAGTGATATATTTCATACATAATTCATAATTTTTACATTCATAATTTTTTATACATATTTCATAATTTTTAGGATGTTCCTTTACCAATAGCCTCAGATTTGGATTCTTCTGGGAGCAAGGAATTGGATATGATAAGTAGTGAAATTAAAGAACTTCAGATGTAAGAACTATTGCATTACTGCAAACTATGATTATATGTATTTATTACTATTTTACAAATTATTTTATCTATTCTTATCTTGTTTTATTAGGGAAAAGATGACATTAGAGAAAGACCTTGCTCAAAAAGAAGCTGATGTTAAAATTAAAAATGGTGAATTAAAGAATTTGCAGAATGAACAAGATGCTTTAGAAACTATGCTTAAACAATTAGAAATTCAAAAAGGAGAAGCTCGTAAAAGGTTAAATGATTTAGACAAACAGGTATTATTAGATGCTTACACTTTAGATAGTTTTAAAAACTGCTTTATTATAAAAATAATTTAATTCTAAAACATATATAATGTTATTATTCCTTGTATATATTTCCTTTGAATGCTAGAAAAATTATTACTGTCCTATAATATTATTAGTGGCATTTTTTCTAATTGTTTTCTTCACAAAAAGTTGTAGCAATAATTTAATTTTGCTTTTTTGACTAGAAGCTACTTTGTGTAAGTTTTGTAGATGATTGTGTTATCTTATGCATGTTTTCCTAATAGATGTTTTGAATGCTCAGATAATTTTCTTTTTTGAATTTTTAAAATATTTTATTTAATTTATTATTTTTGCATGAAATTAGAAAAGCTCCCTAGACCTTACCCTATGTGATTTGCTGGCACAAACAGAAGATGAAGTCAACCAGGTAGAAAAACCTTCTAACCTTGTTATTGGTTACATTTTTCTAATTTAGTTCTTTTGGTTTATCCCTTCCACATCTCTTTGCTTTTTTAAAAACATGTTGTTTTTTCGTATTATGCATTTCCTTTACAATCATCACTGAAAGTTTGAAGAGTGAGGAAATACTGAAAACAGATTATTTTTTTGTCATATTAGATTATTTACTCTAAAAAACTGTATCTGATATATAATATGGATATCTGGGGGATCGTGATTTTAAAACAATTTTTTATGATTAAAATGAGATTTAGAGAACATAAGATTTCTGTTGAATTTCCAGCTGTGGCCCCTAGCTGAATTATATTGGAGGTTGGAGATTCAACAACATACCATGAAGCTAACACTTTTAATAGCATAAATTTGCTTTTAGTTTGTAGAAACTTTCCATCTTGAATGCAAAAGCTGTTTGAGATTGCTTATAATTAATTGCACAAATTACTAAATATTTTCAAATAAATTGATAAAGAAATTTAACCAGACTTTGACTCGAAGAAACTTTAGATGAACATTCTATTAAAAACTAAACATTGTTAGTTAATATGCTTAATATCTTTAGTTTTCTCTAAGGATTATTTAATAGTATTTATGTTTTGAAATGATGCATATGTAACAAAAATTATTCAACATTGTATTAAAAAATGTTTAGTTATTCTTTTTGCAAAGAAATCCAGTGTTGCATAATTAGGATGGGAAAATGTTGCTATGGTGGTAATATTTTCAGTGCTTCTCAAATAAGAATTGCGATTGGAAA
The DNA here is from genome assembly GCA_013235015.1 of Araneus ventricosus. Taxonomy (NCBI): domain Eukaryota; kingdom Metazoa; phylum Arthropoda; class Arachnida; order Araneae; family Araneidae; genus Araneus; species Araneus ventricosus. The sequence goes on from BGPR01000009.1 coordinate 5,030,703, forward strand.
TAAAAAGTTCCCCTCAGTTTATCCATACATTTTACACACAGACTTCAGCGGTGTATTTATCATTTTTAAGATCATGATATATAGACTTCAGTGTCTTTTCCTAATATGCAAAGCAGTGCTTGTAATTCAACCATCCTACAGTTTACCTTAGACTACAAATTCCTGTTCTCTAAAGTGCAAGAGGTCTTTTTATATAAAATTTTGGAGCAACTGTATCTATGTGAAGATCATGTATCATAGATTCAGTGTATATTTTAAGAAACACTGCCTAAAGTATTTATAAAATTGGTTTCAGGTAGAAAAGAAATGCTTAAATGAAAGAGGAAGATCATTTTTAAATCGGAATTGTTATAAATATTTCCTTCTGGCTTTTGAAACTTTTTGGTGACACTCACAAATAGAATGAAATGTAATCAAGTTCGTTTTATTTTTATTAAAAACTAGAAAAGTAGGTAATTTTTAATGTAGATGTATAAGTCTCTAGGTAAGAAATTTTAATTATTTGTTAAGCTATTTTAATTTTTCAGTTCATTTTCCTGGTTTATTTCATTTTTGGTCTATAGTTATCATCAGGATTTTGTATTCTGCTGTTATTTGGCAGTTTCCTTTCAAATTTACTATTAAAACAATGGTTTTTTTTACACTAAAATATTTTTATTACTTAATCATTGTATTTTTATTTGAATATTTTCCTTCTAGATTGATGCCATGAAGAAACAGAAAGAAGACCAAGAATTGGAGTTAGAGGTAATAATTGCATGTGCTTTCTCTTTTAGCTATGAGCTTTTTTTCTCATTAAAAAAAAAATGTGTATCATTGATGTCTTTTATTCAGGCACAGGAGAAAGAACTGAGTGAAAAACGCAGAGAGTTAAATGAATTAAAACAAGAAGAAACGAAGCTTGACAGTCAAATATCTGCTGGTAAATCTCAACTTGATGCCTTAAATAATTCATTACAAAGTACCATACTTCAAATAAGTCAGGTAGGTTTTATTTTTCTATTCCACACTGAATTTAATTTAATTGCAAAATAAATATTAATTAATTTTTTCTATTCCACCATTTAATTTGTTATGAATGCTTTCATTATTTTAAAAATTTAGTGGTTAATTTTTTTACACATTATTGACATATTCTTGATGGCTGATTTACATTTCAGTTGAAAATAAAAATCGATCAACTTCAAGAACAGCATAGATTAATGAGTGAAGCAATTAAAGATATGGATAATGCAATATCATTTGGAGATTTCCGCAATGTTTCTGAATTTACATTGACTGGGTTTGCTCCCCTTCAAGAAGATGATTTAACTGTAGTATCTCCTACTGTAAGTATTTATTTTGTAGCACATCATATAGGTTAAATTTACATGTGTAATTATAATTTTCTAGTGGTTAGAAAGAAACCTCTTTTAAGTAAATGCACTTTTTCTCCTAATGATTTTTGTCATTTTCAAAAGTTTAATATAACAGTGACTGTGATATTCCGATTTCTCTGATTCTGCATATTTGTCTCGGTTTATTTTTTGGTAGAAAATTAAATTTGCAGAATAAGAAAAAAATTCCATTAACATAGTTTCATTTTGCAGAATTTAAAATTAATATGTTTTATGAAACTCTTATGTTTCCATATTTTTTGTCATTTATTTTACATTTTTGACTCTTAAAATGATTTGTATTTTATAATTTAAACTGTTTAGGTACTTTCTGAAATTAAGAAAGATTAGCTCATTTTAAATTTATTTCTCCCTTTTTGTTATATTCTCTGGTCTATGTTTACTTATCCTTTTCCTCTTAAATAATAAAATAGTCGGTCCGTATACATGCGTTTATTTGGAAAAGAAGTGTGCTGGAACAAGTATTGTCAATAACAATGATTTTTTCAGTACAGATTTTTTAATTAAAATTTTTACCTTCTGTAATGTTTTTTTATTACCTTATTTGTATATATGTCTATAATGAATACCACTTTGGATTCTGTAACAGGGAACATACCATGATGAAAAGGCTTTTGAGAAGTAAAGAACATCTGAACCTTGAATAGTTGAGGGAAAGAAGTATGCAATGTAGACTTATGCCCTTGGGTTTATTTAGAATTTTGTTGTGTCAGCTGGAACTTTGTTTACTCATACCACCTGTCAAGCTGATTCCTCACATAGGATTCCCTTTTATATCAAAATTATGTTCATTCAGTAATACACAATCAAAGATGTTGGAATGAATTATGGGAATTTCATAAACTTCTCTGTTGCATGAGAATTTCTAGTTATAAGAAAATAGGCTGAATGCTTAAAGGTCTATGTGCAATATTTAGAGGTTTATATTTTGGTAAGCTTTTCTTGATTACTGTTCTTTTGTGAATACATTTCATTTAAAAGAAAATTTAGAATGTAGAAAAATAATTTAATAATTTTTTTAAAAAAATCACACAAACTTAAAATGCATTAAATCATTTTTTCCCCTTAATAATTTTTTATTAGTATGCTGAAGTCTTTATTATGCTGCTTATCTTATTCTTAAATCACTAATGTTCAAAAAACATACAACGGAAAAACTTGGATTTGCTGATGCTTGCTAGGCCAAAGAAGCAGGGATAATTGGATTCTGCTGTGTAACTAGGAATCATTTGCAAAATATACATTTTGAAATATTGCTCCTTTTAGCAGAAAAATTCTGAATTCTGTGTTTTTCCAAAATTGTATTATAAATAGTTTCTTTGACAGATTGAAGTTGGTTCGATTTTGCATAGCAACACTTATGTACAGTTTCCAATAATAATAATAATAATAAAAAAAATCCAAAAATCCATAAAAGAGTTGTTTGTTCCCAATTGCATGTCTGTATCCAATTCTTCCAGCATCTTTGCCAATGTGTAAATACTAGAAAACAAACACTTTAATTGAAATTATTGGAAGTATTTTATAATTTCAACTATTTTAATTTGTCTTTTTCATTTTCTGTGGGTAATTATAAAAGGTCTGAAATAAATTTAAACATACTAATTTATTTTTTTAACTCTGTGATTTCCCCCCTCCTTTTACAGTTTTCTCCACCTTCCGAAGCAAAAATTATGGAACCTGTTGTTCCAGTTGCTGATTTTCAGGTATTTTTGCATTAATTATGAATCAATTAAGATTAAAAAATATATATATTTTGTTATCAATTAGTACTTGAAATTTGTATGTCCGTAGGGACAGATCAAGTTACTAATTATTATCTGCCATGTCTTATTTTCTTATTTTGCAGGAAGATCCTTTTAGCAGTAAAGATCCATTTGAAGGTAAAGTGAATGGATTCAGCAGTGATCCATTTGCTGGAGAAGATCCCTTTAAAGGAGGTAACTTTTTACTGATTATATAAGGATATTTTTTAATTTTCTGTATGTTATAGTTGACATAAATGATTGCATTATTTTCATCAAGTTAAAATATTTTGTGCATTACTATAATTTAGTTGAATAGGTGGTATAATGTGAATAAGCTACTGATAATTGCTTTAAGAGCAGATTTTTGTAGTTTTTACCATTAAATATTTAGGACATGAATTATATATATATACTTTAAATAACCATGAAGTGATAGAATTTTTGAAAAATTTAATATAAAAATTACTTTTGAGTTTATAACCCTCAGTTCTTTTCCGTATGTTGAAATTGAAAACAATGCCTTTTAATTTTCTTAATTTTTCTTTCATCTTGTAGATCCATTCAAAGAGAGTGCTGTTGTCTCATCTGGTGATCCGTTTGGAGGAGATCCTTTTGAAAATGTTTTCAACGTAACTGCAGCTTCGACAACTAAGGTAAATAATGTTTTTCTGTCATAATGCAGTTTTAGTGTAGACTAGTTAGTGTACTGATAATTATTGAACTTCTGTATTAGAGGATTGAAACCCCTCTCCCTTCCGTAAAATATGAATATTTTTAAAAGGTTTGCAAGAACTGTTTCTAACACAACTATTAGTCTGAATTTGCTTTGATGGCCGACTCATTATGGTGTATTTTTTGTTGAAATATGTTATTCTTAACAAACATTTGGGTTGATGAAAAATACAGAGTCTGTTGAGTAATAATAGTAAATATTGGTTAAATGCTATAAATATCAAGATACATTTGAGTTAGGAGGGAACATGGGGAAACATTTATGGTTAATAGTCATATCTTGTAAGTTCATATCTTCCTTTTCTTTAAAAAGTAATAATGATCTGCTTTGTGTTGATGTAGTTGAACATATTACCCTTGTGATCCAAGCTGCTTTCTAAATGGATTTTTAAAATTACATTAATGATGTTTCATTCCATGTGTGTGGGAAATGCTGTTTTTGAAATTTGATTTGGATAAAAATTATATCTTAATCCTTTGACTATAACTATATTTTATCTGAACCTGTAAAATTACATTAATTTATTCCAATCTGCATGTGTAGAAATGTATATTCTGCTTTTGAAGTTTGATTTTAATTGTACACTTTACTGTAAAATATTTAGTATATATGATATAAGAGAGATTCTGTTGTTGAGCTTAATGTCAACAAAAATATTTGGAGACAAAATAAGACATTGAATAAAAGAATTTAGAACTTAATTATTCTTCTAAAGAATTTATGTTTTTAGAAAGCATTTTTTGCTTGCATTACAATACTCATGAGTGGCATACTTTTTCAAATTCAATCTTTTCATGGTGAAGAAGCTTCTCAAACTTTCAAGTGGAACTAATATTTAATGTCCTATCCTTCCTCTGTGAATTATTAATATTAAGCAATTCTAAAAGGGTTTAAATCAGATAACATAAAGATATTCATATATAATGTTAGTAAAAAGTAATATAAAGTAGTAAAAAGCCTTTTATGAATTGCTTTTCTAAACTGAATGAAAAGAAATAGTGACTCTTTTTTCTGTCTTTAAATTTTGAAGAAAAATGTAGATCAGTGCTCATAGCATAATGATATTTCACTTCAAAGATCATTTCATACTTGATTATGGACTTGATTTTGTTCTAAATTGAATATTACAAAATATTTTTTAATCTGTATTTTCAGGATGATCCCTTTTCTGGTAGTGATCCATTTGGTGGTTTCTCTGCTCCTCCTGCAAATCCTGGTATGAACTAATTAGTCTTTATTTTTGATTTATGAGTTAAAACATTTAATAAATTATCAGTGGCAATATTATAGTTTTCCGTTTTATTACTGTGGAAAATGTTTCAAATTTATTCATATTCCTCATCTGTTATTTTTTTTAGACAAATACATTAATTAAAATAAATTAAATGATAAATCTGATAACATATAGAATTTCCTTGTTAATTTTATTGAAATTTTGCTTAAAATAAAAAAACTAGTTTGCTGAAGTTGTGTTATAAAAATGTGTTGGGTGGTTTCATGGTCTCGTTTGCTTCATTGCTAAAGAAAAGTAGATACAATAAATGCAGTTATGAATCTATTTATGTAATTCAACGTACAATAGACTGCATATTATTTCCATGCAGCCTGATGGCTATCGAGCAGCTTTTCTTGAAAGTTATTTCAAGTTTTTTGGAAATTTTGCTGCTTTGAATAAGAAAATACTGTCAAGTAGGTTTTTTTTTTTTTATTATTATTTGCACTAATAATTTCTTTTCTTTATTTCAGAAAAAGATCCATTTGATCCATTTGGGTTGTCGAAATCAAATTCTGTTCAATCTCCTGTGGGGGTATGAATTTATTTTAAAATTCTTTTATTTCACATAACTAGTTACATGTAAATATTGTCTTAGTATTAAGAGTTTCTAAAGAAATGTAATTTTTATAAAATTTTAAACTGCTGTTAATTGATTTTATCTTCTTCCCTTATGAAAAGAATTTCCAGAATTTATTAACAGGTAATACAAAAAATATTTGATTAGTTTCATGATTGTAAAGAGCATTTTTTTGTTATTTATCATGTTTAAATGATGATATTTCTTCCTGTGATTTGATTTTTCTTTAAAGCAATAAAAGGTTTAGGAAATTTATTTGTTGCAAATATAAAATTTAACAATAATAGAAATACATAGAAAAGTCGCAATACTTTAGGATTTTAAAATATTTCTTAGGAAAATGAAGATGTTCAATAATTTTATCTTTAAAGTAGACTTGCGAGATAATGAGTATTTATTCTATTTTCAATCTGTGTAGGATCTTTAAATTATCTTTGATTAAAAAAAAAAATGAACTGAAATTTATTTAATTTTTATTGATTTCTTTCACCTCGTAATGTTCAAATTAAGAATTGCTTCACTTTCAGAATTAAAGTGTGAAATTAGAATTTGATTTCTTTATTGAGATTATGTTTTTTATAAATTAAATTATGCATTTGAAAAAGTTGGAAGCCTCTGATAAAACAAAATAATATTTGATTTACATATCACTCCTTTCAGTCAGTTACATGACTTGAAACATTGTTGAACATTATAAACTATAAAAAATTCATGAGAGGGAGAGGAGAAGAAATTATTTTACCCTGCAACTTAATTTATGATTGACAAGAGTGTTAATCTTAATTTGGAAAAAAAAAAAAAAAGCATGTGATGTTTTGTTATTCATATAACCAAAGAATATTCATTCAAGAATTGTGTGCTAGTAAATCTTGATGCTGCAATAGAATTTTGTTTTTGTTATTTGTAATAGCTAATAGTTTTTTTCAAAAATTATTTTAGATTATTTTAAAAGTTCACTTTTTTAAAAATAGGGCTTTGATTCGGATCCTTTTGGTGCTGACCCCTTTGGAGCAAGTCCTGCTGCGCCCCCTCGGCCTGAAAGCCCAACTCCAGCCTTGCCTCCAAAGAAGAGCAAAGCTCCCCCTCCCCGACCTGCTCCTCCAAAAGCGAAGGGTCCATCTCCCAAACCGGGACCAACCAGAGCAGCTCCGGCACCTCCTGTTCCCCCACCTCCTGCTGTGGATCCTTTCAAAGCAGATTTTGAAAACACGAGCAACAACTCTGCCTTTCCCGATCTGTTTTCCAAGACAGCTAAAACTCAAGATGCTTTTGATCCCTTCTCTAATCCAACAGCACCGGCGGCAGACAATTTTGCCAACTTTGACAATTTTGCTGATTTCGACAACATCAAGTGAGGAGGGACTCTTGCAGATAGCCAGTAGTTGTAAACGAAATAAAATTATGTACATTTTTTTAACTTTAGGGTCAACACACTGCTGACATCTCAGACAATGTATGTGAAGTAGGCATTGAATTGATAGGAGTTAGGGATTGATGCAAAGACAGTAAACAAGTTGGAATACTTTTCCTTGTAACATTGCTGATCCATTTCTTTGTTTTGTATTCCCATTTTCTTACAATATCTCATGCATAAAAATTAAAAGGAAAACTTGTTTTCTTTTATTAGACAGTTTGAATCAGTATCTTTTTAGCATTTAATATTTATATATTCACAAACTATTTTATTTTAAAAGGAAGCAACTTGAATTATATGTTTATAACTATTTGTGAAGTTGATGTCTTAGGATATATTCTGAGTCATATAGAACTACATAGTGAGACAAAAAATAAAGCTATGGTGCTTAACTTATGTGCTTATCTATCTGTCAATCATCTTATCAGAACAAAGCTTTTGAATGTATGCAACTGAAATGAACAGAGTCAGTTAAAAGCAATTAATAATATTTTTTTTTAATATTTGGGCAAGTATTTGTCATTATTTTGAAGAAAAAAATCTAGGCTTTGTGAAATGCATTACAAGCATTATTTAAGGAATTCATGTGGCTGCTAGGTTTTTTTTCTTAATATGTTTTGTTTATCCATATAATTTTAAATGATTACAAAACACCAAATAATGTACGATAATTTTAAGAGTAATTTTGTTATAACTGAAAAGCTATAACAAGTTTAAATAAGCTAAGTTTCTGAATTTAAATTTTTATTATTTAAAAGTATTATAAATCAAAGTATTGGATCAATTTTTCATGCAATATCTTTTATATGATGCAACTGAAAATAAACATATTAAAGGCAATCTAACTATAATCATTTATCATCTCATATGGTTTCCCTCCCCTATATGTACAGTGAAACTTTGTATGTTGATATGCTTTTTAGTGAAACTGATTAGTGATCCATTGGCTTATAATGTTCATTAACTAGCCTTGTTATTCAAAAGCATTCTTATCTCTGTATAAAGTTTCTCTGTGCTTATATGTAATATGTACAGTGCCTTTATCATATTTAAATGGTTTTTTTTATTGAATAGTTATGTAGTTCTGATTCTTATATGTACTTCACATGCCAGATCACTCCTTTTTGCCTTATGTTATATTTTGAAAATTTTCCTATTAATAACAGGTTCTAGAATTGATCTTTGTACTTTTTCCTTCTGTATTGTGACATGAAATGATGTTTATAATTATTTGTAGTTTACGTTCTCATAGCTTATGTGCATATTTTCATTCAGAGTGGAAGCTTTTTGTGTTGTAAATATTGTGTGCTTAAATGTTCTCACCAATCTGTACATTTTTGTTATATTCGGATTAGAAGTGTATTATAGGAAAAAGTGAGTTTTCACCCTATTCCATTTGTTAAATATTTCAATTGTATTACTGTCACTTGCATCAGAGTTACATGTTATAACTCCAGTGATTAGTAGTATGATGGAACTTATGTGGAACATTTTCTGACAACATAATTATACTTGAACTATGTAAATATCTGTTGCTTATATGTGTAATGTCTTTGTCTCATATTGTGAAATGATATTTGAAGTAGATAAGCTAGAATTTAATAGGAAAAGAGATATTCTTCAAATGCATGGCAGTGCTCAAAGGCTATTGCTAAATATCAGTGTAAAATGTAGTCAGTGTGCTTCACTATTTTCATTATTGTTTTCATCTTTGAAAGAAAATAACTGTTTATAAAATATCTTATAAAATTTGTTTCATGAAATTTGGATGGTATATTCTATAAATTAGTTTATAGAGTATGTACACTATTTGCAAAGAAAATCTGTTGATTATCTATAATAATTTCAGCTCTTTACAGTTTGACCTATTATCATACACAATGAATCTAAGATTAAAAAAAAATTATTGTTTGTAAAATGTTTAAAGTGGTTTAATTTGTCACATTCTCTCTCTCCCCCCCTTCCACTTAATTACCTGGAAGGGGGTCTTATTAATTTATGTGTACTTTTCTAAAAAATGGTAAATTAATTTTATTGGTGTAAAATGTGAAATATTTGTATTTTAAAAAGATGGATTCTTCTTATTTTACTATAAATATAAAATAGACTAATTTTGCCAGAGATAAAATTTTAATTGCACACAGTACATTACTGATTGAATTGCTTACTTTGAAGAGGGAAGCAAATACAATTAAGAAAAAAGGCTTTATAAATGTGGTTCCATTTCAGTACTAGAATTGCCTTTTTCTTTGTGTGAAGTATTGTGTTTTACTGCATTGGCAAATGCAGCTACTGATTTAATAAGAAAATCACATGATTAAGTATCTTTTTAAAAAAGTAAGGTAGGTTTCACTTTCAAAATAAACAGCCCAACTGTATTTTTATAGATAGTACCTTATTTTAATACGCATGTTGCTTAGTAATTTCTTTCAAATTTTATATTTCAATTGTTTGCTTTAAAGAAACTCATTTTAAAGCTTTTCATGCAAATAGTTGTTTTTTCCAGATTACAATAAATAAGATGGGGACAAATGCAGCTAATTGGTAATGTGCTATTTAAAACTAAAAAGCGGTTTTAAGTTTTATGAATATACTCCTGTAAAAGATTTTACTTGCATTGCAAACTAATTAGATTTTAAGAATGTAAATCAAATTTAAATTTTACATATATTGTTAAAGGGATTTCTATATTTGTTGATTTATTGTTTGGGTTTAGCTTATTTTATGGAAATAATAGGCTTTGTTTAACTACTTTTCTATTATTGGGTTTTGAATTATCTGTACATTGCCACTGCCATCAATGTTATCAGTGTTAGATAGTAAACTATAAGTTACATTGCTGAAAAATCAAAAGCTGTGTGTTTTTCAGTTGGTAATTGTTCACGGAATTTTTTTTCTTAATACGTTTTGTCCAGTATCATATTCTTTAAAACTTCATTCAGATTTATTATTTAATAAACTTTATTTAGAATGGATAAAAAACTTACTGGTAAGAGTGTGATGGAGGATTTATTTTTTGAAAAAGAGCATTTGTGCTTGTTACAGTTGTATGGTTTTATTGTGAGCTTTTGACTGTGTAAATTATGTGATTGTTTAACTTGAATTTCTTTGGAAATTTGTTTCTTAGTATTCAAAATTAATACTTCCATGGATACAAGAAAGCTGTCTGCATTTGTTGATAAAGTATGTTTTGTATGAAATCATTTCATAATCTCATTGTTTTCTAGTCTCAACTATCACAAAGATTATTTAATAGTTTTATTTCCTGAAAGTTATAGCAATTGTTGATAAATTCTTGTTTTGTGTGTATGAGTGTTGAAGAATGTGAAAAGCTTCTGAGACCTAGTGAATGAATTCGTTAAAACATAAAACTAATTTTCCCAATAAATTTTATTAAAAAACTGGTTAGCATTTTATTTTTATATTGACATCACATCTTTCTGTATTTGATTTTTCCGTTGTTGAGCTGTTTTTAATGACCTGTCAAAATACGTAAATTTGTGGGGGGGGGGGGCTTGAAATAATATTCTTTAAAAATTATCAAAAGGCATGCTAAGTCACAGTTTTCCTTTCATCCTTAGAAGATATTTATAGATAAAGCACAATAATCTAAAGAATAATCGATTTTTTTTTAACAAAATGAATGTTTTCTTTTTACCTAACATTGGTAAAAAATTTCATATTTCTTTAAAAGCTCTTTTCATCAATTCTATCTGTTTCTGCAGTCATTTTATAAAGCTTATTTGTAATAATGTTTGTTTTTGCAATGATTTAGTTTAAAAGTTATTTTCTCTCTGATAGGATCATAAATAACAACTTATTTTCTCTGCTCCCTTTTTTAGTTTATTTGATACATGTTAAAACATTTCATTGGAATATTAAGAAGATTTCTGTTAAAAAAATAGCTGTTATAGGTAAACTGAAAAGGGTCAGTTACATTTACTTACCATCATCCCTCCCCCCCATGTATTCAAAATAATAAATATTGAAATCTAGGTGGTAGCATTTATGGGAAAATTTAATAGCATTAATGCTCATTTGTTAAAAAGAACAACTTTTCTTTTTGAAGCAAAGCTAATAAGTTTTTTTCTGGAAGAAAGCAGTATATTTTTTCTAAGAAATGATTATATTGAACCTTTCAAGAGTAGTTTTTTTGCAATATCTAACTAGATGGCCCCTTCTGTTTCGAAGATGTGCTTTTATATTCAACTCAACTGCATGCACTTGAGATGTTGTTAATGGATTAACGGTTATTTTTGTAACTGAGTCATAATGTTCATGAATGACTTAATTTTAACTTATAAGTTTAAAAGTGACACAATTCTATGTATGAGTGGAGATTGGGCGAAGCTGTTAAGGGTTTAACAGTTGAGTGTAATTTTAGATATATGCTTTTATATGTAAACTATGAGTTAAACAAATTTAATAAATTTTTAAAAACATTTCTATTAGTGTACTAAGAAGTATAATTTTTTTAAATTTAATTTTCTACATTTAAATCTTTAATTAGAGAAATTTGAAATTAGTTTTTCTGAAATTCCAGGTGGTGCCATTCGTAGGGAATCAAAATTTAATTAAATTAATCAGTTAACTGGTAATTAAATTTTGAAAATATTAAAATAGCATATTGTCATTGGAAACACAAGTGTAAAAAATTTCAAAACTACATCAGGAAGTTCCATCCTTACAAATATCAAACAACCTAATTTAAATATAAGTTTGTCAAAACAAAATATTACTCTGAGGATGGTTAAGAAAAAAATTTCAACTATCAAAGTTATTGATAGGCAACAATTATGCATTTCTATGCCGATACAGTTCTGTATTGCAGAGTGTTTTCCCGTCTTAAATTACTTATGCTTTTTATCAAGCAATGATGAGCAGTGTAAATAATCAAATTGTTAAAATATGTTTAAAAGGGGCATGTAGTAGTATAAAACTTGTGCAATTAGTTTTTATAAGCAATCATTATTCATAATTATTTTGATTAGTATCGAACTTTGAAATGATGATAAATAGCTGAATCCATGATGATAAATAGCTTTTCAAGTTCACTATGAAAACTTTTGTGATCAAAACCAATTTGAATTCGAACATCTAAATATACCTAAAATGATTTACCTTATCTGCGATGATATCTTTTCTGTTTCTGAGGTGGTGCCGTGTTCAAAACTGGCAACTAGACAAAATTTGATGTTTTATTTCACATTGTTACCATGGTTATCACAAGCTGCTTTATGGAAACTAACCTATGACATGTAATGACTCCATAGAAAAGTCGGCTGTCAAGTCAAACACAGCTGAAGTTACAGGAAAAGATAATAAATAATTCCGATTATGATCTTAATGCATTCATTAGTAATTGACATATGTGAATGGAATTTTGATTTAAATACCATTAATAGATCTGTGTAATCAGAGTCTGCATTTAAAGTGAAATTTGTTTAATTGCATGAAATTCTTTCTCTATCCCTAAAGAAATGTAGAAATATATGCAAGAAAACTATCCACACAAAAACATTCCCCAAAAGCATTGTGTGAACCGACTTTTTACCAAAAATTCAAATATAAAATTAGTTAATTTCACATTCAGAAGTGAGTTGATTCACATTCAAAATTTCTTGATTTTATTCGTTTTATTTTCTTATTTTTAGAATCTGCACATTGGTCAAATGTTCTCGTAGTTCTGATCAATCAAATGATAATGAACTAATTGAAATTCATTGTCTAATTTTTGTGCCAAACATCTGAATTAATATATAGGCTGTGAAATGAAATATTTTGATGTTAAAATTACAAATTATGCTGCTGTATTATTTAACATTTTAGAATCAATTTTTTGAATTAACTGCAAATCCTTGTATATAAATTGCTATTTAGATAAAATTAAAGACAAACTGATATATGCTTTGACATAAAGTTTGAAATAGTAAATCTATAAAAAGTTTCCTTTCATGCTTTCTACTCATGATGACTGGCATTTCTTTGAATGTTCATATTTTTAAAAATATTATTAAGGACAGAAACTATTAAGAGTATTCCCCCTTGACTTTCTCATATTCTACAATAAGGGGAATTTTGTAATAGGTTTTATAGCATAATGAAGAGAATCGAGTATGTATTTTAGATCTCTTCCCATTGACCGATTGGATCCAAAATTAGATGTAGATCTACAATTTTTGTTCAAGATCACATATTTCATTTATCGTGACTGTTTTGCTTTCGAATTATTGTTTTAACATACACATGGACAGACAAACAAACAGATACCCTTCTCTTTGACAGATTTGATCCAAAATTCGATATGCACAATTCAGGTAATAAAACCTTAAGTCAAATTTCATTTATCTAGCTAGTTTAATTTTTGAGTTACGGCCTTTGCATACAGACAAACAGATAGTCAATCAATCCCTTGAATTTCATCCAAAATTTAGTGCAGAGCTACAGTTTTAATAATAAAATTCGCATCTGGCTTGTTGCGTTGAGTTATCTTGTTCACATGTACAGATAAACAGAGAAGACGGATTTCACACAAAAATTGATAGATATCTATATTTTTGGAGTAAGTCCACATAAGAAATTTCAACCATCTACACGTTGTGCGTTTGAGTTATCGTGCTCTCCAGTCTCCCGAGCAACAAAACCCGCTCAGTCCTGGCGGCAAATATGGACGAATTTTCTTTGTTTATATGCGGTATAGAAGGGCTTCCGCCTTACCCATCAGCTTCCGGTGATAATGTTAAGTCAATGGACACCTTCAAAATTTCAACACTGTCTTTGAAGATATTAATTAATGTTTAAAGTTAAGGTTTTCTAATGTTATGGCTTAAAAATACTTTAAAATTATTAAATTTCATGTTCCTATTGTTAGCTGTCAATGTTTACTTAAAATAAGAGCCTAATTTTGTGGAAAGGTTGCCATAATTATTTTTTATCGCTCTTTTTGGCACTTTGCGTACTCAAGAAAGAACGTATTCGAATTTGGCGCTTGATATAGAATCCAATTGGATTTGACGATCGCTTAAATTTGAGGGTTGAACTTGAATGATAGGAGTTATGGGATTTGAAGCAACAAAGGCTGTAATCCCAATTTGAGGGTTACTGGAAAACGGAAGTGGATTCTCACCACGGAAGTTCTGTGAAAGCAAATAAACAAATAAGAAAACTCGTCCATATCTTACACAGAGCAGTTTAAAAAGTGCAGACCCAGGGGTCTATTCTGGTACCCCCGGTTGGGTTGGGAGACGTCACTTTTCCCGGCCGTTAACAACGGAAAAAGAGACGTCTCCCAACCCAACCGGGGGTACCAGAATAGACCCCCCCCAGACTCACGTAGAGGAAGAAATTTTTGAGGATTACAATATTATTCTTTCTTTTTCTTAAGTAGTATTTCTTAAATGAGAAAGAAATAAAATCTCAAGAGGAAATTTTAGGCGGACTGGTTTTTTTTTTTTTAATAAAGCAAGCAGGATATTAAAAGATTTTATGCTTGATTATATTATCAAAAGTAATTACTCAGTTTTTAATTTTTTTTTTCAGAGTATGAGCAGTCGTGTCTTTCAGCATCGTTTAGTCGACAAAATATTCGTTTTTTTTATTTTTTAAAGTAACTTCAAGCCAAAAAGAGAGAAATACATTGGCGAATATACAGAAGTTGGAGACGTCATTTTTCCGCACGTTAACAACGGGAAAAGTGACGCCTCCCAACCCAACCGGAAGTACCAGAATAGACCCCGAAGAAGCTTGATCACGTTATTATGATAATATTTCGAAATAGTTTTCAGTGAACTGGCAACATATGTGCTGTACTTGTTGTAAACAACGGATCTCTCCCGCGGAAAACGAAATTCATAGTGTATTTATTTTTCCGATTCATAGTTTTATGCCGCCCAAAGTAGAATATGCGGAGAAGTTTTGCTCCTAGTCAATTGGCAAAAAGGAAAACATCTCCACCATTACTTTCTACGAAGCGAAATAAAAGTATACATTCTCAGACTTTAAAAGTAAATAACGGAGAAAGAAAATCGAACGATGAGAAACCTGGAGGTGAAGATGCTGTTGGTAAAGAAAATATTAGTCATGAAGAATTAATCAGACAAATACTTTCTAAGCCATTTCGAGTTCCTATTCCAAATTACAATGGTTCATACCGACACCGTACCTTGGGTCTTCGGCGATCTGGAGTTAAAACGGCATTACACGATCCAGACGAAGAGGGTGCATTGATTTTATATACTCCTGCTACAACAACCGCTCATGAACAGCTCCTGAAAACAACTACTACGAAAGTTGATGTTCATGTTGTAGTTGATCCTCTACTGTCTAAAATTTTACGACCTCATCAACGAGAAGGTGTGAAGTTTATGTGGGATTGTATAACTGGACTGCAAATTGAAAACAGCTATGGTTGTATTATGGCCGATGAAATGGGACTCGGGAAGACTTTGCAGTGTATTACTCTGTTATGGACAGGACTTCGACAAGGACCAGCTGTAAAGCCCATAATAGATAAAGCCATTATTGTAGCTCCCAGCAGTTTAGTGAAAAACTGGGAGCGAGAAGTTGGGAAATGGCTTGGAGGCAGAGTAAGTGTGCTTGCTATAGATGGTGGAAGTAAAAGTGAAATTGACAAGAAGTTGGAAGGTTTTGTGTATGCTGTTGGGAGAGCTGTCATCCCAGTTTTAATTATTTCTTATGAAACTTTTCGACTTCATGCAAATGTTTTGTACAAGACTGAAATTGGTTTGGTGATTTGTGATGAAGGCCATAGACTTAAAAATTCAGAAAATCAGACATATCAGGCTCTTGATAAATTGGTGGCTAAAAGGAGAGTATTATTGTCAGGTACACCAATTCAAAATGACCTCCTTGAATATTTCAGTCTTATACAATTTGTTAACAAAGACATATTAGGAACTGCTCAAGAGTTCAAGAAGCGGTTTGAAAGACCAATTCTTCGATGTCGTGACATTGATGCCACTGTTGAAGAGCAAGCAAAAGGTAAGGAGAAATTAGAGGAACTGATTGGCATTGTTAATCGGTGTATGATCAGAAGAACATCTCAACTGCTGTCAAACTATCTTCCAGTAAAGATTGAGCTTGTAGTTTGTTGCGAAATGACAGACTTACAGAAGAGCTTGTACAGTCACTATGTAAATTCTCAAGCTGTATCCAAAGCTCTGGACTCGAATAGCAAAATAAGTGCCCTTTCTGCCGTCACAAGTCTGAAAAAAATTTGCAACCATCCAGATTTGATTTTGGAACTCGCTCAACAAAACAAAGATGGTTTAGGATGCTGTTTGAAGTTATTTCCACAAAAACATAATGGTAAAAACTTAGTCCCTGAATTATCTGGTAAAATGAAAGTTCTGGATGGTATATTAGCAGTTGTTAAGGCTACAAGCAATGATAAAGTTGTCTTAGTCTCTAACTACACTCAGACTTTAGATTTGTTTGAAAAGCTGTGTCAGTTGAGGAATTATACATTTGTTCGTTTAGATGGGACTATGACTGTGAAAAAACGTGGGAAAATTGTTGAGAATTTCAATGATCCTAATAGTAGTTTGTTTATATTTATGTTAAGTAGCAAAGCTGGTGGGTGTGGTTTAAATTTGATTGGTGCTAACAGGTTAATAATGTTTGATCCTGACTGGAATCCAGCAAATGATGCTCAAGCTATGGCACGAGTTTGGAGAGATGGGCAAAAGAAAGAATGCTTTATATATCGCTTGTTATCCACTGGAACAATTGATGAAAAGATCCTTTTACGACAAACCCACAAAAAAGGTCTAAGTAGTTGTGTTGTAGATGAAGAAGAGGTTGAACGACATTTCAGTCTTTCAGAACTTAAAGCTTTATTTCGTTTAGAGTCTGATACTTTGAGTGATACGCATGACAAAATTCGATGCTCTCGATGTGTAAATGGCATTCAAGTAACATTACCTCCTGAGAGTGCAACATGTAATAATGATTTGTCACAATGGCATCATTCTAAAGACAAAAAGAATATTCCAGATCATGTTCTTAAATCTTGTTGGAATACCGGTGCAACTTTTGTGTTTTTCCAGAAATCTCATGAAAAACGATATATACCTTAAAATATTAGATTATGAAATATTTTTGATTTACTTAAGAGGAATGTTCAGAACATAAGAGGTTTTTAGAACATTAATACTTTTTTTGGTTAAGGTTGGATATTTTGAGTAATATTCATGGTAAAATTTAATGCCTTTGATGAATTTATGTCATTCAAGTAATACCATTTACTGAAAATGCAGCTTTCACTCTAAAGGCAAAGAGACAAAGGCTTTAGAGAATGTTCTTAAATCTTGTGTTAATTTTATGTTTTTCCAAGTTTGGAAAAAAGAAATACATACCTTCATCTATATAAGAAAATTTTTCTACATTCCTTTCATACATTATTATTTATATGTCACATTTATAAATCATAAATTGTACAGGATAAAAATTATTAAATCAGTGTTATTAATTTTCCATTGTTTGCTAAAAGGCTTTAAAAAGTGAAGCAGTATGTTTATGGAATTTATTTATTTGACTATGTGTAGTGTAATAAAAATATAATCATGTTCTAATAAAACTTAAATGAATAAGTGCTTTCTATTTCATTTGTGTGCATTATATATCATGGGGATCATTTCCAAACTTGCCTATTATTTTGTTCTGAGCATTATAGGTATCTGGTCTTTAATAGTCAAATTTTATTGCAAGGTTCGAGCGACAAAGGTGTTATGATTTGATTTCAGTTTATTTATATCATGCAACATCTGATTTTTAATCCTAATTATTCTGCTGGTATATGTATTCAAAAACATAATTATTTTTCTCTGTTTAGTAGCTTTTCTATGGGCATTATCTTAAAATTGCAGAATTTATACAAAAATATATTTTATAATTTTGAAATTTTTATAAAGTGATGGATTTTAGTTTGCTAAATTTAAAATTTGAAAGTCTGCTACTCTTTAAAACAAAATAGTAAAAATTTTACTAATTTGTTAAATATTATTTAGATGCAAGAACTTTAAATATGTAAGGTAAATGCTCCAGTAGTGGGCCACTTAAGGGTATTTCCTCAATTATCATCTAAACTTTTGAGAAGATTCGCTAATCTCTATTTTTTTATGGTTGTTCATACTTTTATCTAAAATAATAATCACCTGAAATATCAAAATAAATGTAATATAATTTTTTAAAAATTAAAAACTTAGATCACTCCTATGCACCAGAAGTGGGCATAGCAAACTTTTGATGTACCAGTAGTGGACATACCAAAAGTGGGCCACCCAGATTTGTCAATTGTGCCAAAGAAAAAAGATTAAAAGCATTATATATAGTAATAATAACAATATATTAATATTATACACTATAAAAAATGCAATAAAAATGGCTTGATATAGGTGAAATCTTTTATTTATAGATTCTAGTCACATGAGATTTACATTTTTTCTTTAACAGCCAATTTTTTTATTAAAGGTATATGCTAATTATCGATCTTTCATTTTAAGTTCTGTTCAGGGCATTATGGATATTAAATCTTGATATTTTATGTTGAATAAATCTTTGTCATCATCCCTCTGGAGCCAGAAAAGAGCCCTTTTAAATGGTGATGGAATATTTTTCGATGGTCCAACAATGCGATAGTTATTATTGTCTGCCTCGTTACAGAGCCCAACTAATTCTTGAATATCAGTCTTTTCCTCAACAGTACTATAAAATATTTATTATTTAAGTAATTGGTCAGAATGTTCCATTAGTGTACCAGGAGTGGACCATTAGTGTATCAGAAGTGGGGCCATGTGGCCCACTACTGGTTCTGATAAAAATAAAGCAAATCTTTACAAGATATAACCTTCTTATTAAACATCACAAAACAGTCTATTTTGAGAGAAAGCATGTGCTCCAGTACTGGCCTTCCTAGGCCCACTACTGGAGCATTTAGTAAAACATTGATCCAAAAGTGGGCCACCCTTCACTATCCATAAATTATCAATATTATTTAATTTAAAGATAGTTTATAATACATTCATTATATAATCAAATAATATCAATAACAATTCATTTTAAAAACAAATAGAATGTATGCTAAAAAATAGTTGAATAAAGAGTTGCCTCTTAAGGAAATCACTAAGAATAAGCTAAAAATGCTTCTCTCAGAGACCAACTTCAGCAACAAACTTTCTAGCTCCTAACTAAACAGGAAATAAAAGCTGTGCCTTTGGTATTTAGTTGATAAGGGTTTCAGCCTACCAGAGGCATATCTCTTATTTCATTGGAATGTTGGAATTTCTTGTTTTTCAACTTAAAAATTCAAGTGGCCCACTACTGGTACGTGGCCCACTAATGGAGCACTTACCTTATCCATCTGTCAAAATTTTATATCTGAAATCTCAGAATAGGTTCTGAAATGAAATTAGCTCTAAAATCAGCTTCACTGTATTTTTTTTTTTTTCTGTTCTTAGTAATGCATTTAAAACTATTTGTTTTATGATAAATTTTAATATTTTTCATTGAACGTCCAACTCTGAACTTTTCCTATATATTTTCTCCATGCATTCTAAACTGTAAGCAGCTTCTTATCTAAATATTGAACAAGAATTTTAAGGTTTTTTTTATTGTAAAGATTTAAGTAAGAAACTTACCATTTTATTAGTTAACTACTTGTGATTCAGTGATTTTTAGGATTCTAGATACTGGCTTGAAATAAAAAGAATGTTTTTTGGGGGATTAAATAAAATACTATACAAAACTTTTGATTTTTTTGAAAATTTATTTTTATATTATTCATGCACATATTATGTATGCTGTGTATGATTGGTAACATAAATGCATTCAGCAGGATCCCACTTATGATAAGGTATGCAAGTTGGAATTGTAAGTTTATTTATGAATACGATAATTATATTATAGAGAGAGTTGTGCCATTTTATAAATTTGGATGCATGGTTGACACTTTTTTTAATTGCATGTCCATTTGTTGTTGTGTAGACTTATTTATAGTAAACTTTTCTGTTACAAATGAAAAGTTAGTGTAAAAGATTAACATTAAATATTAATATTGAAGAAGATTAGAGAATGCTTTTAGCTCTATAGAGAAAAGAGTGGATAACCAGACTGTTTCAGACCTTTTTTTAATAAATTTTAAAAACTTTTATAAACATATGATACAACAAGTTTTTATGTCATATGTGCTAGATGTATCTGACTTTAGTATGTGACCAAAAATTTTTAAGAAAAGCTTAATTGAATGAGTCGATTGAATGATGAACAAGTTTTGGGACATGTTGTATGCATCAGATTTGAATGATTATTTTTTTAATGGTAAACAATAATAGTTTCTACAGAATTGGGCATTAAGAATTACAAGAAGACTGAGAATAAAAATGGTATTTTGTACAGATAACAATTTGTGAGGAATGTGCTATTCACTATTACTTTCAAACAAAATGATCTTACCTGTTCATTCTGCTTTTATAGAAATTCTTATACACTTTTATGTATTATAATTATAACTTTCACAGAATAAGCTGTTATAATTTAAGTGTTTTAATGAATGATTAAAATGTTAATGGTTTATGAATTATCATTGAATTTTTAATCAATGAAAGTTTTTACATGAATATTTTTATGATTTTATGAAGAATAAATTAACATTTCATAAAAGTCATTTGAACATTTCTGAATTTTGGAAATCTGATTAATTAATTTTACAGAATATTGATTCCAATTAATTCTCTTTATAGGTATCATTTTATCGAATATGAACATGAAAGAAAGAGATTCGAATCTCTAGTCCGAAACATTCACAATTTTAGGTTTGTTTTATCTGGCTTGATTACATCAGCCATTGCAATCTGTGCATAATGATTTTTGAAAAATTAATTTTTTTTTGCTTAGTCACATGTAAGCTATTTAAATATTCACATTGATTATTCAAAATCTTGCCATTTTCTTGCATGCAGTTATATAAAGCAGAAGCATTGTTGCAAAATTCTGTTTAAAACTAATTTTGAAAAATTTATTAAAATTAAAGAAAAACTTGCACAGAAATAAAATTTGGTATCACTGAAAAGTAAATATTTTGAATTTTAAAATGGTATACAAATGGTTCTTGTGCGATAATATGCTCCAAAGTTATTGAGGAACAACTTAAAATTAAATTTCAAATTAAAATTTCAATTAGTGTTTAATTAATTGAAAATCTAAAGTTTAAAGAAAACCTTTCTTAGTGTACACCTACTACTCAAGAAGTAGGTCAAATTTGGTAGATCTAGGTCCAATGGCCTGCCCTGTAGAGCATTTTGAATGATTTTTGCAACAAATATGTCATAATTTACAGATAGTATGCCAGCCTATAAACATTGTCATGGGAAAAATATTAAAAACGAATTTGTACTATTGATGGATGGACGGATGCATGCATCTAATTATCATTAAACCCCATGCATTAAAATTGTTTCAATATGTTTTACCTTCTGATTGATTTGGTTCTAATTAACATACGTAAAATCCCTTATGGATATATAGGATGTCCCAAAAAGATCTGTACAACTTCAAGCTTTTATTTTTTTTAAAAGAATAGGTCTACAACAAAATTTTTTGCATCTATGAACAGAACAATCCAAAAAGTTTTCTTATTTTTATCATCTGTTTTTGGTCATAGATAGCGTGCATCTCCTTTGAAGAAAGCGCAATGTGTTCTGGGTTATGTGAAAGATGTTGTGTACCGAACAAAAGTTCACAATGTTGTGGAATTGATACAAAGGATCCAAACTTCCATAGAAACGTTCCTGGATGGAATTAGAATATTGTCTTGACATTATTCATGCTACGAAGGGATCTCATGTTGAACTTTACTAAGATGGTAAAAAAAAAAAAAAAAAAAACACTTTTTGAGTTGTTCTGTTGTAGACCTATTCTTTAAAAAAAAAATAAAAGTTTGAAGTTGTACGGATCTTTTCGGGACACTCTGTATAAGATATTTTTTTACTCAGATTTTGAGAGAAAGATTTCAAGAGCTTTTCTACATCCCCAAATTTACAGCTACAGTACCAAAGTTTAGTTTAATTGGAGTGTAAAAATTCATATACTTTTTGATGAGGATACTTTCTGTCAACAAGAATTATATTTTTATGGTTCTTTAAGTTTCATTTGACAATGCACATTACGATGGAGCGAAAAAACTGAAAGTCGTAAATTTGCAACGCCTGTATTGGAACAGTTGCCTATTACAAAGTCTATTTATAATACGAAATCGCAGCTAAATCAAATTAAATTTTTGGCTCCCGAAATAACTTTAAAATCGAGCTATTTCGAATAATTTGTCACAAAACTAACAAAAACACATTCATAAATTATAATAGCTCTGATTTTAAACCAAGAGTGGTTGAAATTAAACTGTCAGAGAAATCAAAAGTTTTTATGGATTAAAAGACAATTCGAAGAATGGTAATTGGAAATATTCTCTATTACCACAAGGTATTTCACAAATTCTTCACGGTGTTTTCCTCTTTCTGAATGCTGCACAATATCGTGAAGATATCATGACAATTTTGTAGACTACAATATCGTAGACTAAACAATTTATTAGCCTATCTGCGGAAAAGTTGCTACCTGTAAAGTGTAGTCGTCTGTTTGAGAACTTCCTACAACTTAATCTTTGGCTGCCAATTTGCCATAGAAATCTTTAAGATTTATAATTTTTTTATTCACCTCTCCACTTTTTTTTGTGTGAGAACAACCCAGAACTCAACGCATTGTATTGCTTCATATGGAGCTCCACCACCATTTCACCCTTTATTTGTTCCCTAACATTGGCCGTATAGAACTCAAGAGATTTCGACTTTTGGTTTCAAATTTGGGTAATGCGATTCTGGATGCTATTCTTTATCTTAAGAATTCATCTCGTGCAGCACTTCCACACGCCGCAGCTGATGATTCAGTAACTAATTTGACGCAGCTCTCTACTGCTTGTGAATGACAAGGAAATCTTAAAATACCAATTTCAGCAGGTTTTGTCCTCATTTAAATACGAAGGCCCAACTTTTTCACATGCTTTCGGCTGTCGGCCAAGATTGTACCAAAATATTTTCTGGATGACCAAAATTTGCAGTTTCTTTGCAATGTTTGATCTATTATGCTCATTAACTCTTCAGGGAGAAATCGAGATTTTTTAATTATGCTGCGAAAGTGTTGAGACTCCAATACCGACAAGATGACCAAGTATTAATACCAAATCATGCTCAAGGGTGTATTTCTGTTAAAACTTCCAAGATCCCTAATGAGTTCTTTTCTTGAAACATATAACCTCAAAATTCAATTTGCTATTGTTTATCACCTGAAAGGACTCATTTTTCCTGGATCCTTTCGTGACAAGCTTAATGAAATATTTCCTTTTAATATTCCAGTACACATTTTGTAGAGCTAGCGTTAACCTATATTAAGTTCATCAAGGGCAACATTAGGCAAAGTTCTTTCTATCTTTTCATAGTTTATTAGAGACGGTTTTCATAAAATTCTAATTTTTTTTTTTTTTAATTTCTCCACAGTATCCTTTTGGCTTAGTAGTTTTTCCGTCCAAATGTTGCAATAAATAATGCAATGTATTGCATGTAACAAACAAGCAATTGCAGAGGATGTCCCATTGAAAGCTCTAATTGTCTTATGATACCATTTTTAGAACCTGTATTAACCCCTGTACCATCACAACCAACAACTTGCAACTTTGAACGATTAACTTTTCTCTCAAAAAAAAAAAACAATTAATATGATTGTTGGAATATCAGGAGAAGCTCCAGATATAGGAGTGACATGGCCAAGACCCATAGGTCCTGGTTCTGAAATTAGAACAACATGCTGTTCCGTTGTGTTCTTTCTAGCTACACTTTTTCCTTACTTAACCATAATCAAACTTCTATCTTTTAGGCCGTCAAAGTGCCACTACTTCGATGAAGAGTGTTTTCCTTCATTTTTTTATTCTCAAGTCAGTGAGGGTTTTTTTTTTATCCTTACCCTTCTGATTTTATTACGTTTGACTATTTTAGAAGAATCGTCTTTGTTATCTATTCCCATATTTGTTAAAGCTGAATTTATAAGAATTTCTGCTGATCTATCAGAAACACAAGTTCTGTCGCAAGCCTATGCTACATTTGGAAGTGTAGTTCTAATTTGCGAAGTTGAAGAAGAATCTTGATTTATATTTGTGTTTTTCGTTTCACATCGTTTATACTCAATATTTATGAAAATATTGAGTATAAAAGTTCAGCAGATGAAGAATTTAAAATGTGCTCCATAAGAAGCAGAAAGTCTATTAGCTGTTTTTTCTTCACTGTCTTGCAAATGAAGGTTTTGACTTCTTTCTGCAGCCTTGTCTTTGCGTTGCAATCTTTTTTTCAAGCATTTTGATTGCTTTAATGCAACCCTATTAGCACAAAATGCTTTCAAGAAAACATCGTTAAGAATTCGTACAATATCTTGTGATGATAGAGAATATTTCTAATTACCATTCATCGAATTGCCTTTTGATCTGTTTAAAAACTTGATTTTTCTGGCAGTTTAATTGCAACCACTCTTGGTTTGAAATCAGAGCTATCGTAATTAATGAATGTGTTTTTGTTAGTTTTGTGACAAATTAGGCGAAATAGCTGAATTTTAAAGTTATTTGGGCAGCCAAAAATTTAATTTGATTTAGCTGAGATTTCGTAATATAATTAGGCTTTGTGATAGGCAACTTTTCCACATACAGGCGTTGCAAATTTTAGACTTTCATTTTTTTCACTCCATCCTAATGCACATTTATATTTTTAGGTCGTTCTCTTAAAATTTTGTTCATGTAAATTATCGTTGCTTTGGGGTTTTGCAAATATTTTTAAAAATTAATGTTTGACTACTCTGTAAAGTAAGGTACTTTCAAATTATAGTGGTTTTACTATCATTCTTTGGTAATTTTTAAATTCAAGTACTTACTTGGATGCTTACATGTATTTATTTCTTAATTCTAAGTACTCCATTAATTTTTTCTTCATTTATTAGCTGAGTACAAACACATCTTTATTTATTAAGCGTTGTTCGGATTTTATTTAATTCTAAGTGATTGCTATTCTTTATTGTTTTACTTATATCTTGAGTTAATTTACATTTTAGCAAATTTGAATGTTTGCGGTTTTTGTATTTCTATAATAATCTTTCTTCATTAGATTGCATCTTATATGATAAAGCATTAATATAAGAACACATGTGAATGCTACAGTTTTGGTTTCATAGATACACATTTGTAATATTTCATATTGTAGGTAAATTATTTTCATTTATAACGAACCTATCCATTGTAGAAAGTCGTTGAAAGAGAAATTAGAAAACAGTAGTAGAAATTGGAGAACGCGTTCTTTATGTTATTCATGTAATGTGATACAAATTAAATTTTTAACATCAGGCAAAAAATTTTCTTAGGATTTTTTTCTTTGATTTTCCTCTGATTTCTCCGATTGCTTTTTTCGGTTGTTGCTACTGCTTTTTCTCGCAGGCACCTTGTCTCTTGAACTCCTCGAAATTCTTTCGGTCGGTCTACGGTGTTCCAAGCCTCTCGAAGTTGATGCAGCAGAGAAAGTATCCTCTTGACTCGCGCATCCCTTGCATATAAGCGTGTTCTCCTGAATTGTGAACGGGGTATCAGCCAAGGAGCGGTTGCAAACTCGGCAGATGAAGCAGTCTGAATGCCATTTAAAGTCTCCGTAGGAATATAAGACATCATTATCACCTGCAAAAATGGAAATAGAGAAATTTACGTACGTTTTTATAGGTGTGGCAGAGAAGTTGGCGTAGCGACCGGGAGGCAAAGGGGGTATAAAGGACCCTGGCGCCACACTTAGAGAGCGCTATCGGAACAAAACATTAATCCGTTTATGCCACTTTTTCAGGTGAAATATCATGAGAGGGCGAAGAAATAATGCCATGCCCCGGGCGCCATTTCCACTTGCTAAGGCACTGATGATGACTGGAGGGCGGAAAAATCATATACCCCGGGCGCCACGCCACTCAGCAAAGTAGACGAATTTATAAAGTTATCAGAGATACAAATATACTCAAAGCAACATGGAACAAACACGAATCAAAAGCACTGGCTTTAACTGAGAGAGCCATAGATGAAAAGCTATAAATTTCAGTTGCACTAAAGCGGACTACTCTTCAAATTTCTTTGCAGGTTAATGAAATTCAGTTTCCCGCAATTATTGGTTCTGCAGATGGCCAAACTGTAGTTGACTTATTAAATGTTTAGTAGAATTTGTAGTGTTATTAAATTAATTGCTGCGAAGAAACTGTTTTTAAACACTCGCTTTTACTGGTACACAATCATGTTTGTTTGCCCGAAGTCCGAAACACAAACGTCCAAAGGCGGTATGTCCGGAAATATGGGAGACCAGGCCGTGGCACTCACATGCTAATTGGCCCCTATTGAATGACTGTTGCAGTTCATATGCCTTGGAAGAAAGTTTGGAGCAATTCCCTGTCGACGGGGAAGCATTTTAATAACTAATCATGTGTTTCCTCATTATAACATTACTTTTGGATTCTTTATGCCTGTCACCCTTTATATGCAGTTCGTGATGAATGCTGGCATGCATGTACACATAATGCATGTAACGGCATTGCCCAATTAGCACAGGATGCTATACAATACTCAAATTTATATTTTTACGATATTGTGCGGCATTCAGAATATCGTGGCGACTTTGCGGAGATATCATAAAATATCTTGTGCTAATTGGGTAAATAAGAAGATACACGATAATGGGACTTCTGGAAAAGAGCCTGCATTGTTCACTGGTATGCGCACTCTTTTTCTTCACCTCTTCCTCATGTAATCTTTTTTTGCCAAAGTTATTTACCTACGTTTTGATTGCTGGAATAGAAGGAACCGGATCCTTATACATTATAGTTGTTTTGTAGAATGGCTTTCACAGCCAATGTACATTGTTTGCCAATTCAAAACTCAACTTCAACTCATCACGATTAAACACTATTAGTAAAATAAATGGAAATACTGATTCTTTCAGATGAAACCCCTTTCATGTTCTTCTTCACATAACTTACTGTTTTTAGGCAGCAAAATCTTCCATTTCGCTGCTGAATTCTACAGTAGAGAACTACAGTAACCGAACCCTGCAGTACAATAACACGCCCTACAGTAATTACAATAACCGCTGCCGAATCCTTTAGTATACTGACAAAAACTCACTAGCTTGTTTGTCGGGAACACTGACTGCTTGATTTCAGGTGCATAATTTTCAGGTAATAATCTTGTACATGATTTGTTATTCAGCACCTATATACGAGCCGCCTCTGCGGGTAACGGACATCATCTTTAAACGAAACATGTTCGTTAACTGTTCCTCACTGTGCTAATTAGTTATTACTCACTCCGTCTGAAAGACACATGGCAGCCGTCATAAAGACATTAAGCAGATTATCAAAATTTGAGGTGGTGGCTAACTATGTTTAGAAAGTAAGAAAAAAAAAATCCCCGATGTAGAGATATCCGTTCTTGGAAACACATATACACTAAAGTGCAAAAGTCATGGGATAACACCTATTATCAAGTGGAACCTCCTTTCACCCGGCGATGTACAGCAACTCGATATGGCATTGACTCAAGACGCGAGAAATACAAACATCGCAGCTCACATCTTACAGTGAAGATTTGGTCACGAGGGACCGACGAGAAGGTGATGAAGAAGAAACTGATATGGGCTCACCCCATTTCGCAGAAAGATGATAATGATTTGCAACTTTCATCAATGATTTTGTTTCCTGTGCGCAATATTTACATATATTTTAGTAAAAATAGCATGCATATTCGGTAAAATTGAAAGATTTCCTTAAAAAATTCAAAATTTTTCCTCATGTTTTTTGCTTATTACATACAAAGTTTTCTGCCAAATTATACGAAACTTATAGAATATGTGACAATATGTTACGGAAGCATTGTGTTAAAATTTGAAGTTAATATTTTGAATATTAGAGGAAATATGAGTATTTGTAGCAAATAACTTTTTACTGCTCATGTGTGAAATATAGTGTAATTTTTCTTTAATAATTTGGAATCCAGATACAAATTACAGTCGAATTCCATTAAGATTTAGAAAGATATCGGCTTTACAGCGAGCTCTTCAAGAGAAGCTAAATGATGAAGAGGTTTTCACAAATGTCAGTTTTTTAAACATAAATCTTCGAAGAGTTTTAATGAATTTTACAAAAGTTGAATATACTGAATACCATACATACTTGTAAATAAAATGCAAAATTTAAATTGCAGTTCGACGATTACTATTCGAAAATTCAAGTTAAAAAAATATCGGTTTGTGGAGAAACCCTCATCACTTTGTTTCTCTTAGAGACCAACAGAAATTCTACTCGCTGCAATGCCGATATCTTTTTAAATTTTAATGGTATTCGACTGAAATTTTTATATAAGCTCCCCTATGTATCTGGTTTTCAAATTGTAAAAGCTAAACTATGTTTCGCTCATACGCAGTTACAAATTATATACTACAAATACTCATATTTCCTCTAATAATTTTAATGCAGTTTTGCAAATCATTATCATCTTTCTGTGAAACGGGGTGAGCCCAAATTATTTTTTTCTTCATCACTTTCTGGACTGTCCCCTTGTGATAAAATCTTCACTGTAAAATGTGAGTTTCGATGATTGTACTTCTTGTTGAGTCAATGCCACGTCGAGCAAAAGGAGGTCCCACACAATATTAGGAAGGTATTCTATGACTTTGGCACTTCAGTGTGAATATGATAGCAAAAAAGTGTATATGTAGAAAAACAGAAAGAAATAACGAAAATAACAGCCAATAAAAATACAAATAATAATTAGTAAAAATATGAAGTAATAATACCGATAAAACACAAAATAGAATGGTTACAGATGTAAATATGAAATTAAAAAAATTATGTATGTACATACCTGAATGTTGAATAAAAAGTGCAGTAATTGAAGTGAACAAAAACGGACATTTTAGAAAGCCCCAGCTTAGAGAGGATAAAAATAAAGATACATACATGGTGGTTCCAAAGTCTTGTTACAAACTCAAAAAGTGATCGAACACTTCAAGACTACAATAAATCACGGTACAATGTATGGTTGTAATTCAAGCTGTGAAGTATTAGGGGCTAGTGTTGTGCCTCACAATGCCGAAACATAAAAATGATATAAATGGAATAAAAACAAATCGAAGAATTAACTGATTATTTTTATGAAGCAAATTATAGAAATCGCTCAAAAGTGTACATGTCAACATTGACACAAGCTTCACGCTATTGACGTAATGACCGGCATATAGTCGCGAAAACACCAAGATTTCTTGTATGGCAAATGCAGCTACAAAACTTCTGACAACAAGCTCTTCATTAGAATGGAGAAGTTCTATCATCAGTGATGTAGTCACAAAATAAGCAGTGCCGGGACGCTCTAAAAGAAGTGCGGGCACGCTCTAACCTGGGAGACAAAAATCGCGCTGTTTTAAGCACGTTTGCACAATCTTTTCTTATTTACTTCTTATGAATAAAAGCAGGGCCAGAACGACGTTCCAGTGCGTTCCGATTCCACTACATCTCTGGCTGTCATAGATCGTCCTCTTTTTTATTTCCCAACAGGAAAAAATACAGCTATGAGAGATCGGGTGAGGCGTCGGCCACATGGGACTGTTCTCAGTGGGAAACACTCTGTAGGGCTTCATTGTTTGAATTACGACCATGCATTGCAAAATGATTTGAGTTTGTTTAGGTGTGTTCTATGAAATTGATAAGACGAGTTTTGAAACATCCTGTATACATAAATATGATACTAATGGGGGAAAATAATATGTAGTTAACAATTCAGAAAGTTAGTGGTAATAACTAATACAGGGTTGTTATATTTAAAGTTTGTCTATTCAGAAGGCTCTAGAGCAGGTTCTGTAACTCCAAATGAAACCAAATTTCATTAGAATGCAGTGCAAGAGATGCACTCTGTACAGACAATAAAACTGTATTTTGAATGAAAAAAGACTTTACGTTCAGAATTGAATGTTTGCTTTAGTAATAATAATAACAACAACAAAGAAAAATCTGCAGATGTGGCCTTAGATAGACTTTTGACGAAAATTTTAAATATTTTTCTTCCTTTATTTTCTTCTTTTTCTGGTTTTCACAAAGTATATCAATTGTACTACAGACGAGTGAAGTTTTGTTTCACTTGGAGCCATAGAATGGCCTCTACGACCTTCTGAATTTGCGAACTTTAATTACTACAACCCATATACGACTAGGTATTGAGTAGATACGGGAGGATCACAAACCTATCAAAATGGGCTGGCCACAGGAATGGCATTTCCTGCAGAAAGTCTCTCCGTAGCAATGTACGCAATATATATCATCATCCACGTTCTTGAACTTTTGTCCTGCAAGCCGAGTTTGGCATCTGTGGCAAGTGAAGCACTTATCATGGTAAGGCTGTTTATTATACATGACTCCCTCTTCGTCAGTGATGGGATACCTGCACTTGAAGCACCTCACCGCGAAATTGCGCACGTGGCATTCTTTGCAGTAGGCGAGTCCGCCGTGAGTTAGGAAGGTTGTTGCACCGATGTTCTTACCGCAATCGTCGCACTTAAAACAGTTTATATGGAAATCTTTGCCCTAAAAGAAAAACACTTTTAATGATGAGAAATTAGAGTTTTCAGTTCATGTTCCCAGGGCCGGTTTTATCATTAGGTGACATTCGGCAACCGTCTAAGGTCGTCACAACAATGGAGCGCTTATCTACCAGACAACGACACATTATTTCAGATGTTCTCAAGAGCAAAGGCAAGAAAAATTAATTTCTCCTTATAAACTTCATTATGTTTTTAACTTTAGATGTAAATATGTTATTAAGTATGTTGATAAATTATTGATTTTTAAAATATGAATTAATGAAAATTATTGAGCAAACATTTATTTTTTATGCAATTTATATGGATTTTTTTTGTAGATTTGTAAATTATAAAATATTCATAATTTTTTACGTCAAATTTGTTTATATTTGACTATGCATGCGAATGTATGAGTGCACATTGATATGTGGCGTTTGGACTTTTCTTAACCTCTACCTGTCCTTGCACCGGCCTCGTGGGTTCCGTCTCAACCAGCAGCATAGTAAGAAAAATATGGTTACCAAATATACAAACTTACTGGGTGCACTATTTCCCATATTTATTTAGAGGTGTTCTAGGCAAGACGCCATAATGAATGGGAGCTGGGCCAAATCATATATGTTACAGATGACGTTGATATTTTGTGCATGTGAGCTAAATAAATAGTAGTTTAATAAACTTCATGCTTAATAAACTAAATAATGTTCAACTTCATAAAAAGTTAGATATATTACCCTCATCAACATGGCGTATCTTGTTATATGCTTTTGAATTTTTCTTTGAGTTATATTCTGAACTAGACACCGAATCTGAATCAGTCGACACTAGATAATAGCATCTGATACAGCAGCATTAAGATTAGTGTAAGATCCATCGTCTTTCAGAATTTAAGCCCATTTCCGGAGAAAGAGCATTTTTTTAAAAAATTTTCAGAGCATTTTCTTGAAATTTCTTTTTTTGGCAATTATTTTCAAGTTTAAATATTTTTTTTCATTTGATAAATAGCTGATTTCGTTCTTATCTTTCATTGCAAATATGAAATATAATTTTTTTTGACGTAGACTTAGGTCTCTCCACAGTGGTCTAATGGTGTGTAAGGAAAGGAAAAAATTACGACGGTTTTCGTGCTAAAGTTAAACGCTTATAGCTCCGCAACCAAATAGTATAGAGAATTGGTTTTAGTTTCATTTAACAGAGAAAGGTGGACATTGAAGATTGCAAAAAGAATTTTAGAATTTGGAATTGCGGTTTAGTCACAGTCGAGTTGCAAGGTTGGTGAAAATCATGAAGAATTTTACATAGAGTCACATAGTCACACTAGATTAATAGTCACTATAGACTGTAGAGTTAATAGTTACATAGAGCTACTTTAGTCACAGAAAGACACAGTTGAGTAAGGTAAGTAAGTCTAAGGCCCTCAACTACAGCGGTCATTTCGTATAGATAACCTCCCGTCGATTTCTTTACTTAATTTTACTTAGCTTAAAACGTGCTACGCAGTGCACGACTCGACCATTTCTACGAACGCACAAATTGGCCGCCAATATTGAAATCCGCCAATAGTTACGCACCAAACACGGTTTATCATTGAGGAATAGATGTTTTCCTCCAGTAATAAATTGAGGCATTATTAATTGTTCATTTCTACGAAAAATATTTGTACTATGACAGGGAGCCTGATCTGGTCTGGATTCTGCATTTCCCAAGCTCTTATAAATTCTTATCAAAACTCCAAATCACGAGAGACTGCTTCTCAGAGTAATAAAGTTATCATTTTTTTCCTGTCCAGATCATATAATCTTATTAATTACAGTTTGAATTCTGCTTAATTATGATGAAGTGCAAGATTCTCGCAATCAAGCAAATCTTCGTGACCTTTGCATCCGTTGCTCTTGGCCAATTTTAGCTAAATATCTTTGCATTTGGCGACGACAATCTGTATTTGATTTTCATACGTTTTCGAATTGCAGTGTTGGGTGTGTAAGCCTTACTTGAAAAATTTTCTTTATTTTTTACTTCTCAGCAAGCTTTTAAACTCAATGAGGAAAAATCTTACCTCGTAAGTGGCATATTCTTTAGCCGTATCGATGATTTGCTTACATTTTACACATCTAGGTGCTATGTGGTCTGTGAAGCATCTCATGCAGTAGAATTTACCATCAACATCTTCGAATTCTGTTATGATCTCTCCACACTTATCGCACGTGAAGCAGTTGTAATGCCAAAATTTCCCCTAAAAAATTTCAGAATGCAGGTACTAACGAAATGTATTATTAATAAGCACTTAAAACAGTGTATGAAAGAGTTTAACGCTACTCTTTTCCAGGGCTGTATTTATACATTTCTACGCCCTAGGCCAAAGCACTTAATTCTGCGCCCTCCCCGCCCAGGTGCATTTAGGGTGAAATTATAGAGATAGACAATAGAACTGTGCCACCAGTTTATTTAATGTGTATGGATGTGCTTAAAAACAATATTTAATATGGTCATTTCAAAATAGTACTGAAATTTTCAAATATTTTATTATAATTTCTTTTAAATTTGTGCCTTCCGATTATTGCGCCCTAAGCTACGGCCTAGGTTGGCCCTATGGAAAATCTGGCCCTGCTCTTTTCAACTCATGATATTAATCCTCACCCCTCTGTTGTCTTTGTTTGCAGTACTATAAAGTAGAAAGCAACCCTGCTGCCAAAGCTTGCTTTCCAACGTTTCTACCAACTTCTTTGTAAAATACGGTTCCGAAGAGGAAAGGAACACCTACAAATTTAATGAAATGAAAATTATATAAAAATGTATATCTGATTCAGTGACATATAGGTAAAAAATGTAGACTTGCATACGAAACAAACGATACAGAGAGGGGCTTCTTAAAGTTTTTCTTTTGCAAGGCTTTTAGGGTGGAAAAAGTATTTTTTTTGAGACCCCATTTTCTTTTAAAACCCTTTTTCGCGACTCCAAAATCAGAAATAGAAAGATTAAGTTTCATGAATCATAAGAGAATGAAACTAAAATTAGTCAAGTAACTTGAAATGAAATATTCTAAGTCAACTTGATTTTCTATACTACTTTTATTTAAAAATATTGAAGAATCTGAAAGGAGTTAAGAAAATTTTCAAGACCACAATTTTATTCTGCGCGCCCCTTTCTGCAATCGGTTTAAGGATCTCTTATTTATGCATACGTTTAGGCCATGCCTTTTCAAACGGGAACAATACCACCTCCTTAACTCCACAAATCTTCAAGTTCTTAATTATCTAATTAATCAAGTTCTTAATTAATAAATTTGCTTACAAAATATCCTCTTAATTGGAGATTATTTGCATAGTGGGCAAAAAGATTTACATATTTAGCATTAGTTCCAATCTAATTATCTTACTACGAAGTTGATTTAGATTCTAACAAAACCACGAGGTCTGTTTTTTTAAGTAAATTCCGTTTATGAATATCATTTCAAATTTCACGGCATGAGTGCATGTGCAGGCTTCTGGCATTCTTTGCGAAAAATCCGACGCCATTTCATTCCATGCATTTACGACATCAGTCTATGCGTTTCGTAGTGTGAGGTTAAAATGTATAAGAAAATCGAGCGCCTCGCCGACTGTGAAATACGGTAAGTCATACGGTTCTTAACAGCGAGAAACAAAAAGGCTGCAGATATCCATCTCTATACATGCGAAGTGTACAATGACGATGCAATTATTGACAGTAAAATAAGAAAATGGACAAGATTGTTCAAGGAATGTCATGGATGTCCTACGAGACTCCTGAGTCAAAACAACAATCAATAGAGTGGCGACACTTTTAAAGTCCTAAATCATGGTAACTGTGTTTTGTTATTGGACCTTTTGCTACAAGCCACAAGAGATAACAATTAACTCGGTTTACCACTGTGAGACCATAACTAAACTTTATCGAGCGATCCAGAACAAACGGCGTGGAATGATGTCTGGCTGTGTCATTCTGCTTCATGGAAATGCAGAGACGCAGGTTTCAGCTTAAAATCGAAATCAGATGAGATCTTTTGGCTGGGAGTAATTCGATCTTTCGCCGTATAATCCAGACCATGCGCCGAACTATTATCAACCATTCCATCATCTGAAGACCTTCCTTAGTGACATCGTTTAGACACTGATGAAGAAGTGAAAACGACTAAGAATATTTGACTATCATCACAGGCGGCAAAGTTCAATGCGGAAGGTATCTAAAAACTCGTTGTTTGTTATGATAAATATTAAACCGGGCGATATGTAACATTAGAAAATAAATCCTTTTTTGAAATTTTTTTACTTGTTTCGGTTTTGTTACAAAACTGACCTTACTTAAAAAAACAACCCTCGTAATTTTATCTCTCACTGTCGGATTGCTGTATATTTTTCATTGTGATAGTGTAGCGATTAACATGGTCAGCCATCATTATTCAAGAGTTAAGTTATGAGTGTTTCGCTCATTTTATGGTTTGAAAACATATGAAATCGAAGCTTATCAAGCAGAAATTTAAAATTTTAGTGAATAAAACAATTGTCAGACCTATTTTGGGTTTTGCATCAGAGATTTTGTCCGTGACTCAGACACATGAATGCCTTTTGGCAATTTTTGAAAAAAAATCGAGAACTATTTAAAGTCGGATAGAGTCTGGTGGAGTGTTCCAAAGAGGATATAATCATGATCTATACAAGAATTTTAAGGGTATTGATATTTTTAAATTCATAAAATTACAAAGGATGAGAAAGAAAGGTCATGTTATTCACATGCCAGCTGAGTGCGCAGCTAAAAATATTTTTCTTGAAAAACCAATGGGTAAGCGTATAGAGGAAGGTCTAAAATTAGATGGATTGACTGTATTGATTGGTAATTTAAGATATCAGATCAATTAATTGAGAAGTGTCGCTGAGAACAGGCCAAGATGGAATAAACTCTTTGAGAATTGACAGGATCAACTCTGGGTTGTCGAGCCACTGATGTTGAAGTTATGAGGCGATTTCTCATTTTTGTTTCAGCTATCGCTTGTCGAAGGTGGCATCTAAGCCAAACTCAGAGAAATATTGAAATTTTGTGGACAGTACGAGCCGCTGGTTACATATTTTCAGTAGTATCCTGCCTCTGCCACGATAATTATAAAATGTCACTGACCAGTGAGCCTGTTTGGAAAGATCTGTGTTCAATAATCGATTTGTTAACTGTTTGAAATCAATTCAAGTGTCTTCGCAATCACATAACAAACGAAACTGTAAGTGTCATCTATGATCTAACTGCACATTGTCTTAAGTTCTGCTGTGACGTCATATTCTGTTTTTTCCCCTGGAAGATGAGCAATGATATAAAAAAAATTAAATTAGCACTACTCATTTGATGTGTATCACGACAGCATGGACTGATTTCACTGCTAATTTTTTCGAACTTTATATCTTCCGTTTGTGAGCCACAAATTTAGTAAATCGTGTTGTGTGTATGTAAAAGTCTACATCTTTTGTACAGTCTCTCTTTTGTAAAAGAAAAATCTATAATAACTCACTGATGATGTCGAAGTCTTTAAATTTGACGAGCTTTCGACTCGACAAAACCATATTATAACTTACCTTAACATGCACATTTAAAAATATTAAAATAAAAGACAAAAATTTGATTAGAATTAAGCATTATCTTGTAACAAGATCCTTTATAAGAACGAGCTGCTTCGAAACTAGAAGTTACTAAAATTCGGTGAGACGAAGGTATGCTAAGATTTCGCTGAAAAGATTATGCCCTAATGAAGTAAATAATAAAGTATCATAAAAGAGAAGTCAGCATCTTATAAACGTATAAATTAAAATGTGGTTTCTCTCCAAGTGAAAACAATAGGTCAAAATTAGTGTGATATGAAAGTGCTTGAGATACAATTTATTAAGAACGAAATGGTTGAATAAAATATTACGAATGTTTAATCGTAAGGAATGCAAATAGGTGGCATATTTGCTATAAGTAAACGTTTAATAGTAGAGAAGGAATGACTGAGATATGCAGTGTGGAAAGAACCACATCTTGTCGATGATTTAGGGATGGATAACATGGTAAAATTAAAGATTTAAGGCACACGTCTTGTTCTTGTTTTCTATTCCCCAGTTTTCTTCGTTAACACGAAATAAACTATTTTCTGACTTATCCTGGCACTGAAACAACATACGAAGAAGTCTTCACAAGGGGAAAAATGTATTCTGTTTCTTTTATGATGTGCCTCCCATTCAATGGAATGCATTTTCTACATTTCTGACATTTATCACCGAACATTTCCTCGTGGGTCGTGTCACAGTACTGTTCTCCATCTTTGTCAAAATTTTTTTTATATGTTTATAAAAAAAATGGCAACAATAATCCCCAACTAGTTATGAGTGCGGGAAAAATTTAGTGAAAATACATCTATTCCAGATGGAAAATGAAAATCGCATGCTCTTGTAAAAACTGTTCGAGACTGTGCGAGACTTCAGAATTTATTAGTGCATTCCCAAAGATTGCTTTTTCTGTTTCGTAGGATTTGTATCCGTAATTTTTTGTGTTAGCGTTCATATGTTGCCAAGATGTTGTAAATAAATGTTTATGATATTTGAAATTTTGCGAGCTTCTTACATAGCAACCCAGCTCCCACAATCAGGGCACCACGAGTACTGTCTGTCCGCCACGGGAACTCTGCTCGCCAAGTTGTCCCATTGACTATTGTGGTCGCTATAGCAACTGGTTATGTTAGGGAAGACACATTTCGAATTGCAGGAATCCGGCGGAAGGAGGTTTTTATTTTATTCTTGGCGCCAATTTGCGGCTGTAAAAAGAGTACGCCATTCGTCAACTTCTATCTACTCGAAATAGAGTCCTCCTGCAATAAATAACCTGCTTCCATAGCGACCGCCGTCAACGAGAAAACTTGGCGAGCAGAGTTCTCGTGGCGGATAGAAAGTACGTGGTTTAGAAGCCACCGGATATGTAGGTGGGTTCTCGCTTCCCTAGTGGATAGGTAATGGTGTGGGGTTGAGTTATCTCCACTCCCATGAAGCGAGGATCCTCAACTGAAATGACACCAAATTTGGGAGGGGACTAATGATGGATTCTGTATAAAAAATTAGTTTCGAAAGTAGCCGATAGTGGAAAATGTGGCGCTGTTATAGTCTACAAAACTGATAATTAGACAAATGAATAACAAAGAAGAAATTTCAGTACAAAACCGCTTTAATACAGCAAATGAACTGGTCCAAAGGGTTACAGAGATGAAATTACAGTGCACCGTAGCACTTTATTCGATAAAATTATTTCCTACGCGAGGGCATGTGATGACTCTTCAGTGAGATTCAATGTGAGCACCCTTCTCGTGGACCACACATTGTATCCTGTACACAACATTCTCCATATCTATTCTCCAGGGATCTAACCTCAAGCGACTTTTTTCTGTAGGGTTATTTGAAGTCCAATATCTATCCTAGAGGGGTCTCGACGTCGACGACCTTAAAGGACAACAACCTGCGGGCCGTGCTGAGCATTCCTGGTGACATGTTACTCTCGGCAGTCGAGAATGGTGTGTACAGGATGCATTGTGAGGTCCACGAGAAGGATTGTCACATTGAAAGAGGTCTGGTGCTATAGTGCACTGTAATTTCATCTCTGCAATCTTTGGGGTAGTTTATTTGCTGTATTAAAGCAGTGTTGCACTGAAATTTCTTCTTTGTTATTCATTTGTCCAATTCTCAGTTGTGTAGACTACAAAAGTGCCCCATCGGCGACTTTTGGAACTAATTATTTTTTACAGAATCGTTTTCCCAATGTCATCATTAGTCCCCTTACTAAATTCGGTGGCATTTCAGCTGATAGATCGAGCTACAGATGGCTCTGAGCACTGTCGGTTTTTTAAAAAAACGCCCTGTATATATAACAGGTACAAGCAGCATGTTTTGTCACTATTATAACGCAGTGAAAGCTAGGAATAATGCAGTATAATAACAAGTATGGTAAAGAGATGTATTTTACTTGATATGTTAGGTGCCTGGAGTCCAGAGAGATGCGCTGCCCGCATTTCTGGCAATCGTCGCCGAACATTTCTTCGTAGCAAGCCAGACAATAAAGTTCTCCATCTTGGTCGTAAACCTTCTTTGAATCCAGTCGGTCGTCGCATTGGAAACAACGCAGGTGATCTATGTGATAGAAGGCTTCCCCTGTTTGAGTATATCGCCCAGCAAAGATGAGTTCATCACAGGCGCTACACCTGTTGATTCAAAATGCATTTGTTCGTTATTTATTTATAACTCAATCTGATCCTGGCTGTCAAAAAACTGAAAGGCTCGAAATCGGCCGACGGGGAGAAATTTTTAATTGTTTTATAACTCTTACTGTATTGTAATATTTTTAAAATGTATTATAGTTCCTCACTCTTAACAAAGTATGTTGGGAAATAATTAAACTTAATATAATTTTCTAAGCAGCTTATAACTTTTCGGAAGAAGCTACGTAACTTGGTTGGTAGGTTGGCTTTTGGATTTTCATGGTCCAAAAGCCACCTTTGGTTGTGCTACTGCAGCCTGTGTCTTTATGAATTGATGCAAAATATAGTAAATCTGTAATCGTGTACTCAGAAATAAAAATTTCTTTGTCATCAGATACTCTCTTTTACTTACATTTACATGAGAAATCAAAATATGAAGTATAATTAACTAACTGTTTCGTTAAAATATGCTGAAATATAGTTACATAATTCTATTTCTTTTATAAAAACTACATATAATGTTTGCATGGGAAGGATGTTAGTGCTGGTTATGAATGCAATATACGCTTTGGAGAGAAATGTATATGTAGTCATTTCTCAGCTTTTCTACTGGAGTCAGTACATGTTCATGTGATTCAAGTCAAATTCGCCCTGCCAATTTAATTTTAGAATCAATTGCGTATTATCATTCAGGAAGAAAAGGGCATGGCATCACAGCACAGCACAAGATAACGTGTAATAAAATGTTAGATGACATGCGTAGTCAAGATGGACAAATGATTATGCCATAACATGAATTTACTCGATTGTCAGAATTTCCTTCCAGGAGCCGTTAGTAGATTTATGAGAGTTCACACTGCGATTGAACTGTGCCTATTTACGTGATTTTGACATCATGTGAATGATTCTATTTTATGTACATTTGTGTTCAGATGAAATCGAAAACCTTTCTCAGATGGCTGAATACTATACAGTTTGTTGCCCACTTGAATAGCTGATAACTTTTACCAAAAAGAACACATCCTTTGTTTTAAAAGATCATCTATGTTCTTTTATGGAACAATAGTAGTATAAGGATTAGAAAAGAAATGATAGGTGCCATCTCTACCGAAGATGATCGCTTGTTGTCAAAAAAGCGATCCCAAACTCTACCACAAACAGATAAAGATAATATGCTCCAATACAACATTCGGATATATTCTGGATGTTCGGAAATAATTGTTATGTGATCTGTTTGTTCGATGGACTATATAGACCATCCACCAGTAGGAAAGTAATTAATCTTGCTCAGAAATCTGGCCGCGGTGGCCTGGCGCTGAGTCTCAGATTCGGCAATGGAGGGTCGAAGATCCACCATGTACGCGAGACTGACACTTATAAGATATGTAGGGATGAAACTTCCTTCCGTTGGTGTAGTGTGAAGAGGTGTGAAGTGTCTGCCAGATTTGGTGTCCTCCTCGACATTTGACCATTTTCTAAATTGCAAAGCCCATCGATAAACGCCCAAAAGCGTAGGTTTAAAATGATACTCTAATCCAATCAATCTAGCAATCTCCTGTGTTTTTTGTAACCGCGGTCTCCTTTCGGCGTTGGTAAATTTGTTATTTGTATAATATTTAATATCATTCCTGTCTGAAATCATTTGCTCATCTTTGGATGCAGAGAAATTTTGCGCAATTCATTCTTCACATTAAAAAATTATAAACTAGAATTTCATTAAAAGCTGCATTTCAGGTTCAAGTTTTAATAACATATTATAAGCCTATTCTGCTAGTTTATTGTCTTTTTTTTATCCTTTTAACATTTCGCTAACTTACCTTTTAAACAACGTTTCTGAATAGTGCCTCACGCAATATATTTTCCCATCCACTTCAAAGCAGTTCACCAAGTCCACCAAATGTTCCTTGCATATGGAGCAGATAAAGCAGGCTGGATGATACGCCAAGGAGCTCTTCTTGGCAGGCACAACTACCAGTTCATTTACCTCCAAAAGAATCAAGCAGGTAGGGCACTGAAAAGGCATTTCCTCAGTCCTAGGCTGGAAAGATTTTATACGGATGTATGAATTAAATGCTGTTCCGTAAAATTCCATGAAGAATCAACGATTTTTAGTACACATGACTTGGCAGATTAAAAATGACGGATTCAACACTGGATGGCAACATGACGCCACTAATCAATTTATTAACAGAAACAGAGGAGACACTCTTGTTATTTCGAGAAAGGCCGAATTCCTAGCTTTTTCAACAAAATTCTTGTGAGGTCTTGTCTTCTCTCTATTCGAACTTCTATTCAAAATTTTAGACGTTACTCTACCTAATTTTTTTGTTTTATCTAATTTCCAATGACCTTCCTTTTCTTTTAATTGCCAATATACGGGAGATGTAACGGGGTGTTTATAATAGACAGTTCTTAACTGTCGTGTAATGGTACTAGCGAAAGATAAGTGCCAATGCAAATTTTCTCACTGTGAAGTTAGAATATACGCCTTTTTGATTTTTAGGATATGTTTTTCAGTAGGACCATATTTAGCAACCAAAGGTTAACCAAGTGTAAAGGATTTAGTACCATTTGACAATCGTCTTTCTAATATCTGAATATTTCTTGCCATATTTGATAACAAAAGAAAAATTTAAAAATTTGGGTTGCGTTTTATTATCTCGCGCCAAGCCGAAGTTACAGAATTTGCAAGAAAATACTAAATTTATCTCAATTCCTTAGATTTTCGGGGTAAAAAGAAAATTACAGAGAGTCTTTGATAAATTTACAGCTGATATTTGAATAACGCAGGTGAATCTCGAGAGCTTCGTGTTCATATTGCGGTTCCTCCTGGATAATTAGACGGTGTCTCTAATGAAAGATTGCAGCGATTTAAGTGTTGTATATTGATATTTGAACGCACTTGTATAAATCAATGTATTTTGTTTCATCTTTTGTTGTGAATAAATTTGTGTCTTTTGTTGTGTCCTGAACTCCGAGACTGGAAATAATTGAAACCACAATCATTATAACATTGACCTCAAATTTCTCTTAATCACCCATAATGGATATGAGAAAAATATGATTTCGCTTAGTACCTTGACATATCCAAAATGTATTTTTTCTTTCCTTATATCTTCAACAAATTCTTCGAAATTGGGGAGGTTCTCAGGGTCTATGAACCTGCAGGCGGATGCGGAGATATCAGTCTCTGGAATCTGCTTCATCAGCGTTTTCAGATGCCACTGAAGACCTTCTGAGCTGTGTTTTGGAACCTTGTACAGTAATATAATAGAAGTTAAAAAGTGAAGAAAAAATATAAACCAA
This sequence comes from Araneus ventricosus, assembly GCA_013235015.1. NCBI lineage: Eukaryota > Metazoa > Arthropoda > Arachnida > Araneae > Araneidae > Araneus > Araneus ventricosus. The sequence goes on from BGPR01000009.1 coordinate 5,073,065, forward strand.
AAAATGGTAATTCTTAAAAAAAAATTGTTTTCAATCTCTCTTTGTCTTCATTTCACTTTTCTTAGCATTTTTTTTCTACTAAATATTTGATCGAAATGAATTTCTTGCAAACTAGCAGCCTTTGGCGACCAGCTTATTCGCCAGGAATATTAGATGTGTTTAATTTCAGTTAAACCTTATGCATGGTTCCCCAAACAAAGTATTTCTAAACTTAAAATTGTGTAGCAGCCTTACATCTGTTTTGTTCAAAGTATAAATGCAACTCCCTTATAGAAACAAATTATAAGACGTCATAATCGTATGGAAAACGTAACTGTCCGCCTCATCTAGCATTTAATTTTAGCATCTTTGGCATTGAGAACACTGCCAAAGAATATCACAAAATAAATTAAATCGTCATTCTTTAGCTTGAAACAACAGAAGAAAACACAGAATGAAATATTTGGAGAAGAAATGAAAACGGTTTGAATTTCATTGGAAAAATGAAAGGTCTCATGCAAATTATGCATAAAAATATATTTAAAAATTGTCGAAATTGTAAAAAAAATATGTTCTACAATTAAATTGGTATCAT
>BGPR01000009.1:5073648-5206034 GCA_013235015.1 Araneus ventricosus
GAAAAAATATTTGTTTTGAATTTTGAGATGGTGTAAAAGTCATTTCTGTGTATTTATATTTTTGAAATTTATCGAGGAAAAAACCAAAATTTAGTTCAAGTCTTGATTAATCCAAATTCTAATTAAAATTTCAAAACCCGCTCCGAGGAGTACATTCCCATCTTCCAAAGTATGTTTGTGACAAATTAGTTTGTTCTACAGGAAATGGAACGGAGATGAAACTTTTGTCTTGATTTGTTAAACAATTGATATTTTTAAATGAAATGACAATAAAAAGTTGATAAAAATACTGGACTCCCCCTTCATTGAGATCTCTATTATCTTCCTACTATTTATCCTAGATTTTTATAGAACTCTATATTTATATTTTTCCTGTTTGTAATCACATACTGTTATTTAACTTATTTTATGTTTGTAAATTTCATGTTTGCAAAGATGGAATTTTGCAATAGATTTTTCACTCACTTCCTGATACAGTTTACAAATTTTATACAATTGTATATCGATAGCAATACAATATTGTAGGAATTTTAGGAAATTAACAGTCAAACCGTTAATTTTAATTGAATTGTGATTCTATATATAGTGAATCGGAGAAAAAAATTGATCACAAGATTCCATAATTATAATAATGAATAATGAAATATATTGAAGACTAAAAGGTAGAAAATAATAAAATAAAGAATTTTTTTTAAAAAAACTTTTTATTGGTATACTAAATAGAAGAAGATATTTTTTTACCGAAATATATCAAAGATAGGTCAAAATAAAATCATAAAAGCACGTGGCGCTGAAAACAATACGGTATGAAAATTAAGCCACAATCAATATCTTAAGGAAAAAATTCTTAATCCTTCATTAAATAAAGGAGTTCCCAACCTTTATTACCTCACGTACCCCTTGTTCAACCTTCATATTTTCGCGTACTCCCTACAGTCATCCCCTTCCAACCATCCGTCTGTTCAAAGAGGTTTTTATCAATAATGATAAAGGCTTCTGTTAGCTTAAGAGTCAAATGACTCGGATTAATAACTTTTGCTGGACTTATTTTTTTATTTTACATTTTTACAATAGTATTAGTTCAATTCCAAAACAAATGATATCAGTATTGTAATAATTTCGCATTAACTTATAAGGATGGCTAAAAATGACACTCTGTAATAATCAGCTATTCAAATAGTATAGTTATTAAATAGCAAGTATTAACTATGGGAAACAAAATACTGCAATATACAAAATACTGAACTCCGCAATTACCAACTTGAAGTTCGCGTACCCCCAGGGGTACGCATACCACAGGCTGGGAACATTTGATTAAATATATCAATGTGATTAAAATTCCGATTCACGTAGAGTATTTCTATAAGCACTTCACGCTTTCGCGGCTTTGCTTTTTGATAAAAAATATTTTCTACTTTTTTGTACACTAAAAGAATGCGTTTTTAAATTGTTTTTGTTTTCTTTTGTTACTTTTATGTGTTATTAATCATTCTCGAGAATTTAACATCCTTTGCAAGCATACTTCGACCCATTACCAATGAAGCCTTATGTTCAATGCCTCCTTCTTACCTCTGAGTCCAGAAAGCAGTTAAAATAATCTTCGAGGCGTTCTTCCGGACATCGGGGAGGGATCCAGGCGTACACACTGTTCGATTTCAGATCTTCTGCCCCACAGTCTTTCGCTAACGACGTTAGAATGTTTTGTATTTGCCTGATGTCCTCTTCACGGAGGGGGTGTCTGTCCCTGGGATGTTTGCATTCTTTGCAAACTTTTCTTCTAGGATGGAGTTGAAAGGCTTCGCAAACAGAATCATCGGTGCTCTCGGACATTATCGCAAAGGACTATCTAATCCCATTGAAACACTCTGTTCCAAGAATAATAAAAATACGAAGTTGAAAATCCTTTCTACAATTCTATTTTCTGTTATTATAGTATTCTAGTTTAATTATTCTAGTTTCTATTAAGATATTGCAAACAATTTTGTGTAAATATTTGTTCTAAGTTGTGTTTACAATTATTTTTTCGTTAGCCAAAATTCTTTTCGGTATTTATCCAATAGAACCAATAGAAGAACAGAAATTGTCGCCAACTTTTTGTGTTGACGCAAAATTTATCTTAAACGGCACCGACAAATTATTTAGCATATTTTGCTTTGCTAAACTTGGTACGCGTGTATTTGGCCACTGACTTGTTAACGGAAAAGTAAATTTTTTTTAGTTTGTTGCCTATGGGATAAGCAAATTAGCTGTGCTTCACTTGATAACCTTTAATAATATTCCCCATAAACGTGGTGGTTTGAACACGATTCGTTTGAAATAATATAATAAAATTAAGATTCATAGCGAATAGTCCAATACATTAGGAACACCTTGCTACGCAGTACCTAAACGTCTTAAACCGTCTCTGGTCTTTGATGATAGCAAATAATCTTCTAGGCATAGAACTCTGCAGGTTCTGAAGCCATTAAGGAGCAATATTAGCCCATGTTACCAAAATTACAAACGCTCAATTCTCTGATTTTGGATGGTGGTGTTTTGGAGCTGTGAACAGATCTTTCCATTTCATTCTTCAAATGCGTCGGACAGGGACCCTATCATGAGCATGATCGAGTCCAAATCTAAACTGTATAACCATACAACTTTTTTCCCCTCATCAAATGTTCAATGTCGATGTTCTTCATCCAAAAAAGCCGCTATTTTCGGTTTTGCAATGTAATTAATGGATCTCTTGTTGGTCGCTAGTTATTAAAATCAATCCATAGTAGATACGTTTTGTAGAGACTAAGGATATGCTTTGTGATGATCCTTAGTTGTTTTGTGCTGCTATTTGTTGTGTTTTATCTCTTTTGTTAGTGTGCAGAATGTGAGACATTCATCTGGATCTTCTTTTGTCTACAGCGATTTCTACTCACTATTCCGTTTTCTGCTCAAAGATTTTTTTCGCTTTGCTGCCATTCTTTGAAGACCCGAACCACTCTTATACCAGAAAAAGACCGAAAAGATTAATGGTTTCGGGGAAAATTGGGGCTTGCCCTTCTGGAGCTCACAATCATGCCGTGTTCCAAGTTACTCAAATGTCTTATTTTCCCATAAACAGGCGAATTGCAACATTTACTTGTGCTTCCCGACTAGAGAAAAGCTTCTTAATAGTGAATTGCGGTTTATAATGTCATTTTATGTGCCTCAGGGATTAATCAAAGTTTGAGTGAGTGGTTTTCCTAAAATGTTGGTCATTCACTGTCTAGCATATCTGTGATCGCATACACTAGTCGGTGAAGTATGGAAATCTGAAAAGCTGGATATCACCTCAGCGTTGTTTTTCGCATCTGACCAAGGTTCATATTACAAGGTCGGTTAAACTGTAGTTTATGGTGTGGTCTTGTTTTCAGCCATTTGGTATCGCCATCTGATGATCGCAAAGAGATGGACAGCACTTCGAGTTGCGCCAAGAAAAAATGGTGCCACACAAGACCGCACAGAACACTATAGTTTTACCTACAAGATCTTTCACAATAACCCTTATGAAGCTTTTAAACAGGATGTGAATCCAACCAAACAGATAAATCACATATAATTTGGATAAAATTCCGAATTCCGAACGCGGGTTTATTTTGAATTCGACAGATTGCAATAAATAGGCACATAATTCAATTTATAATTCCTATAAGCAATCTTAGAAGATAATGCTGTGCTAAAAAGTTTCCTTCCCATAATGCGCCAAGGTGTGTTTTACTGTTCCTGTCACCTGAGAATTTCGTTTACCAAAATTTGAAGATGAAGAATTTTACTATGTCTACCATCGCGTTATATTTTACTTCCCTTGCGTTTATAGAATTTTGGAAGGCAATTTTGGTGAGTTATTTACCTATCTATTTTTTAGAATTCAGAAAAAAAGGGCTGGTGATTTTTTTCCCAGAAAAGTTAGCATTGTAGCAAAAATATCTAATTGCCAAAATTTTCGGCAAAACTGTAGTTAATGGTGCAGTCTTATTTGCGCCATTTTTTTCTTGGCGCAACTCTGAGTGCTGCCCATCGCTTTGAGATCATCTGTTTGAAATACCAAACGGCGGGGAACAAGACCGCACCATAAACTATAGTTTTACCAAATTTTCAAACGCGAAAGTTTCTATAACGAAGAAATAGGCTAAATTTACAAGCAGAATCTATATATTAGAGATATATTTTTCATTCGCTACCCTCCTAAATATCCATGGCTTTAATCCAGTTAATATAACTGAAAGCTAGTTTATGCTAGGTCTGCACCTATGTTTTCCATATGTAATCTTTTCGAATGTGTTATTTTCCCAGCATCTAAAATTTATTCTCTAAAGTAAATTTGATTTGAATTGATGAATAATATAAACAATATTATATCTGTCCCGAAATTATCTAAAAACCAACCCCCGTAAGTTTTTTCTTTTTGCGATTGCTTGTAAAAATACAACAGGGACATTTTTCAAGTATTTATTTTATCTCTTTCCAAATATCTCAATCGATTATTTAAATACAACTAAGAATTTCAGATGCAAGAAAAAGTGTCTACTCACTTTATAATTCAGGTGAAGAAGTTATTTTCAAGTAAATTAGAAAAAATTTAAAAAGAGTTGCATGATTTATTTATTTGATCATTAATTTTTGAAAATGTTTACAATTTGATATTACTTTGGATACAAACAAAACGTGTCAACTGCGTTTATAAGACTGTCACGTGTTCACTTTGAAGATTTTTCTTGACGAAATGAAAAGAAACAAATATTAACATCAGACCAAAGCGTTTGATTGCATTTTTGGGCATGGATTTTGTTTTGTTTACAAATAACCATCCAAACCTGATAGGGTAATAACGAACTTCCGGTATAATGCTTGGCTAGTGACAAACTAGAAGCTTGTAACGAACTTACATCATTCCAATTGATTTTGTATCACACATTCTAATGGCTCAAGAACCTAGCGTAAAAATCAACTTCATTTCTTTCAATTTGAATCTATAAGTTGCTGAATTTTGGATTGAAAAGTTGTATTTAATGGTATGAAGACTATATCTCTAAGCATAAATAACCTTAAATAGCAAATAAACGTAGAAAAGAAATGATAATATTATATATAATACTGTATACTTTGTAGACAAAGTAGAATAAATGTAAATTTGGAATCGCACCAATTAAAATCCCTGTACAGAAATTCTTAGACTAGAAGGGGGCTTATTATGGCATTAACTAATTAAAAAACACGAGAAAAAGTTAGAGGGCATAGCGTATAATTTATAACTTAAAAATAAATTGAAAAATCTTGAAATATAATTTTTGTTATCAGAACGAGAAAAAAAGTCAAATATAATATTGCGCATTTCAACAAGAATTGGTGATGATGAAAACGATGAAGCAGATAGGGATTCGATTTATTTTAACTCGAGGACTTGTTTAATTTAAGGCGGAAAAAATTATACATTGATAACCTGTGTGGCAACACTATGAAAGTAATTCATAACTATAAACCATCTTATCTTCAGACGAAGCCAGTTATAGGTTATAAATTTTGTACATTGTACATCAGCCAAGATGCGCCAATTCGTCCCATCGCCAAAAAGATTGCATTATTAGGCATTCTATTTTTTTGCCGTTATGAGGGGACTTTGCCGTTTAAGGGGAGAGTTGCCGTATTTGGATATTTATCGTAACCTGAATTCTAATGAATATTTAGACCGTAAAATAGGCAGTTTAAACTGCAACGATTTAAATGAGGTTTGAGGAATCATTTTTTAGGGAAAGCGCCAAGTGCCTGCAGGTAGTGAACAAGTGTTGACATTTAGATATCATCAATTTAATATTTAAATTAAAGACTAATAGTTCTTGCGCTGTTTTAATTGCTTCTTTGTCGGATTTTTTTTCGAATTTCCGACAGAATGATTATGTTTTTCATTCAAGGTGGGAAATCTCACTGCGAATACATGAAAAAAGTAGAACTATTTGCGCCATTTCTTAGCAATATTCAGAAATACAAAAAAAAAATCACTAAATATAACGAGACGTGTAAGTAGCGACAAATTCATTTTAAACGATGCGATATTTCTCTTCGACGCATGACATGTGACACCGACCAAGAAGGGGTTAAAATAAATAGCAAAACATGTTATGATATCCTCAGAGGGGAAACTTTTTTGTCTATAATAATACAAAAAATTAACTTTTTAAAGACACTATTTTTATTTCCGAGCAATTTTTTCTTTAATTTTAATAGATTTTTCAAAATTTATAATGCAACGGCTGATGCAATAAATTTTGAAATGCTCAGTAGTCTGTTTAATTGTGGAGTTAGTTTTCACAATATAACCTTTAATAAAAAAACTCCAAAAATACTTAATTTTTCCGATTTGCTTACATACTTTTGTTTCAGATTTAATTGAAGTATCTCGCATTTTGTATTACTTTGATATAATTTCATGAATTTTCAAACTTGATTTAAAAACGACCGTGAAATAGTATTATACAAATGGGGGGGGGGGCAGACGATAAAATAATAAGGACATTTGACATGATAATATTTTTAGGCTAGCACTCTTTCTGTAAGCGTAAAGAATTCAACGACTGATGCAATCAAGCCTAAAACACTATCATGCTACGGTGGATGCTTCGACTAGGGGTTCGAATTTTTCTTCTTCTTTTTTTCAATGTTATGAACTTAAAAAAAAAATTCTCTTACCAGAAACCTTTTTCACATGTTAGAAAATTGAAATGTTTTGTTATTTGACTTTTTTCTTCCTATACAAAAATTTCTTTGAAAATAATATATTTTACAACGAATTTAATCTTTGGAGTTTCTGTGTCTACTCTCTGAGACGAGGGTACTTTGTCAACAGATGCATATTTACTTTTAGCCGTTTCCCGGTCTTTTTCTTGTCAGAAGTTTGTGGGAGACGGGAAAAGGAGGGATGTTACATTAATAACTTAGAGTTTATTAATATTATTTTATTGATGGAATATTGCTCAAATTCTGATAAAATAATTCCCCAATCGAAAATATTGGCAAGAAAGTAATTTCGGTTCTGCAGTGTGAAATAAAATAAAATTTTTTATACAAAGGAGGGACTTAAATCAATTATATATTTTTTATGATGTTCGATGCCCTTTGGCCATCTTTCTGGCAACTTCATGATTCCGAGCTCTTAGAACTTCTTGTTCTTCTCAGCAAAAAACTGATCTAAGTGCGATTTTAGATCCTCATCGTTAATGAAATTTTGCAAACTTTGAAATAAATGGTAATCTGATAGTGCAAGGTCAAGGCTATGTTAGGAATGGAGAATTACTTCCCAGCCAAGCTCCAATAATTTTCTACGTGTTACCAAAGACGTGTAAGGTCTTGCTGGAATGGTGGAATAAGATTCCTTTGCGATTTGTCAATTCTCTCTGGTCGTTTCTTTTTAATTGCCTTCTCCAGCTCCGTTAGTTTCCGACAGTAAACATCTGAATTTATCTCTTGGTTCCTTAGAAGAAGCTAGAAATACATAATACCTTTATATTCCCATCAAATTGTCAACATGGTCTTTTTTTAGTGCATTTCAGTTTTTGATATAGTTTGTGTAGGTTCATCACGCTTGCACCACAATCGTTTTCTATTGATATTATTGTAGATGATTCATTTTTCCTCCCTAGTGATAATTCGCTTAAAAAAAAGTATAGATTTCGTTGCGTTTGAGATGCATATCTCAAAAATTGATTCCTTGGGTTTCGTAAATCTCTTTCAATTCATATGGAACCCAAACATCGAGCTTCTTAACGAATTCAAAGCGTTTTAAATGACTTTCAATGTCTGCGTGTGATACTTTTAATCTCTCTGCAATCTATCTCACAGTTATATGGCGATCCGATTCAATGATGGTTTTGATTTGGTCATCAGAAACTTCAGCAGGACGACCAGAACGTTGGTCATCTTGGAGAGAAAAATATCCGGAGCGGAATTTTTAAAATTAATTCTGACACGTGCGTTCAGTTAAATAGTCAAGATTATAATCTTCACATATATCTTTGTGAGCTTCAGCAGTTTTCTTGCCTTTATGGAAATAAAAAAGTAAAATGTGTTGAAAATGTTCGCTTTTAAATTTCATTTTAAAACGCTTCAAAACAAACAGCTGCAATTCAAATTATACCCATTTAGCTCCTAATATTAAATTAAATATGATAACAATCAAATGACTTTGATAAATCTTTCAAAGCAAACATAATGTCATTTGTTTGTGAAAACCGAAATTACTTTCTTGTCAACCCAATATAATAATTTTCTTTTATTTGATTATAAAATATACTGCATTTCGTATCTTTCTTACATTGTTAGGCACATTTTTGATCATCTAATTTTTTTGGGAATATTGGGTATAAAAATTTTATGCTAATTGGACCATTTGTTAAATGCCTTTCATTGAATCACCTCCACCCAACTCATAAGGAGATTGATTAGGGCTCAATCTAAAAGGGTGTTTACAAGTACATTTCATATATATTTTGTGTGGAAAAATGTTTTGTTGCTATAGTTTGATTAAACAGTTCTTTGTTCTAAAACGCTTTTACGGTTAAATTTTAAAATAAAAATTGAAGAGATGATGGATAGGCTGTGATATTATTCCACGTCACACTATTATCGTTTCATATTTAATTGATATATATTTTTGGTAACTATTGTCTGAATTTCAGTATTTTTTTACAGAAACTAAGCTTATTTTCTTCATATCTGAAGCTTGAAATCTATATCGCGTTAAAAGATTATAAATCAAACAATAACAACAAAACATCATTAGAACATGCCATTAAATATCATATGAATTAGCCTTCATCATTGTCGCATTTCAAAGTATTTACCCTTTCAAGTTCTCGTACGTTTTGAAGGAATATTACAGCATGTAATTCTGTTCGTAACAAATGTATACACATTCTAATTCATTTCACCTACATCAAACTCTACTGGTATTGAAAAGACTTTTACCATTTAAAACTTTCTAGAAACGCATCCCTCATTCGCTTAGAATATCTTGCCACGTCTGTTCAGTTAGTTACAAATGTCCTTTTCCAACCGCATTCAAATGGACTCTCCAGAAGTATCCTTTTCCCACAAAGCAGACCGCCGCTGTGGAACAAGAGGAGGACCCAACCACACGCTCTAATTGTTCCGAAACATTAGCGATTCACACGGATTTCAAACAGTTCCGTCATGTATTAATTGCCTCCCTCCCTGCTCTTACGTCCCAGAATTTTGAATCACAAAAGCACGGCGGTTAAACGCTAATCAATAAGCAAGTTCCCAGCGAATGCTGCAATGTAGTACCTTATGAATTATTAAATGCTGCTTGCAGCTCACGCTAGCTCTAACAAACCACCCCACCTCTTGAATACTGCATGTTTCAGACTGCTAATTCATACAATCCCTCCCTCTCTTGAGTGGCGGGAACACTATGTTCTGTTTCAAATCCTTGTCCAGAGTTTACTGTGTGCGCTTTCGTTTACTTAGGGGGTTGTAGTATGTGGATTTCGTTCGAAAATCCACGACCCCTTTTCCTGGTTTCCTTTGTGGAAAGATCTTTTGGTTTGATCAGAGGGTTAATTTATTCTGCTTTCAGTAAAAGGAATGGATCCGAATAGGGTTTTGGAATTCGTGTTTTCGTGTTCACAAACTGTTGGTGAACTTTTGAGGAGAATGGAGGAATAGGGAAGTTTTGGGTTGTTGTGATCTGAAAGATGCATGTTTGTCAAAGTGAATAAGAAATTATATGCATGAATTTTGAGGGCGCAAAATGGGAAAAGAAAAATATGCGTTATTTGAAAGTATCATTTTCTTCGGACATTGGCATTCAGGAAGGCAACTGTGAAGTATGCAGGTGCATTAAAAGGGAACTTTCAGTTATCGTCTGTAAGAAGTAACACAAAATTTGAATTAAATTTTTTTTTAATACTAATAAATAAAAATGGAATCAGTAGAATGAACGGAAATAAAAATATAAGTAACGAAATATCTACCTAGCTTGCAGTCTATAATTTTTATAGAAGTTGAGCACATGCAGTTTCACGAAACATCTCAAAGTTTTGATCACTAATAGTAAGTATTTTCGCAAATGAAGATAATGAGTATACTTAATCTTTTGAAGAAGTTTAGTTTAAGTGAGTTATATTAATGCCCCATTTTGAAAGTACAGGAGGATTTTTTTAGGATGGACCAACCTCGGTTAGATGACAAAAACACCACAATCTCCGAACTTCCTCGCAACACAAACAGGAGGATATTTGACTCTCGATTGCAGATTTAGCGAGTACGGGATATATTCGGGTCTCAACCTGTGATCGTCTGTTCGCGAGGCCATGACCTTTTCACTGATGTTCCAATCTTTTGAATTGGAATAGCACTATTTTACAAGTGAAAGCACTTCCCTGAGCAATAACTCTTCAAAAGACACCGATTAGGCTTCATAAAGGAAAAGTGGATGATAATAATAACAGAATAATAAAACGACATGACGAGGAAGAATTCAGAAACGACATTCTTCTTCTTCCATTCCACAGGTTATGTGAAACATAAGAATTACGTAAAGTAGGTAAGAGCTGATTCCCCATTTCACAATGACGTCTAATTTACAATAGCGATTTTTGAGACAGGGTCTTCTTCATATTTTTCATACTTAATGATTTTTGAGGCTTTCTTATAGGAAGTAATCAGTATGATTTAAAAATCGGAAAACATAAGCCATATAATGGCTATGGGTTTAATATTTTTATTCTGCTATATATACTTCCCTGTGTATCAATGTAACATCAAACGGCATATGCAATCGTTTATCCCTTTGTGATTAACTTTTATGTTTTTTTTACTCTTTTTTCTCAAAGTTTTTATGGCGACCTTTGTATCATTCTGAGCAGTTACTCATTTTTTCACTCGCACTCAGTAAGTGCAAGACAAAACTTTATTCTTTTCTAGACACACCTGCATATTTTGTCTCCGTAGATAAACGAGCGACTTAGATACATTTACACGTGAATGTATGAATTAATAAGAATAATTCACTGATGCAATTTTCTGTTTTCAGTTTCCTTTTCACAGTGTCTATTCTTTCTTACTTTGGCAAATTTTACTTATGCTTAATTATTTTCGAAGTCAGCTTTCCAGATTTCATACATTCCTTTGATGGAACTACAATACACACCACCAAAGCAGTTTCATGGAGTATTTCCAATTTGATATCGATTTCGTTACAGACCTTGAAAATTCGAATGTTTTGGTTAATATTCATTTATCATTTTTTAATTGTGTTGAAAACAGAGTTGACCTTAAGATTGTTGATATGAGAATGACCATTAAAAAGCTTTCCCTGAGAAGGGCAGTTTATTGTCCTGACGACATTTTGTGTTTTCCTTGATTGTGCTTGAAGTAATATTTCTTACATCTAAACAAATTAAACCATGATTAAAAAATAGTGAATCCTCCGTTTACATTGTTTAATTTCATGGAGCTATATCTAACGTGTAGAAATAGACATTTCATAATTCATCGGCGATCCGGCCACTCATTGCTTTCTATGCGTTGTCAACTAGAATTGTCAATGATAACAGGTTAGTAAGTGCAAAAGCACTATTCTGTTCATTGTAGATTATATCGTTTTGAGTCACGTTGATTTTGAAACACAGCAACAATTTTTAAACAATACTTGTAGGATTTCGGTTATTTTTATTTGAAAATGATGAATCTGCAACTTGCGTTGGTTCATGCCCTGATGAGATATTCGCTACATATTCTTTATGATCAAAAGTATCCGGACACTTTCGGATTTGCACATTTTTTCAAATTTCTTCAGAAAGGCTGCAGGAACTGCACTTGAACTTCGACCATGGGATGGATAGGCTTGAACTCACATTTTAAAATGAAGATTCGGTCACGAGGACATTTAGGGGACAGAACAGAAATTAATGTAGAAGAAAATGATTTCGGCTCACCCCGTTTCACAGAAAGCTTATTATGATTTGCAACTTTCATCAATGGTTTTGTTTGCCATGCACATAGCTTACATATATTTTCGTGAAAAAAGGTATATTCGGGAAGATATAAAAGTTTTCTTTAAAAATTCCAATTTTTCCGTATGTGTTTTGCTTATAACATGCAGATTTTTCAACGAAATTATACAAAACTTCCAGAATACGTGACAACATATTATCAAAGAATTGTGTTAAAATTTAAAGTAAATACTTTGGATAATAAAGGAATATTTGTAGTAAATAATTTTTTACTGTGCATGTGCGAACATACTATAATTTTTCTTTTACAATTTGGAACCCAGAATACAGGGAAACTGAGATAAAAATTCCAGTTGAATACCATTAAGATTTAGAAAGATATTGGCATTGCAGTGAACAGAATTTCTGTTTCTTTCTAAGAGAAAAAAATGACGAGTTTTTTTTTCACAAATTGATATTTTTAAACTTGAATCTTCGAATAGTAATCGTTGAATAGTAATTTAAATTACGTATTTTTTTTATAAGAATACCTGGATATTCAACATATTCAATCTTTATAAAATTCTATGAAATTATTCAAAATTGAAAAAATTGACAACCTTGCACAGTTTATAACTGATAAGTGCATATAGTGTTCCACTGTCAAACGAGGATTATCAGTTGACAAATAACCATGATACTGATTATTAAATGAGCTATTATGTATGAAAAAGAATCGTTTTAGTACAAAAAATAAATTCGATAATTTTTTTAAAATTTTGAGTTATGATTATATTATAGTATTTCAAAGTGTGTATATATTTTTGAGGCACCTTGTATTTAATACAGAAAGAATTCCATAAATGACATTACGTAGTGATTTACAAAGTGATGATATGTAAGATACGATAAATTTTTTTATTTATCGTAGCTGATAACCCGGCGTTTCTCGAGATCCGCATTTTTTCATATGCAAGTCTCCTTTTTTCTACAAATATTTTCACTAACTTTCCATAACAAAAGTAAATCTCCTTTGATTCCTTTCTTTTTGAATTAAAGCTTCCAAATCTAGCCTTTTTATTACCTTATAATAGTATGGTTTGAATTGAAAGGCGAGAAGTTTAGAAAAAGAAAATTTATTTTAAACTTTTAAACAATATACCGTATAAGAAGTAATACAACTTTGTGAACAACAATAAACAAATATACTATACAAAAATTTTCCGGCGTTGCTGATCAAAAATTTAAACTTAAAAAGTCCTTAGAAAAAATAAATGTTAATAAAAATATGTGTCACGAAATAAAACGTCAAAAAAAAAAAAATGCAAGAAAACGCCCTTTTCCGATGTTTATAAAATAAAACACGGTAGCATAATATTTCGCCTCGCGCGGCGACAATTGTTCACAGAAGAAAGGCGTTTCCGAAAAATTTAAAAAATTGTTAAAAATCAGAAAAGTTACAAAGAAGCTTCAAATTACCCTTATTAAAGAGGAGGAATTTTGGAATTTAAAATAATATGAAAATAACGGTTTTCTGATGAGAATATATACAGAAAATTTGAGAAAATAGGCAATTACTTAACATTAAATAAAAATCTAATTCTAATTTCCGTAAAAAAATTTACTGCGCTCCCTCTTGTGCTAATCTATCACTGTACCATATTTATGCCTGTAAGTCAAACGTTTTGGGCGTGAAGAAAAAACCCGAACATCCATCCATACATACACAGAAAATAAGCTTCTTTTATATAAATAGATTAAAACGGAAAATTTTGTGAAAATACAATTTTTTGCTGATTTCTAGATTATATTTTGGAAACTTTTTCACCTCATCTGACACGATTCAAAATTATGATATCGGTTCCAAAATAGCCCTCGTACAGCTTCAGAAAGGAATGCTAATCTAACTCATTGAGGAATTTTTGTGAAATGGTTTTATTAACATACGGAATAATCGTCTGGATCCTTTATAAAAACTAGTAATTTGACCTGTCCTTACGGACATGCAAATATAGAGCCACTGACAGTTCCGACGAACTCCAGCAAATTCGAGTGCAAAATTTCTTCACAAAGTACACTGCTTCATAGGAAAAAAGTTTAAAATAACCAACACAATTTCTCACAATTTCAAATTCCTATACTCACTTTCAAACTTTCCTAAACACAAAATCTCGAGTAGTAGATGTTATATCGAGTAATATAGATAATTATAATTGGCCTATACCAGAAAAATACAAAGCGTTGCAAAGATGTTTCCACAATTTAATAGTTGGCAAATTGCTTTGTTTTATCCACTGAAAAATAATCACTTAAATCGGACTAAGTTTTAAACAAAAGAAATTTATGTTAAAGTAATACCTACTAGAAAACGTGGTAGATGTGAAAAGTAGAAATGCGGTTTAGGAGAAGATGGAATCAATATCCGTGACGTCACATTCATATGAGAAACATAAGTTTGTATGTCATCTGATTGCACCTTGTCTTAAATTTTACCTCCCGCAAGAAATGCAATGGATTCGCAAAATCAAAATGACATGGTACACTTGGCGTGTTTCGAGTGAATATGAAATGATTCCATTTTGAACTGGTACATCTACCAGACCTACTTTCAGATGAACTATAGGTAAGTTTGAAGCAGATGAAACAGTTCAGATTGTCCATGAACAACGTTGCAGACGACAGAGACCAACGAATGTTTCCATAGAAGAAACGGTGTCGAAAATGAGTAGTCAAAATTCAAGAACTTTTCTTCGTCAAGTTTCTTGTAATATTTATCAATGCTTAGACCAGAATAGCCATCACTGAAACAGATATTACATATACGAGGGTACAGATGCTCGTATAAATATATGTTGTTTATTGTGAATACTTAAAGCGAACCGTATGCTTATAAATGCAAATTTTATAATCTTTAAAACTGTAACTTAGTCTTTTGTGACACTTTGTATATGTAATGTGACATAACCCTTTCGACCCTAATGGGACTATATGTCCAAGAGATTATTAGACTTCATCGAAAGGGTTAAAAGAGAAAATTTAGTAAAAGCAAAATAGAAAATTATTTTTTAAAGAATTGGGATTTCTTTTATTTGAGGCATTTCTGAAACCACTTTAATGATTTTACTAGATTGAACCACCATGAGTTTCCACCGAACCCTACTTACATTCACTCCAATGATAATTTGGTGGGGAATATTTCATAACTCAGTATATACCCCATAAAATACGTTTTAAGATCGAGAAAATGGGTCAAAGTGTCTGAACAATACATAGTTATTGATTAATCCTGTAGTCTTATCTTAGAGTTCGATTTCTACAGTAAGGATAGTGTTGAACGACTGTTGATCAACATAATTTGATACTGAACTGGAACAGTTACAATCAGCATATATTTGGTTAAGAAATTATGTTGTTCTTATTACCTAAATAATTTTAGAATACAAGACTGTTTTTTTTCTTTAGAAAAGTGTCCTTGATATATAGTTTCTTTTTCTTTTATTTTTTAATTAGTAAGTAAGAGTCGCTTCTTGAACATTCCTAAAATGTTTCTAGGCTAATTGGTGATTAAAAATATATGGAATTTTTGGAATTTGTTTTAAATTTGCGACTTATCTAAAAGTTCTGATTTAAAAATAGATTGGAATTTACTTTAGAAATTGATAACTTTTGCTTATAAGTGTTGGAAGCTATTTTAATTTGAAAGGCAAAAGATATGTGTATGAAAAATATGTGTTCTTTATTAAAATACGTTATAAAGTATGAAGGATATTCAGAGTCTTCTCATCTGTTGATTAGTTTTTGTTCTATTCTCTGCTGCTACTTTTTTAATTTGTGATGAATGCACATTGAATAAATAACTTAAGCTAAATTAACCAATTCAATTTCTACATGAAGATACTAAATTTTTGTAAAAAAGTTGAAATTATCTTCAGGTTTAATTAAAAAAGATCAAGATTATGAACGAGGTTAGGATTTCAGATTAATATTAAAAATTACTTTTCTCCTTTACACTAGGTAAACTAATTTTTAAGGAAAAATATAAAAGGACTGAAATACAAATAGTACGAGTTTCAATTTTTCTTACAAGTATGTATATTATCTTCTTTACATAATACTTCCTGAATTTATTTTCTCATTAAAAATCATAAATATTCGTGCATTTTTCGTGAACAAGAAAACAGATAGCAAACATATTCACAGAATTTTAATTTTCAAAATTATTTACAGTTTTTACACAATTGCATTCTATTTACATAACGAAATTTAGCAATGATGAAGACAAAAAAACTAGTGAGTAATAAATGAAAAGAAACGTATTAAATAAAAATGAATCAACTCTTAAATCGTGATCAAACTTATACATTAAATAGTACCTATGAATATCGTAACGCCTTCAATATCTAGCAGAAGGTAAATAATATTTGTACGAATTTACTCAAAATGTGCTACATTGAACATAAGTTAAGAACATTGTTTCCACAACTTACGAATCGTACAAAAATGTTGTTGCTGTTATTATTCTCATTTTGGAGTTATTCTACTAGATTGATAAAGTTTCCAAAATCATATGAAGAAACTAATTTTAAACATATGTAAGAAGAAACACATAAGTTCTACTTTTTCGATACTGAGGGCTATTTTTGTAGCCTTCCCACAATAATGTGTCATTTTTCTTTTCGAAGAGGAAATTAGTGCTAGAATTTGAAATAAAAGTTGTTGCTGGAAGATGAAATGAAATACAATTTAAACAAAATTTTGTAATTTTACATAGAAAAAAAAAGTTAACTTTCTCCATCTAAGATTTTTAGAATAGGTCTGAAGCTTCAAATCTAATGTTCATTAATTTTTAAAATGAAAATTTTATTTTTAATTGAATTCTGAATGTTTTTCATAATTCTGTATGACAATAAGCGCAAAAATTATGAAAGTGAGGAAAGGAAATTGAATTTATTGAAGAGAATAATTTATTTTAATCAGAATAAGTATAATATTAAAAGTTATAAAAATAAAATCCCTCTAATTGCAAAAGAAGTGAGTGTCTACTCTAAAAATAATTCTAATAATATAGTTCATAGCTTTATAAACAGATTTATTGAACAAGTAACATAAAGGAAACTAAGAGAAAATTAGTTTCTTTAACCCTTTTCTCCCTAATGGGCATATACTTTCCGGAGATTAAACTTCATTCGCTATTGGTAATTAAATCCTATTTTTACATGGGTTTTTAATGTTCTTAAGGAATGTGTTCTTAAGGAATTAGGGAGTAAAATTATGATTAAAGAAACTTGGAAACACTCTCTGATTACAAATGACAGACATGTTTTTGTTGTTTTCATAACAAGATTATTGTTACGAAGCTGTGAAGTTGTTTAATTGAACTGCTTATCTTATGGCAGGAAAGAGCGTTTTACAGGAATAGTCCCAGTCGACTATACTCTATTGGTAAATAAATCTCACTTTTACATGGGTTTTTATGTTTTCAGTGTTCTTAAGGAACTAGGGAATAAAATTATGATTAAAGAAACTTGGAAATACTCGCAGATAGCAAATGATGGACTTAAGTTTTTGTTGTCATCATAACAAGATTATTGTTACGAAGCTGTAAAGTTGTTTTCCTGACATACTAATCTTATAGTAGGAAAGAGAGTTTTACTGGTATAGACCCAGACGACTATACGATGAGACATATTGCCACAGGAGATTTCCTGGAAACGGGAAAAATTTTAAACTCATAGTATACTTTTTTAGTACGTCAATATTAAATTAAACTACTTTTCATTGTTAAATTTTAATCATGCAAAATTCGGGTGGAAAGGGTTAAGAATCTTGGATTCGTAGGTACGTGTTTGCAGTATATAATGAAAACGTCAACATATCATTAAAACATATAAACAAGTTAGTAAAACATAATAAATATTCGCGAGTAAAACTTAACACATTAATACAAAGTACTTGGAGATATGACTAGACCACAATTAAAATTTCACAAATGCTTCATAATAAAGAGACCAGGTATGACATACTTCTTAAAAATAAGATTTAAACTAATTTGCTTGTATGAAAAACTTAATAATTACGAAACTTGAAGAGATAATTATACGGTACTTCCACTCCTCTACTAACATAATAAGAATTAATGAATAACTGTTCGAAATGAAACTTAACGCCATTTCGATCTGATGATATCAAAACTGTTTCGCCATTAAAATGACTGACCAATTATTGAAAATTCAATTTAACCTACCTACTTTAAAAAGATTT
Organism: Araneus ventricosus; assembly: GCA_013235015.1. Classification (NCBI taxonomy): domain Eukaryota; kingdom Metazoa; phylum Arthropoda; class Arachnida; order Araneae; family Araneidae; genus Araneus; species Araneus ventricosus. The sequence goes on from BGPR01000009.1 coordinate 5,091,873, forward strand.
CAACCGTCATTTTTTAATTTAATGAAAACTCACTTGAGCATAAGCCATTTTTCTAAGCTTAAAGCTCTTTTTTATTACGACATTCAGTCGCACTGTTCAACAATAGATTGTATCCAATGAACTAACAAATCGTTACATGACATGAACGTTTCATACTTTGCTTTGATTTTAATATTCTGTCAGGTAGCTTGTTGAACTTAAAATGATTACGGCCATTTAAAGACACAATCTTCGGGTCATCATTTCGCATTCATTTTTATACAAGAGATATACACTCATGTCCATAAATTAAGGATAATTCAGAATCACACAGAAATTGAACTCTAAAATAAAAATTTCACCTGTAGAATTATCACACACATCTTGAAGAAGAATATGCAAATTACAGGAAACCACCAGATGGCGCGGATAGTACGTCACAATGACGAGAGTGTAAGAGAGGGGTATATAAGGAATGGTGGCAAAGAAGTAAAATTGTTCACAAGCGCTTTAAAAGCCTTTCAGTGCAATAACCGCATAGTTATGGCACAAAGGAAGTATTTGGATGATTTTTTACGTGGTAGAATTATCGGACGACTGGAATGTGGACGTACCCAGCTGGAAGTATCCGAGGAACTTGGAATCGCCCAGAGTGTCATCTCCAGGCTTTGGCAACGATTCCAAGATGATGGTAATGTGAGTAGATGTTACAGCACAGGTCGCCCCCGAGTTACAACGCCGAATGAGGACCGGTATTTGGCAGTTACTGCCAAAAGAAACAGACGGAGCACAGCATCAGACCTGTCTCGTCAGCTCTCTTCAGCTACCGGTACGACAGTTTCAAGGCAGACCGTGTACAGACGCTTAAGGCACATTGGTCTATATGCTCGTAGGCCTGTCAGATGTGTTCCACTTACCGCAACTCACTGTCGCCTGCGATTAGCCTGGAGTAGAGAGCATGCATTGTGGACACCGCAACAGTGGTCTTCTGTGATGTTTTCCGACGAGTCCAGGTTTAGTTTGCAGTCTGATTCTCGCCGGACTTTCATATGGAGAGCGCCAGGTACCCGTTACCACCAAGAGAACACCATTGAAAGACACCGTTACGGTGGTGCAGGATGGCTCGTTTGGGGAGGAATTATTCTTGGTTCCAGAACTGACCTGCATGCTCAGAGTGTAACAATGACAGGCCACATCTATCGGGATGTCATTCTGGAACAAAATATACGTTTGTTTCGGGGCGCCATGGGTGCTGAATTTCTGTTTATGGATGACAACGCCCGTCCTCACCGTGCAAACATTGTAGACGAATGCCTTCAATTGGAGGATATCACCCGTATGGATTGGCCAGCATACTCACCGGACTTGAATCCAATAGAGCATGTGTGGGATATGCTTGGCCGACGAATTGCAGCCCGTCAACCCCCTCCCACCTGTCTACCGGAACTTCGGAGGGCATTGCTTGATGAGTGGTGTAATATTCCCCAAGATCAGATTGATAATTTGATACTCAGCATGCCTAGGCGTTGTAAGGCCTGTATTGCATCGTCCGGGAGACATACTCCGTATTAACCATCATACCAACCATGTTATACTGTTTTTTGTAAATAGGTTCTTTTTTGAAATTTGCTCCAGGGAGTAAAAATCGCAATTTTTATTAATTATGTCAAACATATAGCATCTGTTTTGCTCTTTACCTTTTGTTTAATAAATAGACTTTACAAATAAGTCAAATTTGTTTTGCTTCTGTCTCTTTCTTTGCCTGAACTTCATTATCCTTAATTTATGGACATGAGTGAAAGTAGAAATTGAAACGTCTTATCTCAACATATAACATTTATTCGTCACTACCAATAGCCAGTCCAGTATCATCAGGGTCCTGTCATGTTTTAGCCGCAGATGCAACCCGTGGTGCTTTGGGAGCTCTTCTCTGGGGCAGGTTGACGCTGCGCCTGAACAGTCTTAGACACTCTCTGTCGCAGAGGAGACGGCCCTCCCACAGCTGGTATTTGTCCCCGAGGGCCAGGGTTCCGTGGCACCTGGAACACATGAAGCATTTGAGATGGTAGGCAAGCCCCTGAATCTTCATCACCATCTCGTTTGCTGGAATAGTCTCTCTGCAAGCATGACATTCTCCTTCACGGCCGAAGAGCCTAGAAAAAGGAAATTATGGTGATACAATTGGTAAACTATCAACTGGAGACATTTACGCAACCGGAACCATTTCTGGTATACACATTTTAACACACAGATGCTTTCGTAAAACATCATGGAAAAAATTCTAATGCTATAATTTGAAAATTAATTTTCGCGTTATAAGTAATCTGTTGTGCAACGGAGTGAAGTTTGTCTCTAATTTGCATAGTACACTTTTAGGTATAGTTTGCAAGATAGTCCACAAAGTGATTGGTTCTTGCTTGCATAACTACTTCCTTTCCCATTCATTGATTTCTTAAAAAAAGTTAAATATTTTCCCACATCTCGCTTTCCCCACTTCTAATAAATTTTCCCGATCTGGAATTTTTAAGAAATTTTTCATGGCGAACCGAAGATTTGATCTCAATGCATGTCGTTTTCTTTTTACTTTCGAATTTATGATATTACAATAATATTGTAACGAAATTGTCTTGTGGGTGTACGTTAATGCAGTCCAATAAGCAGGATAAAAAATAAAGCTCTTTATTTTACAAATATTCCAAGAGAAGAAACGTAGCACAAGTATTAACACAGCACTCGTAAAAATTCACAACAGAGATTATTAATAAATCCCAACACAACGCTCAAAGGTTTCTTATCAGCTCACCAGCTTGTCTTGCTGATCAGAGTCCAACTGACTCTTCTTGGCTTGAGAGCTAGCTTTTATACTTTTTCAACAGGAAGTGACTTCATTACGGAGGAAGTGATGTAATCTCCAGAAAGTTTATGAAGCCAGTAGAAATAGGTAGAAAGTTCGAGGTACTTCTAGAAAATTCCTTTTCTCGCCAATGTCGCCAAATCTGTCGCCAAGATCGCCAAATTTATCGCCAAGTTTGTCGCCAAGATAAGCATCTCAGGGAAACAACTTTATAGCTTTGTGACAATATTCAGAGAATATTGGTCAATTTTCTATTAGTTTTTTAAAATATGAAGTATTTCTTTACATATGTATATTTCTAAAAAATATTTAAAGCATCTAATTGGAATTTGAATTGGAGCACACTAATTGGAATTTTCATTGACACTGAAAAATAAATAAGTTTGTTTGAATATTTGTATAAAATTCAGCGTTAATACCGTTGCGCAATAATCATTTATTACATTTTAATTGCTCAACTTTGTACAGTACTATGAGGTACACATAATATAAACCAAGACCTGCAGGTTGCCTTTTAAAATAGCTTGAATTTGTACTGTTAAGACTAGAAGCTCTATTTTTGTTTAGCTAAAAATAAATTAGCAAACTTTTTAATAAAAAAATATAGAGAACCTTCGAAACGAATCTCACAACGAATTCATACTTAACTTCAAAAATAATCAGTTATATTTGCAGTATTAACACGAAATTCCTTTAAATTGAATTACTTTGTAAATGTATGAACAATTGAGTTCTTCTCCCACGAAATTAGCAGCAAAATTAATTTTTCAAAAGAATGTCATTTATTTTCAATTAAATGGGATTGATATATAAATAGCATTAACTGATTTCTAGTTACCATATAAAAGTATACTATTTATATAATGTTAAGTAACTACTCTTATAAATAAAAGTATTGATTTTAAATGAAGTATTTAGGATTCAAAACAGCATATTTCAACAGCCACACACAGGTATCTTAATGCTTTGGGCCCTAATGGGCATATACAACCCGGAGATTAGACTTCATTCCCTATTGGTAAATAAATCCCACTATTACATGGATTTTTATGTTTTCAGTGTTCTTAAGAAATTGAGGAATAAAGTAATTTGGAAACACTCTCAGTTTGCAAATGGCGAAATTATATTTTTGATGTCTTTGTAACAAGATAATTGTTACGAAGCTGTTAAGTTGTTTCCCTGACACACTAATCTTATGGTAGAAAAGATAGTTCTACTGGAATAATCCCAGTCGACTATACGATGGGAAATATTATCACAGGAGATTTCCTGGACACGAGAAAAGTGAACAAATTTTAAAATCATAGTATACTTCTTTTAGTATGTCAACATTAAATTAAACTACTTTTCATAGTTAAATTTTAATCATGCAAAAGTCGGGTCGAAAGGGTTAAAGTGTACAGAAGAAGATATTGAAAGTCTGGCGGTTAGATATTAGACAAAAAACATCTTTATTGAAGATTCGTGCCCATCATCTTGGAAATAGTACTCTACAATGAGATAAAAAAAAGAATAAAGAAATATGAAATTAGTAATACAAGAATACTATTCCTTACAGCCAACGTCAGACCTCTCAGACAATGAAAAAATCTGGCAATTGATTTGTTAGATTGACATCCACTTGTCAAACTATACGATGGATAGCGGAGGTGAATATCGTAATTTTGAATGCTGAGATGGCGCAACTAGGGATTTATATGAACTGATATTCCGTACAAACTTCGCAAGTATTTTGACTTGAAAAATCTGGGCGGATGCATATTAAATCTAAGGATTTAAAATGCATCAGCACAGAGTATATAGCAGAATTTCGGCTAAAAACATTACATGTTTTTTTTAGTGATGACTTGGTGGAGATTTGCATGAAACCCGAAACATTGGGAACGGAATAGAACAACGAAGATGGTGTAGCAGAGAGAAGGCGACCTGCATTTTCAACATAATGTTCAATGACTTTTGTTTGCTGATCGTTAATGATGTAGTTTATTATATTTAGCATTGCTATAAAAAGGAATTACATAAAAGATAAAAATTTGTTAATACTCTTCAGGGTATGTATTTGATTAAATTCAATATATCGCAGGATATTATTGTTAAATTTGAATCCAAATATCTTTTTGACGTGATTCCTAATTGGTATTACCTTTAAATTTTCATGTTTTTTATTTTAAGGTAGTAGTCAACTAAAAGCATATTATTTTATTTTTGCTGTAAATCGCTGATTTTGACCTGCATATAAATATATGAAAACAATTTTTTTTGCAGCTTTAAGCAAACTTTACACAGGCATTCATTAACTACCTAAGCTGAAACCTGATAGACAAGTTATTGGCGCGCATCGGACGACCAATGAAAAGTTCGTATTTCAGAGTCATTTTAAATTTTTTTTTGTATTTCGAATGGGTGAGAAATATATGAATTTAACGGGAAAACATTAGAAATATTCCGCAATACATATGTTAGTCTTATGTATAATTTGACTGATATCTGTAGAATAAGTGACTTACCATGTTCTTCAAGCAATGAAATTTTAAAATTTACAGATTTAAAGTTTAATTTAAATTAATATTAAATGTAACGCTAATAGCTGTAAAATTATGAATTGCAATACTACTCGAAAAATCTAAGTCTCCCTAAAATAGTAAGCATATTAGAAAATATATCCAGTAAGCTCAATGATTATGGTTGCTATATTTTAATTTTTTATCGGCTTGCTTTAATCCAGCTAACATGTTCCTGGAGATAAAATGTGCCTCACCAATTTAATGTTGAAATAAAATTCAATTTTTGTATGAGGAATAAGAGAGTGAAGTTGGCGCCGACAACTTATAAGTGGATGACACGGAGAGTTACTTGACTCCGTTATGGATTTTCATCATGTTGGGTTTCATTTGTGCTGTACGATGGACAGCGCCGATGCAAGGCTACTAAAAGAATAAGGGTTAAATATTTATCAAATTTAAAATTATTTTGTTAAGGGAACCATGGATATCAAATTATACATAAGAGATTATATTCTCGGCAAACAAACTGGTTGCCAAAGGCGACCAGCATTACAATGAAAAAAAAACCTAATTTTTGTCAGAAATAATTATTTAGTGGAGTATGAAACACATTTTCTAGATTATGCGCATATTTGTAATGCTCCAAATATAAAATTTAATTGCCGAGCTTAAAATTACAAACTCTATCTCAAAAACAGTTCTTAGCATGTGAATAAACCTTCGAATAGAAATATAGCAATCATGCAAGATTTCATGAAATTTACATGATTGTCGTTATTAATATCTTGCCACGTCGAGAGATCACAAAAATGCAACGATGTCAGCCATGATGAAACGCAGCAAACGCGCAGAGACACGAGTAAATAAGAATATTCAAATTCCACAAACTAATTTAAAATTAAATTGGATTCTGTCGGTCAATTTATCGAGCTTACTTCTCCCCCCCCCCCCCCTCTGCAATCATATTACACCTTAAAACTGCAAAAGGAAGGGGGTGGGAAGGTAGGGGAGGAAAAAGGGAATTAAAACGAAATGGACAAAGGGAAAAAAGGGCTAACAATTTGACACGCGAGAGGAGAGGGGGTTTGGGGGAGACAAGGAGAGAGGGTGGAAGGAACAGCTGATCGAAAGTTCAATAGAAGGCCGAAATTACGCGCCGGGCGTTTATTGCGTCGCTCACAATGGCCGATCTCATACTTGCAGTGAGGGCCGAAGCAGCTTTCAATCATCCAACGGCTTCAAATTAAACATCGTCCTGAACCAATCTCGTCTGCCGAGATGATTAAAAGTCCCCCCGCGCTTCTTCTTCTTCCCGGGCGCAAGTAAAATCCGAAAATAATAATAATAAAAAATAAAAAGAAGGAGGAAGAGAAAAAATCGTTTGGGGACGCGTTGGCAACAAATTGAAAGCAAATAAAATCCGGCTCATGGACTAAAGCAGGCGAGGTGTTCGTAATTAGAAGGGAAAATTGGAAAACCCCCGCTGACTGTTAGCAAGTGCCAAATATTAATTTACAAGTCTCGGCACGCGCGTTAATCTAGGCGGCTGCTGCCACCGCGGCGGTGAGAAATATTTGCTCCTCCCAAAAGCGGCCGCTTTTAAAAAGTCGTTTGGTCCGATGTTTAAAAGTCTGCTGCTTTGCGATATTAGAAACTTTTTCCCGCCCCGCCAGCTTCCAAAAATCAAATCGCTGCACTGGAATAAAATAGAAAAAAAGAAAAGAAATAAAATGAAAAAATATATAAAGAGCAAAAATAAATTACTTTCCTTTTAAAAGATGCACGATGTTCGATGGGAAATCACTTTTGTTCGATGAAATTGCAGCCAGTATTCAATAAAGAACGTTATTACGAGTTTCCGAATACAAAAGAAGGAGATGCAGTATTTTTTCTCTTTTCTTTTTTTGGCTTTATTATTTTCTGAGTGGCTCGAGCTAGTCTAAAATAGGGAAAAAACCTATTACCTCTCTATTTTATAAGATTTTTCCGATTGCTATGTTTCTTTGTGTTGCGCAGAATGATTCTTAGTACAAAAAGAACAAAATTCTTAGACCATTCCAAACATTACATGTACTTGTACACTAACGAATTTCCGTACATTAATTTCCTAGAATTCTTTTTCGAGCGTTAATGAATGTTTCTGAATCTAACTATGAACACGTAATAGCGCCTTTCAGACTTAATTCATTAAAAAGAAATGCTTATGCTCATCGAAAAGTAAAGTCTCTGTATACCAAAAAGAATGACACTTTTAATAAAGTTTCAAATTCCTTTTTGTACTAAATATTTCTGATTTTTTAAAATAAATTTTTAATCTAAAATTCATCTTTTGATAAAGTATTTGTTGTATTTATTTGAATACAGCTTGATCAATATGAAGAGCTAATACTAAAAATAAATTACCTTGGCGGATTCAAGTTTAAAAAATATCAATCTGTGCAAGAACCCTCATCATTTAGCTTTCTCTTAGAGTGCGCAGAAATTCATCTCGCTGCAATGCCTATAACTTTCTGAACATTAACGATATTGAACTGGAATTTTTATACAAATTGCCATATATATCTGACTTTGAAGTTATGAAAGAAAAATTTCGCTACGTTTGCACATGCGCAGTAAAAAATTATTACAAATACTCCTATCGCCTGTAATATTTAAATTATTTAATTCAAATTTTAATACAAAGTTTTTTTCACATATTGTCAAATATTCCGCAAGTTTCGTACAGTTTGGTTGAAAACTATGCGTTTTATAAGCAAAAAACATGCGGAGATTTTTTGAAGAAACCTTTATATCTTCACGAATATTTTTGTTATTTTTACGAAAATGCATGTAAACATTATGCATATCAAACAAAAGCATTGGTGAAAAATTCATCTCATTAGCTTTCTGTGAAAAGGGGTGGGCCAAAATAATTTTCGTCTTCGTCAATTTGTGGACGGTCCCCTAAATGTCCTAGTGACCGAGTCTTCACTGCAAAATGTGAGTTCCGACAATTGTATGTCCCACGATTCTCCTCAACTGATTGCGAACCATTGTATTCCTATTAAGTCCAAATTTTTCCCATCTTAAAAATGGTCCTAGCATTTATCCACCAGTGTAATTTGTTCATAAAATCATTAATAATTGTAGTAATCACATATGCAACTTAAAAGAAACCAAAGTCAGAATATATTTCGCCTGGTGCTTTTAATACTCTTTGTATTTTATAGTGATTGTTTCTTTTCGTACTGAGTTTTACATGTTTGAATGAACTAGTAATTCGATCTGAAAGTTTAACCCAACTTCGAATTTAAACTTTTTTTGTGCGAAACAGATAAAATGTTTGGATATTTTGATTTATCCGTCTGATGAAGTCAGCTGACAATAAGGATCCAACAAATGATTGCTAAACATCCCTCAGATTTTATTTTAGGTTTACAACTAATATATGAAATAAGTTACATTCTCGCTTATATATGTAGAAGTATCTTAGTTCTACGACTCTTTCAAAATATTAATATGGCAGGTAAGATATGGGAAATCATTTCTTAAAAAAAGAAATGTAATTAAGTTAAATGAATGAGTAATCAAGTATCCCCTAAGTATTTCATTTTCTTTTATAATTTACAAATTGCGGAACGTAATTTATGCAATTTTACGTAGGTGGCTCAAAAAGTACTGTAACAAGAGCTCTCACGGGTGAGCAAATTCCCAATGGGAATTAAATTCCATATCGAGATAGAATAGATGATCGCAACATTCAAACGCAACAGGTAAATGGAGCTAGTTGTGCCGTACCACTCCGAAATCTATGTTAGAAAATGGCGACCGGGACTGCTCTTGAAAGGTGTCCTGTTGTTGCATGACAACGCCCGACCGCATACGGCCTCGATTATACGTGATTTGAAACAGCGTTTCCGATGCAATGCTTTGGAACTCCCTCCCTACAGCCCGGATCTCGTACCACGTGATTTTCATCTCTTCGGACCGTTGAAGAAGCATCCGGCAGATCGCCATTTCAGAACTGATGCTGAAGTTCAGGAAGCCGTCGTTAAGTGGGTCCGCGACCTGAACCCTGATTTCTTCTATGCCTTTCTTCGATAGATTGGTTTACCGATGGCACAAACTCTTCAACAACCATGGTGACTTCTTCTTATTGATTACGGGACACCTCGCCCCTGGTCAACCATGGTGACTATGTGGAAAAATAATATATACCAATGCCTTTCTACCTTTGTCTATCTCTTTGATTTCGTGAATAAATCTTTTCTCTCAGAGGACTTGATACCTTACTTTTTGAACCGCCTACGTAACGTTACTTCATTTGCAACGACGGTTAAAGTAAAACATGTTTCGAAACTGAATTTTTTAATTGCATTTACATTTAAAAACTGAATTTTTTTCATTAACCAAATCAAATATATATTATATTATCTAACAAATTCTTTTATCGGTGTAAAAAACGGTTAATTTCTTTCTGTTTTTAAAAATATGAATGCAAAGCGTTATTTTAAATCGTTTTAATTTTATTACATGTTTTGACAGTTTAATGTTCTTTTTTTTCTATTATTATCTTCTTTATTTTGAGTTCTTTTCCTAACTTTTTTGAATATATGCTGGGTAACCATTAGAGGACGCTGCTGTTGTGTTTTCATTTCTTATGTTCTTTAAGTTTTATCTTTTTACTATTTATGTTATTTTCTCAAATTTGCATTTTTACTTGCCCTTATTAACACAAATTTCCTCAGTCTTATTAATTTATCGCAGGATATAGCACGCCTCATCACTTGTGCAGTAACTTAGCGTATATTTATTTTCTCTTGAATATATATAGATATGAAATTTGTAAATTGTAGTAGTATTTGTACTTACACATCCAAAATGCTGCTTTCTTTAAACATTGCATATTGTACCTTGGTTTTAAACAGGGGGATGCTTTTAGTTATTGTAAATTGCTTTTACTTCTAGCGCAAATGATTCATCACGAATATGTAAAGACAATTTCGTCTGAGATTTTAATGTCAAATTTTAATATTGTAATGCAAGTTAGGATGCACTTAGAGACAAATCATAAAATTATTTTATTAAGATCCAATCATTTTTGTAGAGAATGGAATAAGGTCAAAAATGTTATATGGAAAACAACGTGGCTTATTGGAACTGCATGATACGAATTTTAAGTTGATATTTTAGTTTATCAATCATGAATTTCTCAAGCGATTTGCGGTATTATGGATGAATGATGTGACACTTTATTTTCACGTGTTCCTATTGTGTTTTTAAATGTGGTTTGTTATTTCAGAATCGCTGGAGCAAATCCACGTCGCTTGTTTCGCATGATTTTGTAAGTAATTTTGTTTTCTGCTGTTTTTTATAGGTGCCCTTAAAGGTTTGAGTAATGTTTACTGTAAATCCTCGAACATATGAAGATTTTACCCAAAAATATATAATGTTTATTTCTTTTTGAACTTTCTTGCATCTCGTACATTGGAAATCACCATCATAATAACCGACGCAATATTCTGTTTTCTACAAGAATTAACAAATGCAGATATTTACTAATACTCTGCAGATTATCATTTAGATGTACTCAGAAAGAATTAATGCATTACTATGTAAAGCTTGATTTCTTAAATTGTGTGTACTCATCTCAGAAGGGTGGTTCAGAACAAATTTGGTATCTCGAAAATATTCACTGCACTTTCATCCCTGGTATTTCAATAATTATAAAAACATTTTGTCTTAAAAATATATGAATAAATTTGAAAAATGTCGGGTGAAATTTCTCTTTCATTATTTATCACTATCCGCCTGATTAGCTGGTTAGCCGAGATTATTAGTTACGAAAAATTTCACTCAAATATTTTATGTATTTCTCGATCTGGTTCCTCCAGCAAAGTATTTTTAAACTTCAGATTTTTATAGGCATTTATCTAGAACTATTTTAAAAGCGTTTTTCTTAGTTTTGAAATATTTAAAAATAATATTTGTTTCATTTACTCATTATTCAACTTAATTAACAGTTGTTCTATATTTTTCTTTAATTTAATTAATTTTCAGATATTCATTTTTTGCATTCATTCGTTAAATGATTTCGAACATTAAAATGTTCGTTTCAGATTTAAATTCTTTAGTTATTTCTATTTATTTACTAATTCTATCTATTTATTTACTAATTCTAACTTATTTTTTCAAACATTAGTTGAAACAAAATCGAGAATAAATAACGTGGTATAATTCCTTTTTCAGTCAGATTACTATCATTCACAATTAAAAAATCGATTGGTTCAGTTAACGCAAGTCTAGTTGGAACTAAGTCTTTAAGAAAATTTCATTAAATTATTAAATTGATAAAATTTAGTTATTCATTTTTAACTTCTAGTCTATATTCATTTTTAACTTCTAGTCTATATTCTATCGTAGGAAGAGGAAAAAGGGAGGGGGAAAAAGATGTTCCAACGGTCTATCTGTCGCAAGAACTCCTCCTAAACAGTGAATAGTCTTGACATGAAATTTGCACATGCCATTCTGTGGTCCGTTCCTAGATTAATTCTACTTTTTCAAAGTTTCAAAAAAATTACTTCCTAAGATATTTAATTAAATAACGAAAATTAAGCCAATTTTCGGCGTTTTATCTCAGTTTTTCACTAATAATTTCAGAAAAATATATTGCACGTATATTATTTACATACCATCTTAAAGAGCAAAAAAATATCTTTTTATTGATTTCAATTTAAATGTTATGCGTTCTTTTCTTAATTTAATAAACAGTTCAAATTTATTTCATACACAAATTGTTAACAATGCTTTCTGTTATTGTCATTAAATTCAAACCATTGATCATTTTATCAAACCCTTCGCTCCGGTATTTTTGCCATTGTGAAAGTTATGATAAAAATATTGTTTTCTTTGAATGTTAACAGAAAGGCAGAAAATTTATTTGGCTTTTATTCCATAGCATATACCTCTTTCAATATGCTTGCATCACAACACAATGATGTTACAGTATTTCACAACTTTAATCATCGATATAACTTGAGTGTAACAAAAATAATCAGTTGTAGGCTACGTTTATGCCCAAGGAAAAGAACGAAGGGTTATAAACTAAAAGAAGCGCAGAATTAGCGCTGAACCAGATCATACTTTTTTCTTATTCATTTTCGCCTGCTATTGTTAGAATTCAAAATAAAAATATTTAGTCCTTTTAGATTCAATCTAAAATGGATGCTGTTACACAATTAGGAATCAACCCTAATGATCGTATTTGGGGATACAGTAGCTTTCTTAAAGCATTTCAGAAAAATAATTCTTATTCAACGTCATTCCAAAATTAATTACTGCATTCTAAATAGTCTTTAGAGTTGGAGTTGGTTTAACTTTGCATAGCAAATTGCTTATTCATAACACAGTTTAAAATAGAGGAACTGAAATCCTCTAACTAGCAGTTGGTTCCTTATTGCATAACTGGCTCCAATGAATCGTTTTTTTTAGTTTTCGAAATATTTAAAAATAATATTTGTCTCATTTACTCATTATTCAACTTAATTAACAGTTGTTCTATATTTTTCTTTAATTTAATAAATTTTCAGATATTCATTTTTTGTATTCATTCTTTAAATGATTTCGAACATTAAAGTGTTCGTTTCAGAATTAAATTCTTTAGTTACTTCTATTTATTTACTAATTCTAACTTATTTTATCAAACATTAGTTGAAACAAAATCGAGAATAAATAACGTGGTGTAATTCCTTTTTCAGTCAGATTACTATCATTCACAATTAAAAAATCGATTGGTTCAGTTAACGCAAGTCTAGTTGGAACTAAGTTTTTAAGAAAATTTCATTAAATTAATAAATTGATAAAATTTAGTTATTTATTTTTAACTTCTAATCTATATTTTCATTTGAAACGCGATCTAGAAATGAAATAATAATGTTGATAAAAAGATTATAAGGCGAAGTTTTAACAGACCTCCACTAAAAGAACTTCCGAAAAAAAAATTTCTTTTCTCACGAAAAATAATATTTGCTAAACTTTCCTACCAATCATGCAGCTTTATTTTATTCGTTGTGGCAGTATCTAAAGCATAAACTACAAAAAAAGAGCCACAACTTTGCTTCAATTTTTACTGAAAACGGTGAATTATTAAAAGGAAGAAAAAAAAGCTTTCATAAGTTAAATGAAATATGGAGGAGCATTAGGAGGTGGTCGGGGAATGTGATTTATAACAAATAGGAGCATTGAGACAACATCCAAGGAATTGAATTACTTTTCTTATTTACGAAGGCTACGTTGAAAAATCTCTCTTGTGATTCCTCGCCATTACCATATATATTGCGGAGGCAAAATTTGCGGGCCCGAAATGATAAGAACGGAGATAAAACTAATAAAAAAACGGTGGAAAATGAAACGTTGCTAAAGTAGCTACAAAATGAGAGAGCTGCTTTAATTTCCTTTTATTAAGTGTCAACGAGAGAGATGTTTCCCTGATAGACATAACCGTTATTGGTCCCTGCGCCCACTTCGACACTCAGGTTGCCACAATCGATGCGTCAGATGGATGCCAAATGGCGATGCTCTTGGCTTTTGCTACCAGTTTTGAATAGAAAAATTGTTTATCACAGAGTTTCTTAACTTCTTGCATTTTGTTGGAATTGGAAAGTAAATAATTCGTTTGAGTACTAAGAAATAATAAATAAAAAAGAAATTAAATTTAAAATAGGTGTTAAGAGATTTTTAGTGAAATGTTTTAAGTCAAAGTTATTTTATTTGCCATTTCTGCCCCAAAATATGAAATAGGAAGGTGTAAAATTCCCCCTATCCAATATTGCTCTACACTAATCTATTTAGACTGACTTCCTACATTGTGACAAGTCCTGATTTGAAGCATTTCTTAACCCCGTGACGTAAGAATTTATTTGACCTTATAATTAGATGACATATTTGTTTTATTATTTCAATCCTTGGGACGTTTATTATTATTTCAATTCATATAAGAAGGTAAAAGACACCTGCGATTCTAAAGTTCTTCTAAGTGATTTTTGTCTCCTAAATCAATTGCTACTTTAATTAAATTTCAGATTTCAATATAAAAAAATTCAGTAAATCGATGGACGAGTCAGGCACATCGTTCTATGCGAAGAGGTTAATTTCTCCGGCAGCAAAAAAATTTTGCGAAAATTTTTTTTGTCTAAACGAAATTTGTTTTTTCTGACCCTTGTTAGAGATTATAATAGAATTTTGTGGACTCCCTTTATAATTGTTCAAAAAAAATTTATGCGTGACAGATGAATATGAAAAAGATATGTGACAGGCTGTGAAGTAAGGGGTTTGGTGGGTAAAATGCAATATGTGAGAAAAATGTGTTTAAAGTTTAGTCAGTTTCATGCCAATTTTGCAATTCTATGTAAAAAAGCAGATTTTCAACATATAAACACAGTCGAAATTCTCAAATCAACATTGTTGGATCACTAATTGTGCTTCCCAGTCGGTTCAGTTTTCATTTTTGTGTTTCTTACAAACGAATATATACTTTCTAAGCCATTATAGGGATGAAAAAAAAATGCTTCATGACTTAATACGATGAAAATGTGAAAAAGGAGGTTTTGAAGGTATAGAAACTTCAGAATCCCAAAACTGATTTTTGAACCACTGACCTTTCGTTCCAGTCTGTCACGTATGTTTCAAATCAAAAGGGCTTTCTGATTTATTTTCTCCTGCCAATTGTGAAGAATCGACAGACACCAGCAATGACGCAATGCCAGTATTTTTGCTATCCCCAAAATTCATGGTCGTGTCTCTGTTTGGGGTCGAGGTCTACAGTTTCAAACAAGGCACAACTATCGGTTATGCAATAAAATTTTGTGATGCGAAAAATCTGAAATAAAAATTATTCTGTCAAATTGTTCAATATTAGAAAGTAAATAAAGAGTAAAATATAATCTTAATGTTAAAGTTTACTAGGAAATTAATCAAATAATTTTTGAAAGGACATATATTTTAATCGTTGTGAATTCCATTTCCTCCAAACGAAAGATAATGAGGGAATGAAACAAAAATCAGTTTGACAAAAGTTTGGATTAGTTTGGAAAAAGTAATTTCTTTGTTATAAATTAGTTTTAAAATTAAACAAAATTAGTTCACTCAAAGAATCTAGTTTAATATCCAAAATAAGCGGAATGAAAATTTTGTTTTCAAATTTGAAGTTCAATCCAGTGATGAGATAAGGCCGTTGCTACTTGAGATGTGCAAAAGGTTTGTCTGCGATGAATACACAATGGAGGCAGTTCACGAGAATTTAGAGTCGAATAATCAAAATAAATGTGCCTATCATCTAATGCTATGAAAGCTATTCTGGGATGTAATATTACAAGCAGATAAATAGAAGATTTTAAAACTAAATAAGCTGATGCAATTATTGTGCATCGCATGAGCATGAAGTGCCTCTTTCAGTGCATTTTAATGTCTAATGTTGTGCGTAAGAATAAAACAAATATATATTTTTACAATTTTGTAATGCAAATATTTTTGTTTCATTTTTTTACATTTCTAGAATCAATATATTGTATCATATTGTGTAAACGATGTTTCTCTGGAACACTTCCGAAATATGATACATGCATGATATATATGCAGAAGAGAGAAAAAAAACCGGACCAATATTATTGAGGATTGTCATAAAATGCATCGCATAAAAGAATAGAAAAGTATTATGGTGATTGACTCCATGTCTGCTTCTCTCTCTCGATGTTGATGATGATGACTGATAAATCTTTTTTTGTAAATAAGTCTTGATTCTGTAAAATTGACTATATCTACTTTTCACTGCTCGTGTGTTGTCGTATTGCATTTTTCTTATCTGTGCATTCATGCACGAGATTTCTATTTAAATTTTTAATTCAGATTTGTAACTAAAATGTTATGTTTGTTGTTTTCCAATATCATCCGTATTTTCTTTTTTGGTGAAAGATAAAACCTCCAAACAATTAATCGCTCTTGTTAATTATCGCAAGGTATAAAATATCTATAATAGGAAAGCCCTGAGAAGTCTGTGACGCTGGCGGAGCTGAAAATAACCCCGCCCCTTTTGTCTGTGTCATTATTGGATAATTGTATAAGAATATTACCTCAACTTTCAACAATGAAAGAGAAATACGCAAATAAATATTCGTTTAGAAAGGAAAACGGTTTGAAGTGCATTGCAACAATGAAAAGTATTGTTGTAAATTATGTCTAAAAGTATTTTTAAAAATTTATAAAAATTAGTGAAAACAATTGTCGAGCATCTTAGTTGATATCATTGAAAAGGTAACTTTTTTGTACTTTCAGATGGCTTAAAAATGATTTTTGTGCTGTAATAGTTTCGGAAGTTATTGATTAAAACGTCAAAATTTCCCTTAATTTTTAATTAATTAAAATTCTAATTAAAATTTTGAAAAAGGGCTCCGAGATGCACATTCCCATCCTCCAAAGATTATTTGTGCCAAATCTCGTAGCTCTAGGTTCAGCGATCTGCCCTGTAGAGCACCAACACACTTTGTTATTAGTAGAGATTTGGTATTTCTGTTAGTGGATTCTGCATTATTTTTACTCGGATAAAACGAAAGTAATCGTTAAAAGTATAGTTATTAACGAGACGAAAGTTAGAGCCAAGTGATTCACCAATTCTCATTTTCATTTTTTTCATTTATTTCTTAAGCACTCTGTCAATGTGCATGATATTTTGTATTACATCTTTCGTAAGTAATTCTGACAATCAGTTCTGAGCTATGGTTTGCGGGCTAAAAGCCCGTCTTAGACGGGCACAAATCTTCTAGTAATTGAAGAACTACTCTGCCCAAAGCAATACTAAAAATAACAGCGATTTTGCAGCAAAGTATGCATAACACTTTTTCTGATAATCTAGGAAAGGAAGGCGAAAAAAGAATTTGAATTAAAATATGTAAATTAAACTACATTATATACAATGTGAACTTTTTTGAGACTTAGCACTTATCATCATATTATATTCCTGCTCAATAAAACGACAAGTTCAGACATCAATAAAATGAATATTCTTTACTCATATTTTTTTATTTATTTCTTTATTTTACCTATCAGAATGTAACTGAGGAAACACAAGCAGAGCGTGCTAAAAGCATGTCATTTTCTTCAATATATAATACAGAAATTCTTGTAGTTATGTTTGCAGTTTAATAAATAAGCCTATCTTTAGTAAGAAAAATATGTGGATTTTCAGATAAAATAAAGGTTGTTTAAATCTGATAATACTGGGTTTTTTGAAGGTGAATTATATGATCAACTTGGATCAGTTTTGTCTGTACTACGACGATTTGGCCATAACAGTACAAATTTCTTATTTGTAGTAGTCTAACTTTCTGATAGTCAATGAGTTTTTAAAAAAAAATTCAAGTTTTTGGATTACACATATAAAACATACATAACTCTAAAAATGAATTGATATCACTAAATTATAGTTAAAAATAAGTAACAGACTAATTAGCAAATTTCGTAACAAGGAAAAATGATCATGAAGTGTTACTAATCTAATTTTGCATAAATCTGCATAAATCACATTCCAAAAGTTTTAATCATAAAATTTTAAAAAGGCTTACTAACAAATTTACCTTTCTAAGCATATTCCAAAGAATCGTTTCACCATGCATTCCGTGTGCAATGTGAGCACGATAACTCAATATTTCAACAAGCCAGACTTATGGAATTTGTCATATGGTTTAATTTTTAAAATCGTAGATCCTTATCATATTTTGAATCAAATTCATCAAATGATTTATTGTTTGTCGATCTGTCTATTTGTGCTTACTGTTCAATAACGGATTCCGAGACTACCACTTTTGGACGATTTTACACCGTAAAGGCGTGTCAGGCAATGAGTCATATGAGCGCATTTCCGGAGATCTTTGTTAGATTACGCTCAGCAAAATGTAAACATCACCCTTCCATTCTTCACTTTCCCCCTATTTTGATGAAAATAACTCTGCCCGGCGCATGTGCAAAAGCGCGGAGGTTTCCGAATCCGTTGCTAAAAAATATGTGAATACGACAAACCCAAAACACAACAATCCACATAAATGACAATTGACGTGTGGTCTTGATTCCAAACTTGTAAATGCATATCAAATTTTGCCACAATCATACAACGGAAAGAGGTCCAAAATGCATACTCGATTCTCTTCACTACACGAAGAAGCAAAATAGAAAACGCGCCTTAATATGTAAGTGTATGAGAAAGTGGAGAAAACACTGCCACCAGTTTATATTGAATAGAATGTTTTTCAATCATCAGTTAATTTCCTGTTTCAAATAAGAAAATGAAGCTGTTTCAATTGCATTAAGTAAACACAGTTAATTTCATTTACTCATTATTAAAAATTGAGGTTAAAAATCATTTTCTAAAAATTCTCATCATTATCAAAAATTAAAATTAAAATACCCGCCACAAAACATCTTGGATAAAGCGATCTGCGAAAAGAAATTTGCGTTCACTATTACATGTATTACATAGCATCTCGCTAATTTTTATGTCATTTTAAAAAGCAGAAAATTATCTTTTTAATGATATTAATTTCATTGCGATAAAGTGTTTTGTCTGATTGTTACTAAGGTTTAAAAATATATTTTTAACGCAATTTCTAACAATACTTTTTATTCTTATAGAAATAAAGTCAAGCCAATTTACTGTTTCACGAGCGGGCTTTTGCCAGTATCAAAGTTAATATAAGAAAATATTGTTTTATTTGATCATACACAACAAAGTAGATTTTTCACTTTCGGTTTCCGGTTGTCGTACCATTTACAGCTTTTAATACAGTTACACAGTGATCCAATCACATTACACAGTGATCCAATGAATTATTCTCTCGATGTTTTGTTTAATTTTCACAAATTTTTAACTAATCCTAATGAGTGTGTGCTAAGCCTTCAAGGTTACTTAGTCCGGTTCCTATCGTAGGAAGAGGAAAAAGGGAGGGGGAAAAAGATGTTCCAACGGTCTATCTGTCGCAAGAACTCCTCCTAAACAGTGAATAGTCTTGCCATGAAATTTGCACATGCAATTCTGTGGTCCGTTCATAGATTAATTCTACTTTTTCAAACTTTCAAAAAAATTACTTCCTAAAATATTTAATTATATAAAGAAAATTAAGCCAATTTTCGGCGTTTTATCTCAGTTTTTCACCAATAATTTTAGAAAAATATATTGCACGTAGATTATTTACATACCATCTTGAAGAGCAGAAAATCATCTTTTTCTTGATTTCAATTTAAATGTTATGCGTTCTTTTCTTAATTTAATAAACATTTGAAATTTATTTCATACACAAATTGTAACAATGCTTTCTGTTATTGTAATTAAATTCAAACCATTGATCGTTTTATCAAATCCTTCATTCCGGTATTTTTGCCATTGTGAAAGTTATGATAAAAATATTGTTTTCTTTGAATGTTAATAGAAAGGCAGAAATTTTATTTAGCTTTTATTTCATAGCATGTGCCTTCTATAATATGTTTGCACCACAACACAATGATGTTAATTACTCTCTTTCCGCGATGATTCATTTAATTTTACAAATTTTTTAAGGATCATAATGAGCGTGTAAAATCATTCAAGATTGTTGAGCCCACTTCCTACCGGAGGGAGAGGGCCTAATGAGAAAAAGAAAGAACACAATGAGGTTTTTTCCGGTCAGTGACAAAAACACTAAAGAGAAGAGAATTGTAGTCCAGATAATGGCAAAAAATACAAGATATGAAAGAGTTTCTGCTGTTGCCGTAGCAATGATGGGGAAGGCAAAATTAATACGAAGGACTATGAGATTCTTGCCAGGTGGTTCAAAGTAAGGAAAGGAAAAGTAGGGTGTTTCACCGCTGGTTCAAAGGGTCAGTTGATTAACGAAAATCAACGAAAGACGTTTCCGCAAAAAATACACTTTTATTAAATTGAAAGTGTTCTAAGAACCTGGATTTGAAAATATTTTTATCCCGAGCAACGCCGGGTATATCAGCTAGTTAATACATAAAAATAAATAAATATAAGACCATTTTGAAGTAAAATTTAGCATCAACGATATTTTATTTTTGTTAAATTATTCACGAATATTCAGTAAACTGAGACTGCTATCATTATTATGTGGTATGGAGTTTGATAGAGCTACAGTCATTAAACCTTATTACTGAGATGACCAGTTCTTCTCAATACATTATGAATAAATAAATATAATTCAAAACGAGCTATTCCAGCAGTTTTGACTGATAAAATTTATCAAATCCGCATACTATATATTGTCTGTATACCAAACAGGTCTAATTTCAACGGCGCTTTACTATAAATTTGTAAATTAAGTTCCCTTCTAAAGGGTGATAAATATTTCAAACTGGGATACCCAACGAGCATCCCTGCTCCCATGGCAACCGTTGATGAGGCAGCCAAGTCAACAGCTGATGCTTCTCGACCATTACCGAAAGACGGGCCGGGCAACATGTGGCAAACCCGTATCCTCGGTGGAGATGCTAAGAACTTAAAACACGAAAAACCAAAAAAATTCGGAAGAAGAGCACTTTCTTCAACGAAAAAAAGGAAAAAATTATTATAAAAAAATTCACCCTCCTCCCCTAGTTTTGTATTGGCCTCAGAGGGGTGTAAGAAGCTTTTCATTTAGCAAAATCGATCACGTGTTTTTGGCTTTCCAAAGGAACCGTTGATGGTATGGTTCTTGACACCAAGCTTAAGTACGGAAAAAGTAAGTGTGTAATGGGTTTTGGGGGACAATTTTAGGGTTGGAGGTCTGGCCCTTTGGGCCTATTTTTCATCTACATTGTAATTCTGTGTCCTAGAAAATAAATGAAGAAGCTCGTTCGATGTTGCTTTGGGGAGCACGAACTCTCGTTTAAGAAACCCGCTGACGAACCGTTATTTATTCTGGCGCGAACTTTTCCCAACAAGTTTTTCAATAAGTCGTCTTCGTCTAGCACGTGGGGAAATGCTCTGAAATGAGGAAAATATTACGACGTACTTTCGGAAAGCTGATGAACAATAAATATCTCCTTTGACATCTTGATCTTGAATATAAGAGAAGGTAAAATGGAAATAAATTTCTGAACAGATCATGGAGGAACCATTTTCAAATATTGCGGAAAGAGGGGGAAAAATGTCGTTTTTACATTTTTTTCACAATTTCACATATCTCCTTTGGAAATACCGGGGAAAATTTCTAGACATACTGTAATCATAAATATACTCGATCATTTTTTACTCTTTTTAGAATATTCTGATTTATCGCATCTGTTTAAATAAAATACTTAATTAAGTCTTTGCGCGTAAAATTCGAAATTTTTAAAAACTATTTTAATTTTTAAAATACAAAATAAAATACTTCGGGTTCATTTACTATTCACAAGAGTGCTTCTTCATTCACAAATTTGCTTACGAAGTTAGTTCTAAATAAAGAGATTTGTCATTTTGAAGTTGAAATTAGAAGGATATCAGTTGCAATCAGTTAATTAGTACAGCGATTGAAACAACTTTATTTGGATTTAGTTTAAAGTGTCCTTTAATATCTCTTAAAAATTCTATATATCTAAAAAATATTCCATGTCTATATATTCTACATCCCTTTAAAAGGAATGGACCATGGATTTCAGGAATGACTTCTTTATTCTGTCAGTCTCCTAACTAAGCTAGTGATTTTTAACTTACATTCTGGAAAATGGCGTTTTTATGTGGTTTAAACCAATGTGCAGAAATATAACACAAATATTCTAGATCAAAAAAATATTCAAAGGAAAAAGGGCGCGAGATCACAACACAACATAAGACAACGTACAGTTAAATGTTACATGATAGGAGTAGCTACGTTTTCATGATACTGTGGCTTCACGTAAATCGACTCCATTCATGAAATACATCATATCAATTTTAAACAAAGTCAAATATAGCGTTAATACAAATCTGATGAATGTGTGAACTATAACAAGACTCGAAATAGCAGCCATATTTCGGATAAATTGGCGGATTTGATTCAAGCAGGGAGTTCAATAAAGGCTGGCTACGAATGGTGAGAATGACATTGATAAAAATCGATTTAACATGAATTAGGCAGAATTTGAATGATCTTCGAGCAAACAGTCAGGAATTAAAGTCATTTCAGTATTTTTGCGTTCGCGAATTTATGTAAATTTTGGAGGCGTAAGAAATTAAATTGATCAAAATTTAAGAGTAAGATTAAAAATTCATTTCGCTGCTTATGATATTTAATTTACGTCATTACGAACTTTTCAACTATATTTAAGAATAAACGCAGTGTATAAGACAATTATGGAAAACTACATTTTTAATTTAATGTTTTTGCAATTTATATTACATCCAGAAAAAGTCACGTGACAGAGGTAGCAGATTCTGAGTTCTGTCTAGTTTAGTTATATTACTAAACTAAACGTTTCAAAATAACACGAGGGCTATTTTGGGATGGACCTCACCATTTTGAACCATAATCAGATAGCGAGGACGACACTTGAGCCAACATTCCCTCTCCAGATTTCCACACCACACCAGCAGGAGGACGTTTCACCCTTGCCGTCAAATTTAATGTGCACCAGGCCTACATACTCGGCGGATCTTCGGTGGAACCTGCTTTGCAACCTGGAATCCTCCGGTTCGGAAGTTGGCAAGCCTCGAGCACGAGTTTGGATCTGAACTGTACTGAAAATTGCTGCACATATCGTGATGGCTCCCCGAATGTTCTCATAAGAGTAATGTGAATGTCTTAAGAGTATTACTAATTCAGTAATTATGTTGGTTTCTTCGAAGCTATATCGAGGGCTAGTAAGTATGAACTTTGAATGACAGTCAAACTATCCTTGCGCAGCGTTTTATTCTCCAAACTTTCACACAATTTCAAACAGAAAACAAGGGAAATGTAATCGCATTTAATTTGTTCTAGATTTATACTTACATCGGAATTTCAACAATGTCCAAACTCCAATTGCGAAACCAAACTTCTATCATTAGATCACCGAAGAGTTGCAGCGAAAGAACGCAGTTGACTTTAGAGTCAAAAGTCAAAGAGTTACAATACAAAAACCCTTAAAGTTTCAATAATTGGATTTGTTGATGTATTTTTCAAAAGCATGATTGATTCTATGCGAAAGGCGATGTTTCTATACGAATGTTTCAATAGAATAACATTTATCAATAAGTCAATTTTATGTCGGTCTCAAAAAGGAATTTCAATTTACGTTTCAATCTGTTTGGAAATTGCAGTGGAACTTCTGAAAGATAGTTACTGTTTTACCGTGAAAAGAAGATCTTAAAGATGACTGCTATGCAAAAATTTACGACGAAAGGGCTAAAAATTCTTTAAAACATGTCGATTATTTAGTTCAATTAATTATTATAATTATCAACTAAAATCAATAATATACGTCTATTATGCTTCAAAGAGAATACATGTTTTTGAAAACTATTAGTCACATCTACATTTTTGGTATAATTCACAACGGAGACGCTGTTCTTAGATGACATATTAAGTAATAAAAGCTTCTAATCACAGTAACTTCTGTTAAAAATTGTGCAAAATCTAGGATTTCACGGGACGAAATCCTTACATTTTACATTTATGTAATGTATTATATATCTTCTTTTCATAATTATGCATTCAAAATTTTTAAAAAATTATTTTCCCCAGAATCTTAAAAAGCTGTAAAAGATGCAATTAATGATATGATTGGTTTTAAAAAGAAGAAAGCAGCAATTCCAGAGTAATTAAAAGCCCCACTGATTAGTTGTGAGAGCAGACATTGCTTGACTGGGAAATAATTTTGTAGCAGAAAAAAGCGAGTGATTAAAGGTTTTCTACTCTTTCAGCCGCAATTTAATTAACAGCGTTTGCGCAGTTGATGTAGCAAGCGTTTGCTGTTTCTCTTAATTGAATCAAGAAGTATTTTCTCATTCGAGAGAAGCTTTTTTTATTACAAAGTTGCCGTGAGTATCCAAATTATGTAGTAATAATGAAAACCTGAATCGATAACTTTTGAAAACGTCAACAAAACAACAACATGTAAGTGAATACAAGTAGAAACGAATTATGCAAAATCGAATTTGAATGATATTTTCGTACATGCATCAGCTTTTAAGCAGTTTCAAACGAACAAAGTTGTGATGATATTGAAAACAACATTTCGAGTTGTCGAAAATGGCTACAGTTTTTTTCTGACAAAGTAATTAAATAGCAATGATCTGTATAACATGGATTGTATCACAGGTCGCATGAAAAGGTTTTTCGAAAATATAGAGACAAATTTATTCAAAAAAGTTTCAGCTACATTCCTTCAGCCTGCTTATGGTACGTGTTTTAGATCTGCTTCAAAAATGTCAAAGCCTCAGAAATTTCTAAGCACATCGACGGAATAAACTAACGGTTCTTGATTGTTAGATTCGTTGGGCTATTCTAATAAAATTAAAGGCTCTGATTGCCCTTTAAAAAGGCTGATTTCAGGACCTTAATTTGGAGAATAGAAATAATGCATGAATTTACGTTAATGAATAAGAAAGAAGTTTTTCAAATTCTACCAATGACTTTAGCGAACCGATCATTTTACTACTTCACTACCGTTGTGACAATATTATCATGTAACAAACATGAATAAGTTTGAACGGTATTCCATTGCATATAAATTGTTCTCAAGACGGAGCGAAATGTTTTCTCGAAAGTAGATTTTTATTTCTCGTATATAAAGAGTAAGCGGTGTATTAGTCAAAACGACCGAATTCGAGATTTGATGAATTTTAAGTTTTGAACATGGAAAAAAACAAACAAATTTTTTGAATTAAGTCTCCCTGTTTGCGGTCCGTGAACACATTAACTGAACAAACTCGACGAATGAAACTTCGCATGTGCCTATACACCAAAATTATAGATCAGTGTCAAATTTTAGATGAAATCCGTGGAACGGGAAATCTGTCTGTTTATCCGTCCGCGTGGATATTAAAACAGCATCTTGAAAACGCTATGAGATAGATGATATTTTGCACATTGTTTCATCACCAAGTTCGCAGTACGTTTAATTTTGGACTAAATCTACCAACATGGAGTCTGTCTGACTGTTCGTATTTATATGCACCCGATAGCTCAAAAACGCAACAAACTAAATAAATGAAATTTAGTTTACGATCCTGACGCTAAACTTGTAGATCTGTGTGAAATTTTGGACACATCTGTCAACGGGAGGAGACCCAAAACGCGTACTCGATTTTCCTCACTGTCCTAATAAGTCAAACACAAAAAGTGCCATATTGTGGAAGTATACGAGAAGGGAGAAGATACCGCTAATCTCATACTAATTTATTCTTCTGAGATTCAGAGTTGCCACTCAATATATTTAACACAATATGCTTTGCTGAAGCTGCATTATAATAAACTAGTTGATCCCGCGCAGACTGTCTGCGCTCTGTTATACGTATACCATGATTTTTCTGACGCTTCTAGAGTCAAACTGGCGATTCGGCTCTCCAAGAAAACTTACCAAGTTAAAAAAGGCGCCAAATTGTGCGCACATAAAAGAAAAGTAGACAATGTAACAATGTTCACAATAGTAAGTTCAATGATGTTCACCTCAATTTGTGAATTGATGTGATTTTATCTTCGCTGACTTAAACTATTTTGACCTTCATCTAAACCTTCTCTGGCTCGCCTAAGCCCATCTGTTTCATTTCTAACTGATCTCTTTTGAATAATTTCACTTCAAGTTTCATTATATTGTAACAAATATTGTGAATTCTTCATCTTAAACTCATTTTTTTTCGAGAAAAAGTTGTTTTAAATCAGAACGAATATAGTAACAGACTATGAATACGAAGTTATGCCTAACATGGAAGAGGCTACCGGTTTTGTTTTGAAACATACTGATCGTTGCCATCGTCAAAAGAGAAATTAACCTCTTTTCTGTGCCACGCATCTTAACGTTTTATATATATAGATACACATTTAACAAAATATACAATGTATAGGCTTCTATTATGTCCAGACAAGCTTCGACTTTATGGGCTGTTAATTGACACATTCAACAAAAACTGTTTTCTAAAATCAGCCTTCTACTGTTCTTATATTTTTCATAAAAAGAAAAGTTATTTCTGATAGTTTTGAAGAAACACATTAAGATTTTTCAAGAAAATAGACTTACAGATTTTAAATAGATAGTTGTGATAATTTTTGATAAATGATTTATGAATATTTAACTGTATTTGTTCAGTCGTTTGAGTTCTTGAAAATGAATTTACTAGAGGGAACATTTGACTTAGCTCTGTATAAAAGAAATGTGGTTGTTCATTTCGAGAGCGTATAAACTTAGTATTAGGCAAAACAGTATTTCTTTTTCCTTAGATGATGATTTCAGAATAAGAAACAGAGGCTGAATGCCGAAATCAGCTTTCTCAATGTGTTTATCTATTGGATACATCAAAATTCCTTTATTTCCATAAAAATATTATATAAAGATAAAGAAAGAAAGAGACGAAAATTATTTGCGAAATATTTTCATGAATTTACCTTAAAAAGCAAACTTCTATTTAAACTTCTTAGTACATAATTAGTAGAATAATTATACTAGCTGACTTTTGATCACTTTCAACAAACCAAAAAATGAATTCAATTTTCATTTACAATAGTTGTCGTAAAAATTGATCTTACTCTTGTCAACCAAATAAAAATGAATTTAGTTGCTTTTCGTAAATATACAATGTGAAATCTTTGTGAAACACATTGACTTTCTTTGTAATGAAATACTTTAAACTAATAAATCTTGAATATTTATTTGTATTCTAATAAGACTTTGATAGTTGCGTATTTATATACTTAAATGACATAGTTCAGTTGAACCTAGTTTAACGCTAACGCTTTAATTTTTAATATTAGAATTTTCTTAACAGCTTAACCCTTTCGACCCGACTTTTGTATGATTAAAATTTAACTATGAAAAGTAGTTTAATTTAATGTTGACATATTAGAAGAAGTATACTATGAGTTTAAAGTTTTTCACTTTTCCTGGAAAACTCCTGGGACAATATGTCCCAATCGTATAGTCGATTGGGACTATTCCAGTTAAACATCTGTAAAACTCTCTTTACTGCCATAAGATTAGCATGTCATGGAAACAACTTTACAGCTTCGTAACAATAATCTCGTAGCAATTTGATCACTGATAGGATATATTGTCCTACTGTTAAATACGACTGAGACAGTATATCCCACAAAAAGAATTTATTCAAAATTTCTTAAATCTGATATTTAAAAGGATAAATTATTACTCAATAAGAACTATTTTACATTAAATATGGCATAAATATAGTTGTAGTTACTGTAAAATTAAAAAAAATAAGACCAACTGAAACTTGAGTAATGTGAGTGCTCAAAAACATAAGTCCGCCATTTGCAATCTGAGAGTGTTTCCAAGTTTCTTCAATCATAATTTTATTCCCTAATTCCTTAAGAACACTGAAATCATAAAAACCCTTGTAAAAGTGGGATTTATTTACCAGTAGGGATTGAAGTCTAATCTCCGGAACGTATATGCCCATTGGGGCCGAAATGGTTAAGTCTTTTAGCTTTTCTACAAGTTCTTATTGGTCTTTCTAAAAGACTAAGAAATTTTAATAGCTCGAAAATTTTTGCTAGTATACATATTTCAGCAAATTTTCTTTAAGTATTTTTAATCCTCACTTACCTCAGGTAGTCATCTCTGCAGAGTATGAGTCCAGCTCTTGTGTAACACGAAGTTCCGGCATCCGCCAGTGTGATCCGACAAATACTGCACTTCAGACACGCCGTGTGCCAGTACCTGTCCAGGGCGTACAGGAGGTACTTGTCCCGAATCGTCTCTCCGCAGTCCCAGCAGTACTGGGATAGTGTTTTCTTCCTATACTGGGCGTCCATCGGGAGAAAACTGCTCGCTTTTTTTACAGCATTAGATCGTCTGTGGAATATAATACATAAATATTTTCAAGAATCTGTTCATATAATTTAGTTGGTTTTGAAGAATTCAGTTTCGTATATCACTTTTAGCATGTTTGGGATCGTAATATTTTAAAAATAGTTTTTTAGAAAATTCTATGCTAACTAATGACAAATACTCATTTCCTTCTTTTTGTGAAATGTGCGACTTTATACAGATGCTGTTTGTATGTTTTTAATGGAATATACAGGAACCATCCGGTTTAAAACTATTTTTAGTAGTGTTTTGTTAAAATAATCTTGATTATAATATGATACTACAAAGTTGTTTGCAAAAGAACTGGTTGGAAGGCTAATTTTTATTTTTTGGAAGAGAAATATTTCCATTCTTTCATTCAAGAGCGTTGTGAAAGACTTGGAATCAATATATCTACAGGCAGAATATGTATAATTGTAAATTATAAAGGAAAAACACTTAAAAATTTGCAGTATACCAAAAAAAGAATTTCAAAAGCATATTTAAAAAAGAATTGAACTTCTGCGTATATTTCTAAGGTAAGATATTTTTAAATAATATTTACCAACTGAAAGAACTGTCATAAAATTATTCGACTGCTTTGTCTTAACTGAGCATAAAAAAATAAATGGTTATTTGAATTTTAAATTAGTTTTCATCCTCTTTCTTACAGACGTTTCTTTTACACTTGTAGGCAAATGTAGAAATCTATTCAAAATTATGTTTGTAAACATTTACCTGCTGAAAAATGTAAAAAAAAAGTTGCAACTTTCGATAAAAATTTGATATACTAAGGAACTGTGATAAAAAATATTTATTACCTTGTTGGATATGGAGAGATTTTGAAAACTTTTTTCCAAGAATCTGAAGAGAATCTTGGTAAAGTACAGTTGTTGCTGGTTTTGCATATAATGGAAAATTAAAAAGTAAGAAGAAATTGAAAAAAATTGCAGAAGTCAATTCTTCACATTATCAAAACAATATTTCATTTCGAATACTTAGGAAGAAATACCATCATTATACCTAACAACTATCAAACAGTAAAACTCCATTAAGATGAAGCAAATTAACTTACACCCAAGTCAACTATTAAATTTTTGAAGAAAAAAAATAAAGAAAGAAACTGTTATCAATCCAATACTTTTCATTCGCATTCATTCTAAATAACCAATTCTATCATCACAGACTTTTTGCACGTTTGAACTATTGAAAAGAGCAATATGCAGTCGTAGACTTAAAACTATTAATGGACTGTGGAAAGCTACAGAAAAGGAGCGGGAAAAACGATCTAGAATAATTTTACAAAAAACATGATTATTACAGAAATTAACATATAGAATGGCGCTTAAAAACAATCAACTAAAAAAATTAGAATAAATTTTAAAAATAAAAAATTTTGACTTAAACTTTAAACAAAAACAATAAAATTTTTTAAACAATAAAATTTAGATAATAAAATTAAACAATGTTTAAGTTGCGCTCAATTGCAGCTGCAAACAAAAAACAAAGAACATTGGAAATCAATATCATTCAAAGAAAGCAAAAAACTAAGAAAAATACTTTGAGGGAATCGAATTCAACAAATAAGGAATCCATTCTAGTTCTCTTTATCAAGGGCTAAGGACTATATTCGAAATGGATTCAAATATTTGGGAAATTTTTCTATAAGAAGCTTGCATTACGCCAAATATAGCTTCTCTTAGCACGAAATTTCGCAACAAAAGACAAAGGAGATCTGTAAATCAAAAAGCATTATTTTAAAAGAAAGAGGAAAACCAAACACAAACATAAAAACGCTAATAATATTGATTTAAAAATATTAGCCATATGGCTTTCAAAAGTAGCCATCATAAAAATAAATTAACCCCATGCCAGGAATAGAGAAAAAAGAGAAAAAAATGTCCTCACGCTATCACAATCCCACGCTAACTTTCCTTTAAAAAAAAAGGAATCGACAATTTTTTTCGAAAAAACAAAACAGAAGGAGTAAAAACAAGAATGTTTAGGGAATGGAACTATTTAGGCAAATTAATAAAAAAAACCTTAGTTTCCATCTATGACTCAATGAATGTGACTTTTTTTAGACTATATATACCAGACTACTTTCAAGGAATAAGATTTTTAATGCCATGAAGTGAATATTAAAAGGGAAAAGGTTGTCATTGAGAGTCTTTAAAAAAACATTGGAAGCCATTAAAAATCTCTTCTGTAATTGCATAAAAAAAGAGATGTCAAAGAAAACATCTGAAACGAAAAAAAAAAAAAAAATGTAAAAACTTGAAATTATGAGAAAATCGTTCAAAAATACGCGAACAGCCTCTGTAATTCAGCATTTCTGCAGTATTTGAAAATTTTAGACATGAGACAAAAATATCAGATAATAATCTACATGAATTCATTACTTTAGTGGCATTTCTAGAAGAAAACGAATTGCGTCGTATAAAGGTCTCATGAAAATGAAATATAGAGTATAGTATCAACACTGTTCTGTGGTATTTAATATCATCATCTTTTGTTGTTAAATTAATGATCACATACTCAGATGAATTGGCTTTTAGATAATTACTTTTCTCGTTTCAAACAATGTGTAACAGAATATTTAAACAGTTTTAATTTATTAAAATACCATTAAATTAAAAATATTTTGAAACTTATACCATGAATTTAATCTTTTTTGTGACCAGGCCAACATTGTAGAAAACACAGTCGAAGTAACTACAATAAGTAACATCAGAAGCCATTCAAATATTGTTTTTATCTCAAATTAACAGATTCCCAAGTCTGATAGACAACTATCACCAGGCGTCAGAAACATAGTTTTATGAGAATTACTAGTTGATAGGAAAAACAATCTCGCATTTTTAAAGAAAATTCCTTATTTCCAAGCGTATTTGGGAGCTATAGGGTTTAGCTGATTATAATTAGTATTGCAACAACATGCTTCTCTCTCATATTGTTTGTTGAGTTTCATTGTTTTAGGTTTGCTCGTTTCTGCGTATTGTTATGCATATTGCTATTTTTGTAGCACTTTTTTCTGAATACGTAACGACTTTTATACATTTACTAGCTGCGTAGCCATGCGTTGCACGGGCTATCTCGAATAATGCGCTATTCACTGGCGGAAAGAAGGAGGTAAAGTGATACATGCCAACATTCTCTCCTAAATAAATAAGAAAAGAGCGGTTGAAACATTTGCGTCAAAATCGAAAACGCGTCAAAATCGACAATTTTTAAAAAATACAAAAAATTGTTATTTTGTAAAAGAAATTATACCGTGTATGGCGAAATGAATGGTCTATCTCAGGGGTTCCCAACCTTTATTTCCTCGCGTACCCCTTTATTAATTTTTATATTTTCGTGTACCCCCTATCGACATATCCTCCCCCACCACCACCAACCATCCGTCTGTGTTAGCTTAAGAGTCAAATGACCCGAATAAATAACATTTGCTGGACTTATTTTACTTTTTGTTGCATTTGTACAATAGTATTAGTTACAATAGTAGATCAGTTCCAAAACAAATGCAATCAGTATTGTAATAATTTCGCATTAACTTATAAGGATGGCTGAAAATTGCACTCCGTATTAATCAACTATTCAAGTGGTACAGTTATTAAATACCAAGTATTTACTTGGAGAAACAAATTTCTCTGACTTTTTTTCTGTCAGCATCATTTTTTATGTTAATGTAGTTTAATTATTGAAACTTTTAACGTTATTGCATGTAACATTGTTGTTGTAACAATGTTCTTTAAAGTAAACAACTTCAACAATAAAAAGTATTTTGAATTGCGCAGCAACAATGAAAAGTATTGTTATAAAGTATCCGAAACAATGGAAAGTATTGTTGTAAATTAGTTTTTAATTAATATGTTTTTTACTAATTGTAATTTCGGAATTTAAATGGCCGAAATGGATTCCTTGGATTATTCCCCATCTTTTAGTACTTTCCGCGCGCTTCTCCATTCAGCGGTTCATGAGAAGATAGCTGGACATACATACATACGTTTGTTTACCTTCGAATTTTAATAGAATAGACTAGCTGTTATGCCCGGCGTTGCTCGGGATTAAAACACTTTTATGTCTAATATTTTTAATGAAAAAACAATTTTTGTACAGAAAATTATAGTACAAAAATTTCTTTAAATTTCTTTTTCGTCTGAAATGTTTTTAATTCTAATTTCGTTCATAAATAATGAAGTATAAGAAGGATTTTGACGAATTTTTGGGTCAATTAATTAAATAGCTAAATTTTCATTAATAAAAAGCGTCAAAATAAACCAGAACAATAGCTGTTCCCGATATAAATTATGAATCGCCTGCTTTTAAACTTTTCTTTAGTATTCTTCCAGAATTTTGTTGATATGTTCTAAACAACAGCTCTTTATACGTATTCTTGTTCTTAACAATAAAAAATACATTGCTACAAATTGTGAATTTTATACACAATTGAATTTTTTAAAATTATTGACATGAGAGCAACAATTTTGAACGCAAATGAAATTTGTGTCACTGAAAAGCTATTTTTAAAAACTTTAATATAGTATAAAAATAGTTATTGAAACATAACTTTCGAAATATATCACAAAACCCCCGCAAAATATTGCTTAATTTTTAATTAAAAAATTAATAAATTTTTGGGCCTTTTAAAGTTGACAGTGATCTTTCACTTCTTTTTAAAATATTTACAGAAATAAAAAGCAATTTGTTCAATGTTTCACCGTTGCCTAGCAACGAAGTATCATTAAATTTGCTTTATTTAAGAATCGTCTGCTGTAATAATTTATTTATTAAATTTTGAAAAATTAATAAAAGTTGAAGGAAACATTTCACAGATATAAAATTGGTATCATTGAAAAGGTAAAATTTGGAACTTTAAGATGGTATAAAAATATTTTATTGGGGATAATTTTCTTCGAAGTTAATACGGAAAAACGTTTTCGATTAATTTCGAATTAACTGACTTTTTAATTAACTTTAGGACTTCGAAAAGTTGACAAAAGCCTTAATCTTATTAAAATTGCAGTTAATTGGAAATTAAGCAAGATATGGCATTTGCCGTGATATTTTTCGAAAATATGTATTGTGTCACAAAAACTATTTTTACACATATTTAAAGTTTAAAAAATTATCTTTTCATGACACAAGTTTCATTTCCGCTCAATTCCTTCCCCCATTTTAAAATTTTTTCAAAAATTTAAATCGTGAATAAAATTTACAATTTGTAACACTTTTTCCATTGGAGAACAAGAATACATAAGAAGAACTGTTGCTATCTCACATTAGAAGAATTCTGGATGGAGACTAATTTTATTATTTTTTTGTTTCATATTTATTTCAACGCTTTTTCTTAATTAAAAATTTACAGTGTAATTAGTTGTCCCAAAACATAAGTTAAAATCTTTCTTATACTGCAAGATTTATGAACAAAATTTGAAGTACCTATGCAACAAATATTAATAAGTTATGGAGAAAATTAGCTATCGTCGGTTTTTAAAAATCATCTGGTTCAATTGATATCCTCATTTTAATTATAAAACGTTTCAGAAGATAAAAGAATTTTGGATATTGTAATTTTCTATACAAAATTAGTTTTTAACATCAAAAATATTAGACATGAAAGTATTTTAATCCCATCGTTTTGTTGGTTCTCTTTT
Source organism: Araneus ventricosus (assembly GCA_013235015.1). Taxonomy (NCBI): domain Eukaryota; kingdom Metazoa; phylum Arthropoda; class Arachnida; order Araneae; family Araneidae; genus Araneus; species Araneus ventricosus. The sequence goes on from BGPR01000009.1 coordinate 5,125,823, forward strand.
TATTATAAAATCGGAAATTATCATATCATAAGTTTTATAAACTTTGAAACTCAGTAATTCTTGAAAATTATCTAAAAGTGTTCTTACTTGATTACGAAAAATAATAGACAATGCCTGAAACGCAAATAGATAAAACAAACCTTTCTGTTTTTTTTCAAAGGAGTTATGAAAAAGTTTGATTAATATATCCTTAAATATGCGATAAAGTACCAAAAATAATTGAATTTAGTACGTAACGAAGACAAAAAGAGAAAATTATGATGCAAAGCAATAATGATTTAGTTTCGGCTGCCAAGGTTTCGTAAATTGCGATTCATGACCATAAATAGTGTTATTGGAGTTCAGTAATTTCGTCGTACCTGATTTCAAATTTTTAAATATTTATAATGGAAAGTGATTAAGTCTTGATCATCAAGTAATCATCTTGAATGTTAAAAGTTCATTAATATTTGCTTGATTACTATTTATTTGTCTATCATTAATGAGTAATTTTTCTTTCGTTTTCCATTTTGGAATTGTTAGAGGAAAAAGAAATTCTATGCTACATAAAATTTAAATTTCAAGGCCACCTTGTTGAAGGATTTGTCTGAAAAAATAATTATCCCTAATGACGCCAGTACAACTGACGTCAAAGTCACACTACAAATGCAACTGTTCGTGGCATTTAACATATTATTCCACGTTGTATTATGCTGCGCTGTGACATCATGTACGTACTTTCTTATACTGGAAAAATAATTCAAAGAAATTTACATACAAGTCAGACAAATTCGAATGAAAGGAATATGGATTATCAAATTTCCACTTTTTGTTATGCACTAACAAAGGCTCCAAAAAAGAAACAGTTTCAGAGGACATAACTGCGGTTCTGATGGTTTTAATACCACTTAGTGTAGCACATCTAGCCAAATCCATGAGACAAGGACTCACGATGATGCGTAAATGTGGCTTCCTCTGTTGGTCAAAGCGACCTTGGAGCACCCACATTGCACCTGAGGTAGAAATCTGACTTCCACTCAATTCATGGGGGTAGGTTGCCTTCATAGAGGACTTTCAAGAGAAGCTGGCCCCCATTTGCATGTTGCCTGGAGGAAAATCAGGGAAAGTCTTGGAAAAGTTTGGATTTCCAGTTTTTGAATAATGCTGGTTAAGAGCACAACCAGGGTAGAACCCATAACATCCTACTGCTGATTCACGTTCCTCGGTAATGACATGACTTAATTCACTAGGCCACTGGTCGGCTCATTGTTGTTTATAGTATTTCAAATACGCAGGGCAAAAACTTTCGTTTTTTCGCTTAAAAATGTAAGTTCCCCTTTTTAATATTTCAGTAAAACAATAATTATTCAGGAAATTAGCTACTGCAAAGTTATTCCATATTTATACTTTCATACAAAACTTACTGTCTTGCACATATCAGAGGTTAGCTTTGAGATATGAAAATCCAGATAATCCCGAATATAGATACAACCAATCCTCAACAAGTAAGGATTTAAAGCTTTCGATTAGATTTAAAGACTTAGTAAAGCAATGCAAAAGAGAGACATATGAATAAAATTTTAAATTGAACTTCTTTTAATAATTTTTGTTGAAAATTCACCACATTATGGACCATAGAAACCATTTTACAATTTTTTTTTTATGCTTAGTAGTTTAATAAATTTTATCATGGAAGTTCTTTTATAAAATATTTAAATCACTTTTTTGTACTGGTTATTGCATTTATCTCAGCAGCATTTTAAAACTGTCAGAACATGTGAAAAAGTATTGCGAAAATCTTATTAAATGTTTAAAATGCATAAACTATCATTTAATACTTATTTATTTAGACTAGGAAGCAAATAAATTTTGAAACTACTTTAAACTATCTGTGCAAGAAAGTATTTTATCACGCAAAAACTAAAATTTAATTTTGAAACAATTGTAACTTAAATATTTTAAAGCTTTGATGACAAATAAATCCTCTTTAAAGAAATTCATGACATCTAAATTAGATGAATAATAAATATTTCCGTTCACATAGGCATAAATAAATTCCAATGTTCAGTTAAAGCAGCGTGAAATATTCCTAAAGAAATTTGTGTCTTCTTCGAAGAAAACATATTTTGCAACAAAGTCAAACAGAGTGAGGTGCTTCGCCAAGCGCAAAACACAAAAATAGGAAGCCTTCTTCGAACGTACCTTAATAGAATTCCAATTTCGAAGTCCCACGTCAAACTTATTGGATATTTGGGAGCAGAGAATATTGGCTTTCCGCTCGCTCAGCTACCAACTTATTTCTGACTCATCCGACTTGCCGTTTTCATTTAGTTGTACATACAAAAGCGCCATCTGCCGCTATTTCTATGCAACTGAAATATCGTCTGCTTTATTTATGTTTGAAACATTATTTTTCCAATCACCTTCTTGGGAAAATCGGAAATTAGAAGAATAAGAATGATTGTTTTTATTTGAACTATGGAGCTCCAAGTTGAATTATAAAGAAGAATTCTTAGAAACTTTTAAATTAAATTTTGAACATTCTCTGCTGTCAATTGAATAAACGTTTCCCGCACATCAAGGAAACAAATTAGTCTTAATTCGCAATTAAGTTAAACAGCTTGCAACTTGATGACTTAGCAAGATGTTTCAGAATTAAAGAAAATCACAATTAATTATGTGAAGTTATAACGAAAGCAGAAAAAAAAGACAGGATAAAATGCAAGCTTATTGTATTAAAAAATAGAGTGAATTCCAAAATGAGAAATAAATTTCACTTTATAACATTTGTATGGACGAGTTTTCTGTTTTGTTTATTTACATTAAAACCTTGACTTTAATTGCGTGGCTTTTGGACTTCCGTTTTGAAGATTCCATTGACATAGCATTACACCGTAATTAGGTAGTCACCACATTTTAATGTAAATAAACGAAACAGAAAACTCGTCCATAATTAGAATTCTATTAATTTAAGTTATTTATTTAACTTAAGAACAATTTATTTCAACACTGAATGTTGATGTACGTAGATATATTTATATTTTTAATATCAGCTGTAGCTTTAGTAGACTTTTTTCAATTAAGGAAATGTGCTTACAATCTGATCTTTGAGATCATTGTTTTTACAAACCTATATATTGCAAATTTATGGAAGAATATTGATGGTAAGCAAGGGCAGATCTAGGAATTCGTTAAGGAACGGGGGAAGGGGGGTACTGTGGGAAAAAACCCTCTTTTTTCCCTGAGGTGTTTTTAACTCTTAAAAATTAAGAATTAATTAACTGAATTGAATTATTAATTTCAAATCAATAAATTTTAATTGATTAAGTTTTGATTAATTAAATTAAATTTAGTTTAATTTATCAAATATTAAGTGTACCGGTTAAAATTGCGGAAGCTGGATGGAAAGAAAACACGAGAAATGGAAGAGACGTAAACAGTGCTTTATTCAAAGTAATGGCCATTGCTTGCTACACATTTTCCTCATCTGTCAGTTAAGGCGTGATTGTACTTTGCTTCTTTGGAGGCAAAGCAGTCATTGATCCATTGGGCCACATCGCCGTAATTTCGGAAGCGCTGTTGAGACATTGTGTGGGTCATCGACCTGAACAAGTGAATACAAGTGACGGATCTGGCGAACACAGATAGTGGGGTAATAATTCCCAGGAAAGATCTTTTAACATGATTTTCGCTGGTTTGGACGTATATGATGATCCGTTTTCATGACGCAAAATCACCTTGTCATGTCGGCTGGCCCATTGTGGTCGTTTGATGATCAGTGTTGGTTCAAATTGACGATTTGTTATTGGTAAAGAGTATCATTGACGGTTTCACTGGATTTCAGAAGCTCATGATACACCACACCCTCCATATCCCACCAAATACACAGCATTATCTCATTCCCATAGCCGTTTCCTAAATCGTTTAAACCAGCATTAACACGGGTCTTGTGATGGTACATGTTCACCATACGCATCCCGCCAGTATGTGGTTACTTTCAGCTGCACTTTTCTTCAAAATAAAGTAGTGAAGTAACATTTCCCGTAAATGCTCTTTTTTTGGCATGAACGTCGCCATGGTTTTGCTTACGAATATCACTCCTGAGCACACCTCTAGAACATTAGATTCTGCGGTTGTGAAGCTTGTTCTCACTATGTCACACTGCGAGTCTACACCACTCTACTGCCACGCCATCCCTGGAAAAAATCCGTATTATTAACCGGTACACCTAATTTATTACAGGGGTGGATCTAGGAACCCCTGAATGATGCTGTGGAAAAACAATTTTTCGAATTTTTAACTTTAAAAAAATGTTATATAATCAACTAAAATGGTTTCATTTTATTTTTTTACTCAAAAAGTTTCGTCCCCTTTACAAGATTGCTAAATAGTCGCGGCCAATCTTCTTGACTTTTTCTTTCAAAATATGTCAATCACATTTTCAAAATTGCCTCCCCTATGTTTATGAATGTTAGCAAGGACAAGCTCATTGAGAAAAATAAATGGAAGAATGTCTGTACTACTGAATGTATGAAATTTGCATATCCTGAATACTCATAACTATTGATGAAAGTTAGAAACCATTATCATTTCTGTGAAACGGGGTGAGTCCAAATCGTTTTATTTCTTCATCACTTTCTGGTCGGCCCCCTAAATGCACTCGTGACCAAATCTTCACTGTAAAATGTGAAATCCGACTACTATGCCCCACGACTCTCCACAACTGATTGCGAACCATTGTATTCATATTAACTCCAAATTTTTCGCATCTTACGAACTATGCTTAACTTTTGGATACCAGTGTAGATGAGTTTACGTCCACCAGTGCCATTTGGTCACGAAAGGAGTGAAACAAGTCCAGATGAATCTGATGACAATAATCATCTGAAGGGGGGAAGTTGTTGTTGGCATTCAGAATCTCGTAGCAATATTGGGGAGATATCTTAAAATATCGTGTGCTGATAGGGTATGGATCAATTTTAATGTTCGCACTGGAAAGAACCGTTTGAGCTAATGATTAAAATGGCTTTGCAAACTCATGGATAACGAAATCGAATTCTGAAAATACCACAATCTTGCAATTCAGAGTTTAAGGGAGTGCAGAAATGGAGGAAACGATAATCCATATATACTACAACAGAAATTGATTCTTATTTATGTTACGGAATATGCAGGAATTATGAAAGGAAGCTATGGTTGAAGGTTGCACTTGGTTATCGATGAATACGAAATTTATCACTCCTTCTTGTTTTATAATAATTGCGAATATTTATTTCCTTTAATTTTTTTGTAAATATTAAAAATTTAATTATTATATTTTTAATCTACAATAAAATATCTAAATCAAGGAAAACAATTGCCTGACACAATATATATGTAATGACTTAGAAATTTTCTATCTTTAAAATAAATCCTTATTTTCTCATCTTTAAAATAAATCCTTCTTAACGACAGTTAATTTTTAATTACTTCCACTTTCATCGTAATAAGCTTACTTCACTTCCACTTCGAGTCACGAGTCTTTCGGGAAAATCCCCTTCTTCCACTGTGTAACCTTTCTGCGCATTGTTAACTGCCCTTTTTTTGCTCTGACTTGAACGGCGAAGCGACACACGGCCGGTGTTGCTCGTCGGTATGATCATGGCGGGGACTTGTAAAAATGATCCATGATAAAATCATTTAAGCATCTTTGTGGTACTTCAATAAAGAAGAGATTCCGTTAATCGTCTATGAAAAATTCTTGCAATGCCTCTACAAACACCCAAAATTTGAAGAACTTCACATAAAGTCGACTGGATCCATATTGGAGCATGGAAACCCCGTACATGGATTTCGGAATTCGGAGCCGCCATTAGCCACACCTGCTCAACAACAACGGGAGTACATTTTTCCGGCTGAAGATGAATTTTAGCAGCTTTCGAGTGTTTCATACGGATGCCATCAGATCATAGTTCAAATACCCACATCGTGTTATATTCCCTACAAAATTTCTACCACACGCGGATCATCACTCGTCGCTTATGTAGGTGCTGATTTCAAGTGTTGTGCAACTCATTCATCTTCCAAGTTATTTCAATGCCTTCAGCTCCAAGTATTTAATTCATCTACTTCACCATATCGTCAAAAATGAATTCAAGTGGTGTTCTATAATGGGCTAACGTTTCAGTATCACAGTGGATTACTTTTCATCTAATGCCTCAACCACAAAAGCCATATAAAGTATTTCTACAATAAATAAAGTGCACAAAAAAATGCAGCTGCTAATTTTTTATAAATAATAATTTTTGATTGCAAATATTCAATTTAATTATGTTATAAATTCTATTTTAATTTTGAAAAATTGATTTTGGTTCATTATGTTTTAAAAATGTTTGTTGATTTTCATTTTATATATTGGTTTCTAAACTTTATGATTAATTAAGATTATCAATTGATTTAAAATTATATTTAAAATAGTTTTATTTTGAAGGTAATGTGCTATTATCAGAGTTGAGAAAATTTTGAAAACACTCTTGCAGTGTGCATGTTAAATTTTGAAATTCATGATATTTAATGTTGAAAAAATTCATTTGGGGTTATTAAGTTTACAATCATATGTTTCATTTGATATAATAATTTTTGACATTAATTTAAAAAGTGGAATTATTCTTGTTTTGGTTTTGAAATTTATTTTGCTGATATCAGTGCTATAATAAATGTTGAAGTATAAGGTTTTATTGAAAACGGAAAATATTAATATTAAAAAATTGAGGTATTACTATGCAAAGTTGAATATAATATTTTCTACTAAGAAGTGTTTATTATTTTTAGAAAATGGCCTTTAAATGATTTATAAATCAAAATGTTTAAAATGCTGAAAGTTCTAAAATTCCCATAAATTTTATTTGATTCATAAATTAATTTTACGTAAAATCAGATTTAAAGGTGTTGTTGGAGTATGGCAAATAATTTATATTACATGACTTAATGAGTAAATAAAACAAATTTAACTGTACTCAGAGAAATTAAATAATACAAAAAATATATATATATTAACACCAACTAACTCCATTCTGAGGCCTCTGGAGATCTGTGATGTCCTCCAGCCTGCTATAACAGTTTGATAGTGAATTGTGTTAATAACAAACATAAAGAACTTTCATAGGAGATTAGCGATTAGCACAGAGTTTGACCATCAAAACCAAAAATGCTCATCTCTGCAGGCTATAATGTCCCATCGTGTCTTTCTTCCTAAACAGAAAATTCTTCACTTTATAAAAAATAAATTAAGTCATAATTTTTAATTGCCATACTACCATTACGACACTTACGAACTTATAAATTTCCTGATTTCTGAAAAAGAAAAAAAAAAACAATTTATATTTTAGAATTACATATCAATGTTTTTTATTTTACATTTACAGTTTTTACATGTACCAAGAAGCTTCAAGAACTTTATCCAAGAATTATAAGAATTTACTTTAGTTTTCATATTTCTATTTTTATGAAGTACATTTGAAATTATTTTTATATTTTCTTGCATATTCATTATTAATATTATTACTTCCTGGCCATGATCATTAGTATAACAAATACTAAATTTAAAAAAAAAAAAAACTTTTCCAACTTCGCAGAGTCGATGTCAACTTGGGCCCTGTTGTCATACGAGTCTTGCGGAGGGGGGAAATTGTAATGACTTAGAAATTTTCTATCTTTAAAATAAATCCTTATTTTCTCATCTTTAAAATAAATCCTTCCTAACGACAGTTAATTTTTAATTACTTCCACTTTCATCGTAATAAGCTTACTTTCACTTCCACTTCGAGTCACGAGTCTTTCGGGAAAATCCCCTTCTTCCACTGTGTAACCTTTCTGCGCATTGTTAACTGCCCTTTTTTTTGCTCTGACTTGAACGGCGAAGCGACACACGGCCGGTGTTGCTCGTCGGTATGATCATGGCGGGGACTTGTAAAAATGATCCATGATAAAATCATTTAAGCATCTTTGTGGTACTTCAATAAAGAAGAGATTCTGTTAATCGTCTCTGAAAAATTCTTGCAATGCCTCTATAAACACCCAAAATTTGAAGAACTTCTCATATATATATATATAACAAATGTTAAAATGTATTCTATTACTTTAAATTTATAACTATCTACATTAAAATCATTTAAGCATCTTTGTGGTACTTCAATAAAGAAGAGATTCCGTTAATCGTCTATGAAAAATTCTTGCAATGCCTCTACAAACACCCAAAATTTGAAGAACTTCTCATATATATATAAAACAAATGTTAAAATGTATTCTATTACTTTAAATTTATAACTATCTACATTTTACAAAGCTGCTGTGTAACTGTATTTCGACAGTAATTTTAAAGAATTTTGTTCTTTAAACCTCTTAAGTCTCGCGCCCGTCATATAGATGTGCATCGAATTATCGCATTTTTAGGCTTATAAACTAAAATTTAATCATTTATTAGCTTTATAATTTGACACAAAAGTTACGTAGAATCCATAAGTATTCTAAGTCTTCTTAGATGAATAAAAACGACAGCCTCTTTCCAAAACAGGAGGGGTCATCTTATTTGATAGCAAATATAAAAAAGAAATGCGAGACTTACGGGGTTAAACCTTAAACCATCTACCTTATTAGCACAAGATATTTTGAGATATCTCCACGATGTTGCTACGATATTCCGAATGCTGCTCAACATCTTCAAGATATCTTATGAATACTGTGCTAATAGAGTACTGATCGATTTTTATTTGCAAGATTAGTGTTCCGTTTCAAAGCCACTTTGGAATGGACCTCGTAATTTTGAACTTTAGCTAGAAGACGAGGACGACACAGGAGTCAGAACCCTATTCCTCCAAACCTACACCATGCAGGCGAAAGGACGTTAGGATGGATTTAGTGTGCACCAACTCCAGACAGCTGTTAAAAGGACAATAATGTAACAAGATTAAGCCTGCTGAATGTTAATATAGGCAAGATTAGCTTAATTTATTTCTTGTATACACAGGGTCGTTTTAACAAATTTGAGCGCCCTGGGATAGAGTAATTCGGCGCCCCATTAGAACCGTAACTAGGAATTTGAGAGCTTGTGGCCTGACGAAAATACCTATCACAATAATTGAGGAGCAAAAAAAAGTAACCTGTTCTCTGATTAACGTTTTACAGTTTTGCACATCAGCGTCTTTTCAAAACAGGATTTTACAAATACAGATTTTTCTCATTGATTATTTCTGTTTGAATATTTTTGAAATGATGTATGAATGTTTATGTAACATTACAAAATCGATGACTGTCTAGTTACAACTCCTAATCATATCTTTACTGTTAACATATTAATTTTTTTTATTTAAATACATTTGTTGGTTCAAAATTTAAATAAAATCAGTATTGTAAATTTTTAGGCGCCTTTGAATCATCAATGATGCCCCTGGACTACAGCCCATTTAGCCTATTGGATAAGATGGCCCTGCATATACAAAATATTGAAAGTGAAAGTTCTGTAATTATCGACGTTCTGGACGAACGAAATTTGTTAAGTAATTTTTGGCGTAAGATTTTGAATGAAATCCGCCAACATGAATTTGTCTGTATGTCCCTGTACATGTGAACGCATTAACTCAAAAGATTAGTGATCTAAATGAGTAAATTTTATGCATATCAATGCAAAAATTAATTAAAAATAATTTCTTCTCCAAGGTAGTTGAAAGAAAAAAGATAATTTCAGTCACTTTCTGCTGTATTGGAAATTAATTATAATTAAACATGTTGTTTATCTTTTTAAATCACAAATTAAGGGCGTGTCGAAAATTATCTTCATAGCATTATTTAAATTTAAATCATCGACTATTTTTCTCAAAAAATGGGGTTGTCTAACTTTTGAAAGGCTGGATTATTATTGCTTCAGATTTGCAAAAATTAACTGTGTGGGTACAAAACCTTCGTTTTTCTAATGTGAACAGAATTCACACATTATTTTTGAATATTCATTTCGTCCAGCTTGCACCCATAGCTTGTTTCAGCCGGATGCCAAATTAATGCATCCAATCATCATATTTTTATTATGCGATGCAAAAATTACGATGAATCCATTAAAACATCAAATGCCCCGTGGACTTATATCTGAATCTAAGCAGAAACATCTTTTTAAAACAGAAAGCGACGTAAAATTGAACTGTCACGCTAAAGGTACGTAGCTCTTTCCGTAGTTAGCGAGATAGGATGAGCATTAATTAATTTATCTTAAAATTTGCAGACTTTGATACTCTTTGTTACAAAAGATGGCGAAATAATTTAGGTGTTATTTCAAAGAAAATTTCAAGGAAATAAAAAAAAATCTGGTACATTGATGTGCCATCGATGTCAGTTAATGGTACATCAAAGTACCATTAGTGTGGCAAACAATGATGTACAGTGGCGCTCATAATTATTAGAACGGACTGTTAAAATTTCATCTTTTGTTCATAAAGTTTTAAAAGCTTTATAATTTACTATCTTGTTTTGATTTTCTAGTCCCTTATTACATGTTCCTTAAATGCATATGATTTTTAGCTATTTCATGAAATATCACTACTTCTTAGAAGAGATTATTGTTTTAAAAATTTTATAGCTGTTCAAAATTATTCGAACGGCTGATGACGAAGGTTATATTTAAGTTAATTCGACTTGGATTTGATTTTATTTTGGTAAATTAAAAAAAATAACAGTCTATTTATTTGCTAATTAATTTTTTTGGTCTGTGAATAGTCAAGTCAATAATAATGCCCAAGAGTTTAGAGATTTTTGTTGATCATAGCATCAACGAAGATCGCAAGGATGGAGTATCGTATGAAAATCTAGCAAAAAAGTATAAATTGTCGGAGTAGGGTATCTATTATTTGTGCAAGAAGTATGAGACGGCAGGATTCATCGAAAACAAGTGTATGACTTTGTGATTGTAAGATTAGCACAGAAAAAGAATAATATATCGTCAGGAGAGATCGTGCAAGATTTAAAAATGAATGTGTCAGCCCTAACGGTTTGCCTTAGAATCAAGAACACAGGGTTGATCATCTGTATCCAAAGAAAAAAGACCAAACAACTCAAAACAAAACATAGAAAACATGGCAAAAAATATTGGCGTGTGCAAAAGAGCATATTTCGAAGATTTCACAATTATTGGTCAGTGATTTATGGTTAGACGAAAATAAATATGAACTTTTAAAATAAAAAAGCGTAAAAGAGTGTGGTGACGAACAGGTTAGGCGCATTAACAGATGAATATCTTACATAGAGTAAAACATGGAGGAGAAATGTGATGATATAGAGATGTTTTCCTATAAATGTGTTGGATAAATTGTGATAATTAACGGTAAAATGACTGTAAGTATTGCGTCAATATCCTGTCCCAGAATCGGAAGAAATCTACCAAAAATTTGAGTGTGGGTCGACGGTATATCTTTCAGCGAAATAATGACCCAAAACAGGCATCAAAGATTGAGCTACCACAAAGAGTGGCCACCACAAAGCTCAAACCTTAATCCCATCTAAAATTTATGATAAATTTTGAATAAGAAATTTTCTTTTGAAAAGAGAAGAAACAAAAATCAGTTTTTTGAGAGAATAAAAAATGAATGGTATAATATCAACCAGGAGGCAGCAGAGAAACTGGTTGACAGCCTGAATCAAAGACTTAAAGTAGTGATTGATGCCAAAGAAGGTCTACGTAAACATGAAATACTGATATTTTATTTTGAAATATTGTTATGTTATTTTTTATTTGTAAGATTTTGACCGTTCGAATAATTTTGAACAACACATAAGTTAGAATTATATGGAAACGTTCCTTTTCTGACTTATTTGCGATAAAGTTTGAGTTATTTGAAGCTTTTTTCTAATAAATAAGATTTAATTACTATTAAAATTAATATATTTGGGATACAAATAAATAAATTCATAGTCTATAGTAAAAAGTGTAAAATTTTCATTAGCGTTCTAATAATTTTGAACAGCACTGTAATTAAATTATAATATTTGTTAAATTTGGTGGTTGAACAATATTTTTCAAACTCCCCTTTTATATTCAATTAAAGAATAATAATTTAATTTAATCAAAAATTGCATTATCGATGCGAAGATTTTCAAAAGGATTAACTTTTATTTTGCTTTTTTTCTTCGTATTATATTCTGTTGACTTTATAAGTAGTTCAAATACTAGTTATTTTTATTAGTCTGTACATTAATAGATCAAATTCAACTAATCTATAAAAATAAAAGTGAAGCTGTTAAATATAGAGAAAATTGTACGCTATAGAACACCTACCCCCCAAATACTCCATTTACTCGGATTGCCTATTTCATTATTTTTAATAACAACAGTGTTCTTTCACTTGTTGACATATAATGCTTAAACTTGATTTTTTGTTTATGGTATCTTTAGTAATTTCAATTTATTAGATTTTATTTAAAATTGATGTATTGTTCAAATAATGACTTTTTAGTATAGGATTTGATTCTAGATATGTTTTGTTTACTTTATTTCTGTATGATTATATACTAGTTATATTTGGATTTATATTTTATATATATATATAATATATTGAGTTTTTGTCTTGTGTTTCTAAGTTTGTTTTGATATATATATATATATATATATATATATATATATATATATATGAATAGATTTTCTACAAATTTTGCTCTCAAACACTATGAAGTATAAGGATGCCTTTAGTAAAGGTTTCGCGACAATTAATCAAATAGTTACTTTTATATTAATTAAAAATTGCATCGAATATAATTATCTACCGTGCCACCAGATGGCGCCGCCGCCCTTATCTCCAATTCAATTCGACAAGAAGGTTGCGTTTCTCCAATTGAAAATAACTGTAAATCGCTTGAATTTATATAAATTAAATGTAACTTTTTTTGATATATATAATCTCCAATTCAATTCGACAAGAAGGTTGCGTTTCTCCAATTGAAAATAACTGTAAATCGCTTGAATTTATATAAATTAAATGTAACTTTTTTCATCAAACATATGCAATACTTAGTATTTTCTACCCCAAAGAGAGCTGCGTTTCCATGTATAGAAAGGATAATTTTGTTTGTAGAATTGATTTTTGTAGAAGCCACAGACTATCTACCCAAAACAGCATCTTGCTGGCATATGATTATGACGAATAAAATTTAAAAAAGAAGCAATAGCTTTTATTAATTTAGTTGATAACATTTGGCATGAAAATATATATGAAGATGAAACATTAATATTAGTTCCAAGATTTTTTTGGGTTAATTGGAAATTTGACTTAATTAAATCTACTACATGCACAGAAGAAAATCTATTTATAATTATTAAAATATTATTTGCTGGAAACAACAATTTATCATTTTTATCTAATGGTTCTTTTACAATTTTCAAAATAATGTTTTTAACAAAAATTAATGTATTCTTACTGTTGTAAAAAAGAAGTACGAAATCTCTTAAACAGTTCCCAGATAGCATGTACACTTGCAGCAAGTCTGATGTTTCTTGATATTAGCTTGTCATGGCAAATTTGACGCGACAACTTTGCAACGAAATTCCCGCAAAGTAACAAAGCATAATCTATCATCCTCCTTGCAATGCAAGTTTGCTGTAAAGTTGACACGGCACACTTACACACCACGACCTGGATACAGTTGTATATATCTGGTTTTTTTTATCTTTGTCTCTGTTTTAAAACGCATCGGATTTTTAATAGCATCTTCTAGACCGTCCTTCTTTTCATTAGTTCAAGAAATCAATGATAATTTGAAAAATTCCCGTTCGGCAAGCTGGAAGGCAAGGGGCCGTCCACGAATGATGTCACGCTTGGAGGGGGTTCGTGAAATTGTGACAGTTTGTGACAAGGGGGAGGGAGGGGGTTACAAGAAGTGTGACATCACACATTTTGGTTAAAATAAAAACATTTAAAATCAGCAAATTGAATTTTGAAATTACCTGAATTTGAGGGTATTTTTTTAATCCAGGCTAAAACAACTTTCACGTGATTTTTTTCACTTATATTCCTTTCTTTTCGAAAAAGGCATTCAAGATAGGTTCTAAGAATATGGTAGCAGCAGAAATTCTTCACCATTAGAAGAAAACCTCCCCTTGTCAGACCCTTGAAATGTCCAACAAAAGATACGTCGCCCCACCTGGGTGAGTGGTAGAACTGGTTGTGGCATAAACAGGTTGATCTTACTGAGGAGTTTTTTATTTTAAAATTCAATCTGTTTAAGAGTATTTTGTGTTCATAAAGTAAAGATAAGATTTAAAGCAAAATATATCAAATCCCATTTCAAATTCCAAAATACTGCTGTTTTCAATTGCTCTATTATATTAATATTTTATTACTGTTGTATATTAACTAGGTTTTCTTTGTTGTAAAACTTAATCTTATTTCATACAAAATAAGTACACATACAATCATTATTACTCTTATGCTCACAAATGCCATTAAAACACATAGTTAAAGTTTAAAAATAAAATTTGAAATATGATCTATAACGTAGTGCTTTGTTTCTGAACTGTAAGTATATGTTTATGTAATATAGCGTGACATGTGACAAGGGGGAGGAGGGGTATGGTGAAGTGTGACACTTTGTGACAAAGGGAGGGAGGGGGGTCAAAAATATTGAAAAAAGTGTGACATCATTTATGGACATCCCTCAAGGTAGATTCCTTTACGTTAATATTATAAAAGTAATAAAATATTGCATATTGATCAATACAGACATAGCCAATAACTTTATTGTGTCCACACAATAGGATATACGATTATTAGGGTGTCCCAAAAAAATGAAAGTCGTTTGTTTTTTTCGCATACCCTCTTATTTTTTCCTTTTATGTCAAAACAATTATAAATAATGTTTCATGCAATTTGAACCACAGTAACCCGTGCCGGCTTGCATCTAAACGTGTCAATCAGTACTTGTGTACTTAAGACAGCGAACGCTGGCACGTATGTTTTGCGGAGCACAAAGCAGCTGCAAATGGTAAAGTGTTGTGGTAGTAAGTGTTTGTATAATTTTTAATCAGTGAACAGAACATGGCAGTCTAATTTCGTAGTTCTAAAAAAGTGATATTTTTAATAGGGAACATAAAACATCAAATAAGAGGGGTTCAAAACTTCCCTCTAATGGACAAGTTCTCGCAGTTTTGTTTTACAATATTCAAGAAGTGAATTTAACTGTTAACGAAAGTGCAAATCTCGCTATTCGCGAATGTATTTTGGGAAAAGGCACGCATATCTACCAAATTGTGTGAGGAAACTTGTTAACTTGTATCAAATTTGGGGAGACTTACAAAAAAAATGCAAAAAATTACAAGACGTATTAAAGCGGCGACAACAAGAATTTGTAAGTAATTTATGCAATTTGCTCGACATTGCACACGCTGACGCACTTCAGTTAATGAAAATAGAGGAAGATAGGATGTCCTTGCAGCGCCAAAAAGAGCCTGGGCGACCCGGTCATTTGGGTGGAGTGGATAAAAAACTGGACAAAGAGGAAAGGACGCGACTTCGAGCTGACAGAGAAGAAATCGGCGAATCAAAGATTTTTCCGCTTCAACATCCTCGGCGTCATACGAACCATTGCAAGAAGATTTCTCTTCGAATTCTAGTGAAAATATGCATTCGGAAGATTTCCCAACACTGATCGAAAGCACAGAACCTGGGACAAGTAAATCAGTAATAAGGAAACATTTTATTACCCCAAAGTTAGTTGTTGCATTAGACAGGTGTCATTTAAGTATGGGAGATTCTGTGTTTAAACTTGAAGCTATTATTGATGCACTTGGATGTAACATTGACGAATTTCCGATAAGTAAGTCTTCAATTCAAAGAATCCGAACAGAAAAACGGAAGGAACGTGAGGAAAACATAAAAATTGATTTCCAAAACAAGGAACCTGATGTAGTGACCTTACATTAGGATGGCAAACCGTTGCCTGCTTTGAGTGCTCGAAAATCGAAAGAAGAACGTTTGCCTATAGTTATTTCATGTGCACTTAAAGAATAAATTGCTGTGCCGAGACTGAATAATTCTACAGGCAAAGAACAGACGCAGGCTTTTTGGAAGGCGATCTTAGATTGGAATCTCGAAGACAAAGTCCAAATTCTCTGTTGTGATACTACGGCTTTGAATACAGGTCTTTTTAATGGTGCTTGTGCGCTCCTCGAGCAAACATTTTACAGGGAAATGCTTTTTTCCGCTTGCCGCCATCATGTATACGAACTGGTATTAAAGTCCGAATTCGCAGTGAAAATTAAAACAAGTGACAACAAGCCCCGATATACCACTCTTTAAAAAGCTAAAAAATAATTGGAAAAATATAGATCTCACTAAAATACAGTGCTATACAGCAACAATGAAAGTGTTCTAAACCGTACCCGAACTTGAAAATTTGTTTGACTTTTACCGCGCTGAACTTAAAAATGTTATGGTCAGAGATGACTATCGAGAGTTGATCGAACTTTCTATCGTGTTTTTAGGTGGAGACGCAGAAAAAAATTTAAAAATCAGACCTCCGGGTGCCATGCACCAAGCTAGATAGATGGCCTAAGCGATTTACTCCCTAAAACTATCGTTATTTAGTTCTCAGCTGAAATTAAACACACAGGATAAGGAAGTACTGTTAGACATCTGCTTGTTTATCATGGTAATCTACGTTTAACCATGGCTTCAATTCATTTTGGCAGTTAAAGCACCGTACAAAGATTTGTGCTTTTTGAAATCTTTGAAAGCTTACGAAAATGTGAGTGAAAGTATCTAGAAAGCTGCTTTACAGAAATTTAGCCAACATTTATGGTATTTGGCTGACGAAATAGCAGTCTTGGCACTTTTTGATGATGATGTGGACGAAGAAACAACATTAAAAATGGTGGCAAATTTACATAGAGAAAATTTCTCAACCCATGAGAAAAGATACATGCTATTTAATTTTTTTTATAGAGAAAAGTATCAATGATTTCATGTCAGTCAAAAGCCAGTCATTGTTTTCTAGACTCAAAATTGATGATAGTTTTCTCAACGAGAGTCCCTTTTCATGGGCGAATAACGCTTCGTTTCTAGACGCTAAAAAGACGGTCTCAATGCTTAGAGCAGTGAATGATACAGCTGAAAGAGCGGAAATATGATGCAGGACTTTCATGATTTAATAACGGTTGAGGAGGAAGAAAAACAATTTTTACAAATTTTGTTACATTGCATATAAGAACACATGGAGATATATCCTGACTGAAAAAAGCAAGCATTGAAACGAAAATATGTACAGTAATGTTTCTTTTACTGTAATACGGTAATAAATATCTGCTTTGAATAAATTGGTGTCTTATGTACCACAGAAACATACATTTTACAATCTTTCCATAGTATTCCCCGTAGAATATTTCACGTTCAAGTTTGACCTAAAGTCGGCACGGGTTACCTTTATCTTATTGCAATAATACTTTTTATTTATGTTACTAAGGTGAAATAGAAAAAAAAAAATAGAGGGTATGCGTATTCGATTTTGCAAAAAAAAATTTTCCCATTGTATCTTGGGACACCCTAACGATTATATATCAGTAAGATACGATATACAGTACGATTCCTATACGATAGGACATATAATATAAAGGATGAGTATAGATTATAGATTCTGAAATTGTGACACGCGTTTCCAAGTTCCACCTGGTAGAGCATACTGATTTGGTGAGTTAACTTTTCAGCTCCGTTTTTTATTTAGAGTAAAAAGATGCTTTGATTTCCTTTTTGATTATAAATGAATATTAATTTTAAAAAATTTATTTTAGGTTGAGACAAAATGTTTTGGATAAAAATGGAGATATAAAAAATTTTTCTCCCGAAAAGGGTTTGCAGGAGACGAAAATTTAAAAAATCAAACAGGTGAAATTTCACATTAAATCAAAAACATTTCATTTGAAACTGGATTTTGCAGAAATCAACTTTGCGGACAAAACTATAATTCATATATATATAAAATGATTTTTTTGAGTATGTATGTATGTATGTATGTTTGTTTATTTGTTCTTTATGCACGCCCAGATCGTCTGACTTACCGGGACCAAATTTGGCACAGTGATGGATTAGAACAAGAGGGAGCTATCGCCGTAAATTTTAAAATTCGAATTAGATTTTTATTTATTCAATTTTAAGTGATAAATTCGGGCCTTTTTTGCCTATTTTCTTTTTACTCCATTATATTAAATACGCGCAAGAAGAAAAGTTATGCTTAAGGTGTTTTAACTTATCAGTTCTTGCATTTTATATTGTGTTTATTAATTTCTCTTTATATATTATCCTTTTTGAGCCGTATTAAAAGAAGTTGGTTCTTGCATTTTCCCCCCAATATTATTCTTTATTTTTCTATTTATTTCTTTTCATATATTATTCTATTTCAGCCGTATTAAAGGAAGTTGGTTGGAATAAAAAGTTTTATTTTTTCTTTTGCAAACTGTTTTCTGCGCTCGAGACGAAATATTATGCTAAGGTTTAATTTATAAACATCAGAAAAAATCGTTTTCTTGCATTTTTTCTTTCTCTCTCTCTCTTTTTTGGAATTTGATATTTTATTTTGCAACATGTATTTTCATTAAGATTTTTGTTTTCAAAAGATTTTTTAAAGTTTATATTTTTAATCAGCAATACGTGGAAAAATCTGTATAGTAAAATTGTTCATATTAAAGTTGTATTAGTTATTATACTGTATGTTGTTTAAAAATATAGAACAAATTTTCTTATTCCAAACTTCTCGCGCTTTCATTCAAACCATAAAAAACTAGAATTGAATGTTTTGATTCAACAAGAAAGGATACAAATGAGATTTACGTTTGTTGGGGAAAGTTAGTGACAATAGTTGCAGGGGAAAAAACGGAGGCGGGCATATGAAAAAATATAGATCCCGATCAAAGCCGGATTATCAACTATAAGATAATAAAAAGGCTAGATTTGAAAATTTTAATTCAACAAGAAAGGATTCAAAGGATATTTATGTTTGTTGCAGAAAAATATTGACAATTTTTGTAGGGAAAAAAAAAGAAAGAAAACGAAGGCAGGGATTTGAAAAAATATGGATCCCGAGCAACGCCGGGTTATGATTCAGTGTGCGTATAAAATGGCCTTCCTCTTTGTTATCATGGGGTAATATTCTGCTTCACTGCAAATGAACCAAGAATAAAGATTATAAAGCTGGATAAGTCTTTAAATGTATTTGTATAATGATCTCTTTACTTAAATGTCTTTATCAGGTCAAGTTTGAAGTACATACTTGGTGATAAATGACATTAAAAACAGATTACGTTGTGAAAGCAATCCCAAACAAATGTCAATTGCCAAAAGATTTTCTTAGTTCTATTATAGGAAGAGCGAAAGTTATACTAGAATTTCTGGAATAATTCGAGTGAATCATTCAACTAGAGAAGCAGGTGAACTGTATTATCGATATACACTTTTCAAATTTTAAATCGTAATCTTTTCCACTTCGTTTTCGATTTATAATTCATATTCGCATTTTAAAACACGGAAATGTTTTTAAAAGAAAATTAATTTATAGATATTATTTGTCAATACAATACATTAAAAGGAGAAAAATTTACAATTCAGTGCTGTTTTCACGCAGCTTTTAGTTTTACTTTTAAATAAATAAAAACGCGGAAAGTTTTAATGTGGAAGAAAAACTTGTAGTTAGTTTAAGAAATACTCAGATTAAGAAGAATACTCAGATTAAGAATGCTCAGAAACTGAGATTAAGAAGAAAGATTTTCTAAATCCTTTCATTAATTTAAATATCATTCATATTTCAATGTAAGAATTAACCATCAACAAAATTCTTAAATAAATTTCTTCATTAAACGAAGTTATTCTAATTTGCGGTTTAAAAATGTTCAATTCCCGTTAATTTCAAATCACCTTTACCAATGAAAATGCTACTTGCCTTTATAAAAATTCTAACAGATTGCTCTAAATTGAATATTGCATATAACCAAATTCGATTTGTTGATTTAATACAAATCAAAGACACAATATTTATCTTAATTTTACTAAATTATTTACATCATGCAATATTTTTATTGCATTATTGACAATCATTAAAGAAGTAATATCAACCAAATTAAATTGGGAGACCAGCTTTGCAGTAACCATCAATTTCTTTCATAAATCAAATGAGAAGAAAGAACTTGAATCAAGTTTTACAACTTGAGGCTTCATATTGATTTTTATTTGAAACATGCTATTGATACTGAAGCTCAAAAGTGAGCTGCGGATAGCCTTGTTCACTTAATATTTACGTTAGAGTATGCAGAATTTATTGCTGCTATCAAGACAATGCGTGTTTAGACGACAGGTTAACTTATTTTTGTACGGATGAACATCACAATATATTTTCATATCCTCTTGAGACCCCGCGTCCATTTTAATGGACATTGTCAAGTATTCTGTAAGTGTCGCATAATTTTGTTGAAAACTCTGCATGTTATAAGCAAAAAATATGCTTGAAAATTTGGGATTTTTTAAAGAAACCTTTATATTTTCTCGAATATTCTTGCTATTTTTACGAAAGTACATGTTAGTATTATGTAAATCAAACAAAACCATTGATTAAGGTTTCAAATCATTATCAGCTTTGAAACGGAGTGGGCAAAATACCTTTTCGTCTTCCTCACTTTCTGGTCGCCCCCCTGAATGCCCTCGTGACCAAATCTTTGCTGTAAAATGTGAGTTGCATATTCCACGATTCTCTGCAACTGATTGCAAACCATTGTATACATATTAAGTCCTAATTATTCGCATCTTAAAAATCGTCCTTAACATTTGGCCATCAGTGTATACCGGGAATGTCAGCCTGACGGAAGAAAATGCAAAAATCTGCTAATGGCGTCTAATATAAGAAAAGTGGAGTTTTTGTTCAAACTTTGCCGCTTATTTGCTAAAAAAGAACTGCTTATATTTCTTTCGTAGCTTGGAATATTAAAGATCTGTCGTTTTAAGAGAATTGTTACAAATTCGTGCAAATACATTTCGAAGAAGTTCTGATGGATTCGAGAGAATGCGTTGCTGATTTACCTTTTGAATCTTTGTTAAGATTCTTGAGAGAAAGGAATTCGAATGTGACTAATGAAAATACAATCTAAAAAGCCATTGTGATGTGGTCAGAAACGGAAACACTAGAGAGATTATGTTTTGTTTCTCATCTGCTTTCAGTTGTAAATTTAGAGCTGATGAGGATCTAGAGCGGGAATCCTTAATCATCCCATCATAAAATATAATCTCTTTTGCAATGAATTGAATATTGGAATAATTAAAGAGTCACACATATCAAATTGTGATATCTTGTTGAAACACTCTCGTAGAAGTCTGAATTTCATTCCAGACATTTTTCAATCATCGTATACCTTTAAATTTGAACTTTATCAACTACTACAATATATCCAAAGGAAGTCCTTCTACCGAATTGTATCTAACTTATGATGATAAGCTGGTTATTTGGAGACAAGTTGACTACATCGACTTTTGGCCGGATTCCCTTATCCAAGTGACGAAAAGAATCGACATGTTCAGTTCTTTGGGAAATCACAGCCTCGCATTCGACGCCCTGAGTAGTTTCTTGATTCAAATAAGCCCCAGTCCATTTCCTCGATTTCTTTTTCACGTTGTTGTCGTAGGCGAATCCATACATGCAGTAGGTGGAGCAACAGAACGCGATGAAAGCGCTTCCTTGTTAGAATGTTACGATCCATTCTTTGACTCATGGGAGATCATAAGACACATGATTCCAATAATTTCATGGGAAGTAATTACCATGGACTCATTTATTTATGCCATCGGTAAGAATGCAACTACAAATCTTCCGTCGATGATGGAACAGGTTTATGATTCAAACACTTCCAAGTGGAGCTCTATAAATGCTCCAAAAGTATATCGTCAAGAGTTCGTAGTAGCCACATTTGGAGGTCAGCTGTATGTAATAGGAGGACATAGTCCTTTCAATTGCCTCAAAAGCGTCGAAATATATGAATCTACCAGCGATACTTGGATGGATCTACCAGATTTGCCATTTAGTTACGTCCTTCCTAAAGCTGTTGTCCTTGATGGTAAAGTACTTGTTTATGAAGGCCTCTTTAAGGGGGAGCGTTATTATGATACTATTCATCCTCCAGTTTACTTTGATGAGGAAAGACAGATTTTGGTAACTGTGGAGCCAGATACTCCTCTAATGGATATTCACTTGTAGCAGTTCTGCCATTTGGAAGGTTCTGACTTGCTGAAAGAATTGGCTTGGCCACCAATAACAGATGTCCTGGGATTTCGTGGACCAATAGTTTCTTATGCAAAGTTTTAAATAATTGAATTAAAGACATTTTTATTTGAAAGATTTATGGTTATTTAAATTAAAGATATGCTTTTTAAAATTTGAGTCTTTATTATTTTGAATTTTATATTGATCGATTAAATAAATAATTTAACGTCGCAGCTGAGATTGGAAAGAAGATTGGTTGTTATAGGATCTTGATTTTGAGCCATAAGACAACGGCATTCTTAAACACGTATTTAAATTTCATGCCTCATTTGCACTAGAAACTTTTAGATAATTGAAATTAAAAAGTTACTCTCAATATCTACCAGCATATAATGTGATTTTCAATTCCTACGACATTTTATGAGGGATAAACCAATATTCTGAACTTTAATTTTCAACCTAAAGTAAGTTTACTGCAGATGCAGCTTCGAACTAAAAGCTGTTTACTATCAATGAAAATGTTTCAACTTTTTACTATGTCCTTGTATGAATTAAGCTTGATAATTCTAGAAGCAAAAGTCAATGAACTTTAAAACATTCGACGGAAGTCTTTTTAATTTGAATATAGAACGAAAACATTACCTAAGGAAAGCATACAGTATAAATGAATATGACCCTCGTGAAGCGTTGACTGACTTAGTTAGTATTAGTTCATAGTTTACTTTGTATAATTGAGATCGAGTATGTCATTAAGGTGACAGACATCGTGCTTACAAATATATTTTAATGAAGAAAAAACTAAATGAAAAAAGTAAAAAATTCAACACAATAATTTAATTCCTACATTTTTGATTTAAAGTAAATAAGTTAATTAATTTTAATTACACTTTAAGTTCAAATTTAATTTTTCTAATATTTTCCCTTTATTTCTTACCTTCGTTCATGAAGATTTACACAACTGCGGGTTAATAGTAAATACTGTGCAATGCTTGATTAAAATAAGCAAGCATTTAGGGAATTATTTTCGAATTCATTCATGAAACAAATTTTTTGGTATAACTAAAATAAAAATAAGCGTAATCGAATGTTATTCATTAATATTCTTAAATTTATTTAAAATTAAAATCCACCCTTCTCTTTTTTTTGTTTCCATGAAAAGATTATTAATTTTTATCTTGAGGTTCGTGTGACGACCTCAAAACTTTTACCCTTTGAAATCATTTCAAATGCGTAATACCTCTCCTGATTAATCAAATATTTAGCTTCTTTCACATCGAAAATCAGAGTTCAGTCTCTGAAATAAACATAAGAGATCTAGCCTAGCTGTATAAAGAAATGAATAATTTATAATATTATATCTGTTTATAGGTGTGATATACGATATTTTGAAATATGAATACTAATAATATTATTTCAGAAATTGTATTCATTAGGCTGTTTTATTTTAAAGCTTCTTGTACAACGAGTCTAAATCGGATCGGGCAAAATAATATTCCAGAAATTTTCTCAGCTCTTTCTTCTTTCAGTTCTTCAAAAGTTGCAAACAGAAACTGCTGAAAACATCACTCAAGTTTAATTATGATCAACAGCTATTTAAATTAATTTTTAATTTAATTTAATTAATCTTTGTTTTCTTGTTTATTTCAAAATCTGGTCAGTAATATTTTTTCTTGCACGTAAAGCCACCACAAAGAATCACCTTTTCGAACAATTGCTGACTATAAGGACATAAGGACAGCAGGCAGAGGAGATTACACTAGGTGCAATACTGCACCTAATATGATCTCTAATAGAATAAACACTGCAAACAGGAGAATATTATCTCTGGAGTCAGGGGTGTGTCGTAATGTAAAGTAAAGTAGAGCAAGCACGCAAGAAAGAGCTCAAAAGTTACTGTTCATAGGGACACCGAACTGTGAACTAAGTAGTGGTGCTTGAACTCTTCACTTTCCAAAAAGAATATTGCATCAGATTGTTGATGATTGATTTAAATATCGTGTTCCAAATTTATTATCTATAATATAAAAACCCAGAGATCTCTGCAACGCAAGGCAGAGTTAAAAATATCCCCGCCCCTTTGGCCTGCTTCATTATCGGACACGCAAATCACAATTTCAGTTTTTGCGTCAAACAACTCAGACAGGTTTTATGGGCAAAATTAAATTAAACGACAGAAAGCACATAGTGAAAGACGTCACATCCAGATTGTGTTCTTTTAGAATATATGATCAAAACTAACTACATGAGCATGTTAGATGAACATCCCGTTTTATTGTTATAGGAAGTTTGCTTTTTTGGATTGTCCATGGACACATGATGAGGACGACACATCAGCCAGCAGTCCCCTTCTCCGAAATTCCAAACCACATCAACGGGATAACTTTAGACAAAAGATTTTAACTCATAACTAGCAGTGGCATAGCAAGGGCAAGTGGCGCCGAGTCATAATGTGATTTTTTCGCCCCCTCCCCTTAACATCACCAGTGATTTAGTTTGTGTAAATGGCGCCCCGGGCCATGGTATTTTTTCGTTCCTCATCGTATTTGATTTTAAAAAGTGACATAAACGCAGTAACGTTCTGTCACCAAGGCCAGTGGAGTAGCGAGAGAAAGTGACACCCGGAAAATATGATTTTTTTTTATCCCGGTCATCATCAGTGGTTTAACAAGCTTAAATTGCCCTTTTATTATATTTTGCTTTAAAAATGGAATAAATGCAGCTAAGGTTTGACTCTATGGCACCCCCTAAAACTGGCGCCCAGGCCATCTATACTAGGGTGGGCCGAAAAACACCTTTTTTCGAAATCGCTATTCTAATAGCGCGGAAAGGGTTCTGGGTTCAATAAACACGGTGTAAAATATTTTTTTGATTGGATAATATCTTCTGCCACCGCATCGCACTTGGATTTTGGAAATTTGGGTAAAAATTGCAATTTTTACTCGGTGTAGGAAATATAATTATTTTTCAATATTGCTATTCTAATAGTGCGGAAGAGGTGCCCACTGGGTTCAATAAGAAAGGTGTAAAATATTTTTTCGATAGAATAATATCTTCTGTTCCCGCATCGCAATTGAAATTTTGCAATTTTTGAAAAAAAGTGCACTTTTTTATGTGTTATAGAAACCATATATTTTTTATGTGTTATCAAACATGAAAAATAGATGAGTACAAACACTGTTTATTGTTGTATTGTATTGTACAATTGGTTATATTACCTGAAAATTATTAAATAATTGCTGAGTCATAATATATTAATATAATATTTATTAAGGATATTGTACCCATAAAATGTTATGACATGCCAATACGAAAAGTTTACTGGCACTTAATCAGCAGGAAGAGGCTTGAAATCAGCCTTATTGTCGAATTCAGGCATCGGGAAAAGAATGTGGATCTAATGAACCCGTCTCTATTTTGAAACCCATAGACCTTAATGGATGCTTCTGTCACTAACTTGGCACACCGTTCCACTGCCTGTGTGTCAGATGGGAAGTGAACGAAGTCCCATTCTGGATTTTTCTTATCACGCACAATGGAACTAAATAAGGCAGTGTATATATTACGGAGGATTGGTAGGGAAGTAATGGTAATTGAAGACCAGTCAATCATTTCTTTATAGTCAGCTGCTTCAAAATTAAGTTATGGTGGAGAAAGACACGTACTGACTTTACATTGGAAGATGACTCTCTAGACTTAATTATACGTCGTGCAGCAAGTTCTCTGATGCACTCTCTTTCATACTTCAACATACATAGCAAGATATTCTCAGGATGAGCAAAGAACGAATTTCTACAAATTACTCCATCAACGACGTCCTTGAGATCTTGAGATAAATACCTGGATCTAGAAATAGTATTCCACACATGCTTAGTAGGGTGGGCCGAAAAACACTTTTTTTCGAAATCGCTATTCTAATAGTGCGTAAAGGGTTCTCTCTGGGTTCAATAAACACGGTGTAAAATATTTTTTTGATTGGATAATATCTTCTGCCCCCGCATCGCACTTGGATTTTAGAAATTTGGGTGAAAAACGGCAATTTTTCTCGGCGTAGGAAATATATTTATTTTTCAATATTGATATCCTAATAGTGCGGAAGAGGTGCCCATTGACTTTAATAAGAAAGGTGTAAAATATACTTTTTCGATCAAATAATAACTTCTATTCCCGCATCGCAATTGAAATTTTGCAATTTTTGAAGAAAAGTGCACTTTTTTATGTGTTATAGAAATAAATCAAACATGAAAAATAGATGGGTGCAAACACTGTTTATTGCTGTATTGTATTGTACAATTGATTATATTGCCTGCAAATTATTAAATAATAGCCGAGTCACAATATATTAATATAATATTTGTTTAGAATGTTGTAACCATAGAATGTTATGGCATGCCAATACCAAAAGTTTACTTACACTTAATCAGCAGGAAGAGGCTTGATATCAGCCTTATTGTCGAATTCAGGCATCGGGAAAAGAATGTGGTTCTAATGAGCCCGTCTCTATTTTGAAACCCATAAACCTTAGCGGATGCGTCTGTCACTAACTTGACACACTGTTCCACTGACTGTGTGTGACATGGAAAGTGAACAAGTCCCATTCTGGATTTTTCTTATCACGCGCAATGTAAATAAATACGGCAGTGGATATATCACGAAGGATTGGTAGAGAAGTAATAGTAATTGAACCGAATTACACGGGATTTCCATCCGGTATTAACAGATGTGCCGTTACAGTCAATTGGCAGAAGCTGAGAAAGATCGTGTGTGATCCCTTCAAAATATCCTATAATAGTCGCGGAAATCTGTTTTACGGTGCCAAATGATGGGCTCAAATGAGTAATGTAAATTAAACCCTGTTCTTCAATAAGAGATAAATGTTCATCTTTTGTTTTTCTCGTGTATCTTTAGTATTTACTTTTTCCTCTATCAATGTAGAATCTTTACGACCATCGAAATACAGCCCCTTCAACGGTAATACCTGAGTTTCACTTAAAGCTTGAAACTTTAAGCCTTTTCTCTTTGCATCTTGTTATTGTCAACCACCAAATCCGAGTTATTGCTAGTTATGGGACCGACATCGTGAAGAACATTTGAAGCAATTGCAGCCACAGCCCGGTCCGAGACTCCAAACCTGTAGCCAACCACAGCATTGAAAGGAGGCCAAGTCGCATTTGTGATGATTTAGATACAAACGGAGTAAATTGTTTGTACTTAGTAAGAGAGATTAAACGGTTCGATGTCGATGGTTTGTAAGTGTCCAGATTTAAATCTACCTCAGATATATCTGAAGAACAATCCTTTTCTTCATCTTCATAATCTACATACCTGCGTTAGGAGTTGTTTGTGATGATTTAAATATAAATTGTGAGCCTGTCTATCAGCACTATTAGCAATATTCTGAAGTCATTTTGTTTTATTAATGTCAAGCGAGCCGATGTAAAGAAGTCTCGTTGTCAGTTGATCTTTCAGGAAATTATGCTCATTTCAAGGTAATTTTTTAGTACGTTCGCATTTGCAATCTTCGGTTATTAATATTCGGTTAAAGTTATTTGACATTGCGGTCGCAAAAGTAATACATTTGCCGACCGCAATGTCAAATAACTTTGTGCATGCTTCTTGTCGAAATGCTTTGATCTTTGTTTGGAAAGCCTAACTGGTATTATATCTTTTTTAAGACTTCTTAAAATTGGTATATTTTCCATGGTAGGTATGGATCATTTGCAGTACTCGAGAATGGGTCACAATGGGAATGGCAGTGCTTGCTTTTGCTCATACAGACTCAATTTTAGTTGCAATATTTTCCGCAATTCTCGAGAAACTGGGTTCTTTGTTCCCAGTTTTGGGTGCAAGATTTAATCCCTCAAAGAAGCAGCAACGTAGCATATATTCGTATGTAGGAAGATTTATTTGAGAGATATCTTCGGAACTTCCAAATATTGGGCATTTAAATTTGTTCTACTTACTCTTTTTTGATGTAATGTCTATTAACAAATCAATCAAACCAAAAGAACGAAGAACCTAATTTAAAAACTCACACACAATTCCGATTTCGTAGTGCGAACTAGTAGCAAAAGGCACAACGAGGTCTTTTCCCAAGCCGCGCGCTCACACAGGTAAACCCACCAAATGACTCAGTAGCACCACAAGACACGACAATACGGAGAATGAAATTCCCAGACCACTGCGAACAAGTGCGGAGGAATGTGAACCTCCCCTCCGTTCACTTCCTGTATGAAAAGACGAAAAAAGGGCATTTTTCTTCAAAAATTGTAAAATTTCAATTGCGATGCGGAATCAGAAGTTATTATTCGATCGAAAAATATTTTTACACCTTTCTTATTAAACTCAGTGGGCACCTCTTCCGCACTATTAGAATAGCAATATTGAAAAATAATTACATTTCCTACGCTGAGTAAAAATTGCCAATTTTTACCCAAATTTCCAAAATCCAAGTGGAAGGAAAAGCAAGCAATAAATCATTTCCGATTCGATAAAATTTTGGATGACACAGGATCGAATTCTTTATGAAAGTTTTAACATGTGCTCTACATGATGAAAAAATTTCTTTTATTTTAAATTTATTTAGTTTCTAAATGTGTACAGTTTCATCGTCAATCGCCTCGTTGAGATTCCTTTTTACTCTTTTTATCGAAAAATATATCTTAAAAAGTTTTTTCTTATGCTTAATAACACTCCATGAAATATTAATCTCACGAATTAAGAATAAGTTGAATTTTGTTACACTAGTAAACTTGGAGTCACACGAAAAGAGATAAAGTAACTTGCACTTTCCTTACACCTGTAAAAAATGTTATCTTCATTTCAATTGATACTTGTCAACATTTTTTGCCAATCGCGTTGTATATTTTAGTTGATAATCAGCTAGAACTGCTTCAAAATTTCATCAATCAGAAACAGCCTGAGTAATACAATAAAACTTTGAAACATATATAAGGTGATATGAATTTCGATGTGTATGTTTCTCGCTTTTTTAGGAAATCTACAGAAGATTTTTATCTCTCAGTCAAAGATGAATTCTTTCGTGTAAGTATAATATTTTTCTATTTAACTTTATTTATTCTTAATGAAATGAATCTCTTACTGTTTGAATATTTATGGTTCAAAGCACAATATCTTATAATCTTTCAAATGTTTTGAATTATGTTGATATTATTAATAAGCGAAGAATGAAAGTTTGCTACGACACTAAAACTGTGGCAGTTATTTTATCATTAGATTAATAGAATAAAAAATTTGATCTGAAAAAAAATTTCGATTCCAGTAATACTAAAAAAAATTATTGAAAAATTTAATGATTAAATTATAATTCAGAATTTTCTTCATTTCTCAATCGCACTAGCACACTTAACCGACTTATTTTTTACACCCAGATGCTTGGTTGATACATTTATGTATGCCATAATTCTCATTTTTCCAGCGAATTCTTCATTGCTTAAATTAAATTCGTCTCGAGATCTTTCATTGTTTTGACTACTTATGATTATTTAATTTATTCATTCTTTGCTGCAAACCCCTTTAGAATGCTGAATTAGAAAAATACATTCAATATTACATTCCGCCTAAATGGGAATTCCCTTTTTTACGTTATTGCTGTCCTGATACTGTAAGACTCGTGTCTCTTCTGTAGCAGTCTCATTGAAAGGAAGTCGTTGTAATGATTGTTATGTCGAAATAAAATAGTTTTTTAAAGTTACAATTCAAGATTGGTTTCTAATTCTTCATTTTATATGTATTGTACATATTTCAAGATTTTTATAATGATATTCATAATGAATAATTTCACAATTTAACTAGCCACAATTATCTAACAAATTATTTTAACATGTTAATTATAACAATATTGTAATTAATATGCCGTAACTGATTATTATATTTGAATATTTAATACTGAGACATATATAATTGAAGGAAATAGGGCTTGGTTTCGATTTTGAGGCCAAATTCAGTAAGTTTGAGGTGGTAGAATTCTGCAAATATTTCCAACTGAGTTAGGAATCTTTCGAAAACTTATAACTTTAACATTAAATGATCAGTCGTTGAGATTATGAAATTAAAATAATAATTATAATAAATAATTGTAATGTAAATAAGTTTTGCGGATTTTATGTATTTATGTACCTATTTGTCGACTAAAACACATGTTGGCTAAGTTGTATAGCCTCCTTCCTCAAATATTTAACTCTAAAAATCGAATTAGAAATAATAAATATTTGTTTATTAAATAAGCAGATGAAAATCTGGAACAAAGAATTTTTCAACTAGTTTGATAATTCTTAAAGATATACAAAAAAAACCCTGTAAATAACTGAAATAATTTTTCATTTAGGAATTATATTTAATGAGGAGGAATTATAAATTCAATAAATACGAATGCTTATATGCAGTCACTTTGCTTTCAGTTGATATTATTCAATACAGAATGTTCCGTTTAATTGCTTTAAGAAATTGAAAGGTTTAAAATTCAAGTGCTTTAATATTTTCACTTTGCAGGTTGACATCAGTTGTAGCTCTGCTACTCATCGCCTTCACATCTGCTTTACCAAGTAAGTTGCCACTGAAAAATTTTCTTTAGTACTAATAAGAACTTTAAACTCTTCATTGGATTAGCATAAGATACATATAAATCACGAAATATTCGTTACTTCAGAAAAAAAATGATAAGAAAGTGTTGGTTTATAGAAAAAGAACGGGCTGTGATTTTTACATACTTTTATTTAACTTGACTAGTTTCATGTTTATAAAGATAGAATTGCGTAATTGATTTTTCACTCCATTTCTGACGTGCCAGAGTTTTGAAATTTTGTACACTCGTGAGTTTCCGATGGCAATATAATATTTTAATATTTTCAGAACTTACTTATCAATTAATAGATTAATTTAATTACATTTTGATTCCATTCAAAGGGGCTCACCTAGTAGTGAATTTGAGAAATATATTGATTTCAAGAATCCAAAATATTTGTAATAATGCATTATGAATTAAAGACTAAAATCTGAAAATAATTAAAATAAGAAAATACTACTTTTTAGTACACTAATAACAGCGTCGAGTTAAAAGCTGTTCTTGTTAAATTTATTTATAATTAATTAAAATGATTGCTATTTTGATTTTCAATAAGTGAATAATGCTATAAATTATTATATGGATATTATATATCATATTATGAATATTATATATCACACATGGCAATGAAAACTAAAAGAAAAAAATTATCCTGATTATCTCTAATATATTAAGAAGGCCAAATCTGAACAGTTCTTAATAATATATATCTCATCTACTCTTGCTGATATAAAGTGTGCATATTTTGTGAATACGTATACTTGTAATTTTTAGTATAAAGGGTTTTATCAGACTAAAATAAATGCTAACAAAAAGCGAAACAAAACATTTTTTCTCTTAATATTAATAGGCTGAGTGTTTCTTGTTAAACTTAATTTAATGGAAAAACTTGATTACAAAAATAATTTTGTTCAATCTTAAAATAGATTGTGAGCATTAGCAATATCAAACTAATAACGATATAAACTAATCTTTTGCTACTTGCAATATTTATTCAAATAGTGTATAATTATTGAAACATTAAGCAATGATGTTAAACATGTAATATTGCAAGAATAACGCTGCAACATTTGATGAAAAGTAATGCAATGTGTGTATTATTATTAGTTCTAATGATTTTTGAACTGAAACAACTGCAATGCATTTTTGTAGACTTTTTTACTTTTATCTCAAAGCAGAATTAAATAATACAAAGCAAATCCTTTACACAATGAGATATCATCAAACGCCAGTCGCACTTAAATTGAAGTAGTTATAAAGGAAATATTTTCTGAAACAAATACTGTAAAAGTAATCGTTTTGAAAAAACAACAAAAAGAATTTAACAGAAAAGGAATCGGGTTCGTTTTAATTTCCTCTGAAATAAATTTTATTGCTTAACACACTTATCATAATGGTGGAATTATTTAAGAAACACCAGCTTTTCGAATGCAATTATATTCATAATTTTCAGATAAAATCTCAATCAAGTTTCTAATGACAGGCAATGAACTTATAAAGATTTTCTTACTCTTGTCTTCCAGATTCATTTGCTGCATCTCTGAAGAAGATTCCCGACACCACCCAACCCCAGAATACAATGATGGGAAAGAGCCTTGAGGATATGGGAATCGAAGTGTGCCCCGACAAACTCCACCTGTGTCCCGGAACAGCTGAGTGCTGTCAGAAGGAGGACGGCAAGTGGGGTTGCTGCCCCAAGACCGTTGCCACTATAGGTAGTTATCCAGTTACCTATCTTATTTTACATGCTTTTGAATGAATGACTCAGGAAAAGTGAATTTCGTCACAGATAAAATAATAAGTCATTTTTTCAGAGGTTAAACTTCTTGACCAAAATTTGCGAGTTAGAAAAAACTATGATTGAAATCAAAGTAAAAGCTAAGGAGTATAAATGATGCATGAATGCAAGTCTATTTAGATGAAATTGTGTTAGAAAGCAGTGATCGAGAGAGGAAAGCATGAGTGTTGCGTGCGTCCATACCGTTAAGGATATATTTTATCCCCATTATTCAAATATGAAATATTATCTCTTTACCTACAATGCGATTAATCAGTAGAACTGCATCAAGACAAAGTAAGCAGCCACACATCCCAATCCACTGTCAATTTTTTGGAAAAAATGGAACAAGGGTATTAAGACTTTATCATTCACTGATATTCCTGCTAAATCACTTGATGTATATATCACCCATGCATTTTTGAGCTTTTGTACTTTTAAAAAACGCAATATCCAAACGTCGACCTACAATCGTTTGTGGCCTTTGGAAAACTCTTCATTTTATCACAGATAAAATAAGACATTTTTTTAAAAGTTAAACTTCTTGAGGGAAGGTTGTGAGATAGAAAAAAAATTCCTGTTGGTAAGCAGGAACTCGAAGGTAGATTCTTTATGTCGGATATTAAATGAAGGAACATTTCATCCTCTAATTTAAGAGTGAAGCTAAGGGGATAAAAGAGAATGTAACTAACTGATAAGAGTTTTCTAATAACGTTTCACATGCATAGGTTAAAAAGCTATCTAAGTAAGGGGAGGGGAAAGTTGGAAATCACTTTTCACTGAATTTATAGCGCTAAGGAGAAACGCTAAACCGCATGCATACAAGTTCATTTACATGCAGTTGCGTTAGGGAGCAGGGAGTCGGAGAGGGAAGCATGAGCGTTTCGTGCTTGCATATTTATACATCAAATTAATAATTGTTTAGTTTCCGTACATGAAACTAAAACTAAGTATTAGTTTCCGTTTTCCTGTGTATTTGTAAAATAGATTAAAATTTGTGCTAGTGTAATTTCTATCAATCCTCAATTAGATCTCGAATAGGTATTTAAAATGTACATGCAAACTAGTAAAAAATTCTTTATATTGCACTTTAGTTGCCATGACTAGTGAAATATCTGCTAGTTATAATTAAATTAAAAATAGTTTTTTGATATGCTGAATTTAATCTTTTTTATTATCGTTCTTTAAATCTGTCTAGCGCTTATGAAAATAAAAAAAGATAACTAAAGTGTTAGAAATTTTTTTAAAAAAGAGAAATATATCGTATGATTGACTGATAGCGCTGACTATAGAGGCTTCACTGCGGCTGTGTGTTTATGCAGTTCAGATACCTTCTTTTTTCCCAAGATATTCCATGGTTGCATGTACCAATAGATTCCTGTTGAAGAAATGGACTAAATTATGTAGATTTTAGGCGATGTTAAATATGCATTTTAGACAAGGAAAAGCGAATAATTAAAGTTGAGCATTTATAAGCTCCCAAATAAAGAAAAATACAATTGCTTTTAATTTTATTCCCCCTCCTCTTAATTCAACTAATACTAATAGAAATACGGACTGAAATATTTAACTATATTAATATCTACTATGGAAGTGAAATGGACATTCTTAATCTTCTGAGGACAATTTTTAAAGATAGCCATATTTTCATTTAGTTCAATCAGCGGAAGTGTTATCCTCGTAACTTTCTCACATACTTACAACATATAACTTGTTATAGGTTTCGTCTCATAGTATAAAAGAAATAATAGAATAAGCATTTTGAACATCATCCTGTTGGATAATTCGGTATAAAATTTGATACGTATCTATAAGTTAAAGATTAATATAATAATATTAATCTTCTGAGAATAATTTTTGAAGATAGTCATGTTTCCATTTAGTTCAATCAGCTGAAGTGTTCTCTTATATTTCTCAGGTACTTACAAAATATAACTTGTTATTTGTTACGTTTCGTAGTATAAAGGAAAGAACAGAATAAGCATTTTGAATGTCATACTGTTGGATAATTTGGTACAAAATTTGATACATATCTACATTTTTCGTTTCGAGATACATACATAATTTCATTCACCCAGTTGCGTTTTGAGTAACAGCATTCAAATGCAATCGACTCTTTGACAGATTTGCTACAGTATCAGATACAGATCTACAATTTTTGTATTAAGATCATATACAAAAATTCATTCATTTAGCTTGCTGTGTTTTGCAGTAATAGCACTTGTGTGCACATTCCCGTTGACTGATTTCGTCCAAAATTTGATAGAAATCTACAGTTTTGGTACAAAGACAACATACTACATTTTGTTTTGGGGTTATCGTGTCCACAGACAGACAGACATAATTCTAAAATGTTTTCTTTGGACTCGGGGACAACTAAAACGCTGAGATTCATAAAAATCTGTATGTCTTAATTTTTGAAGATTAC
Organism: Araneus ventricosus; assembly: GCA_013235015.1. Classification (NCBI taxonomy): domain Eukaryota; kingdom Metazoa; phylum Arthropoda; class Arachnida; order Araneae; family Araneidae; genus Araneus; species Araneus ventricosus. Next base: position 5,160,827 of record BGPR01000009.1, read on the forward strand.
AATATTTTCACTTTCTATATTTCGTACATGAGAAAGTGAAAGGAAGTCCTTAGTGTTGTTGGATTAGTAAATTTTGGCGTTTATCCTTTTAATCAGAGTTTATAAGAAATGATAATATTAATATAAACAAAAATAAATAAATAAATACATTATATGATGTTGAAATTCTAATAATAGTCGAAATTTTCTTTCAAACAATTCTTTATAGGTGAATGTTGCAATCAATTGGGATTCGTCTACATTTGCTGTACTGACCTCGTACCTAAATGTCATTGGTGGGGATGCTGGTGGTCATAAGGTCATTCAACTGAAATCTTTTCATAAATCTACTTAGCAGCAAAGTAGTTGTACAAGAATCACATCAGCCTGCAAGCTGTCAATAACTTGGCAGTTTGAAATGCAGATAATTTGTTTTGAATTTGATTCTGATTTACAATAAGTTCACGTTTAAGTAATAAAAGATTGAAAAGAATATTTTGTTTCTCTGTCTTTTGTATCCCTTTTTAATCCCTTATGAAGACAAAAACACACAAAAAAAGCATTCGTCTCTGTTGATGTTCAGCAGGATAAACAGTTTGACAAAAGATCATCAAATTTGGCAAAGGTATACATTGGACATTTAGAAGTGTAAAGTTTTTAAAATTGTTTAATTTACATTCATAATTAATTAGAAATTAAGCGAATATTCAGAGCAGCTTTCTTTTTCCTATGATTTTGAAACAATTTGTCACATGAAAGCGATTTTTATACCATCTTAAAACGTAAAAAGTGTTTTTGCCTAACAATGCAATTCTAGGAACAATGAATTTTTAGAAATTTATATTATTTTTTTACTAATTATTAATAATTTTAAAAGTATACTATTAAATATAGTCAGTAACAATGTTTTCCATTCTTGTTAATGAAATCTATTTTAATGTCTTTATTCTGTTTTATTAAGCAAGATTATTGAAAAGTTATTTTTTATCATTATAAATTTCTCCAGATAATAATGTAAAAATAGTCTAGCATAGTCTTGTACTCTAGCAACTATATATTAAAATTATTAATATTAATTGAATTTACAAGAAATTACAGCACAAGATTTAATGATTTAAGAAACTTTACTTTAGATGTAAAAATTTCTTGAATTTTAAATAACTTCAGAATGACACTAGGACAAAAGGCTATGAAATCGGGGACTAACCTGTAGTTTCTGATCTTTTTCTTTAAGCTAAATTATATTTAGATTTGTTTATACGATTAATTGGATTTGGATCTATTTAACATGCTAAACAAAATTACTATCTCTTAATACGGAGTGATGCTTATAAGAGAGGTCCTATAGGAATTAATTCAGTTATCTTACAATACTTTTATACTTTCTGCACACAAACTTCTGAAATATATCAGATATACTGACATATACTCTAAATGATAAATATCAGGTGGTATTATCAGGCAGGTACGGGATGGAGTAAAATGAAGTCATAAGGCTAAGTAGCTTAAATGATTGTACAGCTGGATTTAAGAGGATACGAAATAACAGAATGTGGGTGCGGAGACATGAAAAGGATTGACATTTTTAATTTCTGAAGTCAAAATAAGAAAAACATATTTATGTTTTATATTTAATAGAAAAATAGGATGTGAACCTTTAAATATCAGGAGTGTGTCCCCTCGACTTTCTTATGTGTTTGCTTATAAACGCTTTGTGTTTAGCTTTGATGTGTAATGAAGATAAACGAGTATTATTTTGAGACAATATCTCTCCCCGTTGAAGAATTTAATTGTACGAATTTGACTAATATGAGTTATACGAATAACGAGGATAACGGAGCATGTACAGAGTGGTCATAAATTATTGGAAACATTTAAAAAATTAATAAAAAAATAATAATGTTACAACTACGATTTTTCTTTAAATGAAACCGCATTTAATAAAAGTTTTTTTTCAGATAGGTAACGCTCGTTAGGCGGTGTAGGTGGTCGTAAATTATTGCACATTTCCCATTTTCGAGAGTCATTATCTGCAAAGATATTAAAGCTAAATGAAAAATAAAAGCATGCATTTGTAGGGAATTTTGGGCTCTTTAATTTGTTAAATCAATTGGAATTAGAAAACTGAATAGTTTTCGAGATATTGAAGAAAAACTAAAAAATGAAACCTGAAAACGCGCATTGGTTTCTGCTGATCGATAGCCATTGCGTATGGAAATCTCGCGCTGTAGCAAATTTAGAATACCATAATGGTACACCACCTATCTGAAAAAAAACCTTATATATTTTTTCTCTCATAAAAAAAAATGTTATTAGTTTTTCTTTTATAAATTTTTGAAATGGGTCCAATAATTTATGACCACCCTGTACTTCAAAGCAATATCTCTCCCAGTTCGACAACTTAGTATAATATTTGGAGCAGATCTAAAATTTTGATGTAAAGACCATATAACAAATTTACTTTAACTAGCTTGCTCCGTTCTTGAGTTATTGTATTCACATACTCACGTACAGATAGACGGATATACAGGTGGAAGACAAAATGCTGTGAACACTTTTGGATTAGCACATTTTTCCGAATATCTCCCTAGAGACTGCATAAATTTTCTTTGAACTTCGACAATGTAAGGAAAGTCTTGAACTCATATTTTTCAGTGAAGATTCGGTAACAAGGGCATTTTGAGGATCGAACAGAAATTGATAAAGAAGAAAATGATTTAGGCACCGTTTGACAAAAAGTTCATAATGATTTGCAGCTTTCATCAATGATCTTGTTTGATGTGCGCAATATTTACATGCATTTTAGTAAAAATAGCAAGAATATTTTTCGGTAAATGCTTTTTTTAAAAAATCCCAAATTATGAAATTATGAATTATGAAACTTACAGAATACGGACAATATGCCAAGAAAAGTATTATATTAGAATTCAAAGTAAATACTTTGAATATTCGAGAAAATATGAGAATTTGTAGTTTAACTGCACAAATGCGAAATATAGCACAATTTTCCTTTCATAATTTTGAAGCCTGATTTATAGGGCAACTTATAATAATATTTCATTTGAATACCATTAAGATTCAGAAAGGGATCGACATTGCAGCGAGGTAAATTTCTAAGAGAAGCTGAATGATCAGGGTTCTTGCACAAATTGATTTTTTTAAACTTAAATCTTCGAAAAGTTATTGTTGAATTTTAATTTAAACAATGTATTTAATTTATCAGTATGCATGGGTGTTTAGGATATTAAACTTTCATAAAATTCAATATTACTGTGCTATTTTTACGAAAATGCATGTAAATATTGCGCACGTATAAAAAAATACCATTGATGACAGTTGCAATTCATTATCATCTTTCTGTGAAACGCAGTGAGTCTAAATTATTTTCTTATTTCTCAATTTCATGCAGGTTCCCTAAATGCCCTAGTGACCGCATCTTCAGTTTAAAATGTGAGTTCAAAGCTATTCTTTACATGCTCGAAGTTCAAAGAAAATTTATCCAGCTTTTCAGGAAATATTCGAAAAAATGTGCAAATCCAAAAATGTTCACACTATTTGGTCACCCACCTGCACATATAGACAAAATTCAAAAAATGTTCTTTTTGGGCTAGGGGAAGTTTCTGGCAATTACAATACTTCCTCCCTGTATACTTTGTAAACGAGAAAGTAAAAATATAATATAATAATTAAGGTAAATAATAATGGCATATAATAAAGGCAAATATATAACTCAAAAGGAATTTTGATATTATAATCATTTTAAGCTTCAAAAGTAGTTGAAAGTGGAGCAAAATCACAAGAATGGTGAGAAGCTTTCTTGTTTAGTTTAGAAAGGAATGTCTGTGGAAACCGTTTTCAGTATAGGAAAGATGGTAGCAAAGAAAAAAAGAAAAAGGGAAAACATATTTGACTCTGTATTATTATTTTTACGGTCCATCTTCAAAATTTTCTCCTATTTTTTCTAATAATTATATTGCTTTTGTGGCCCACACAAAATCTATTTGGCCCATGTGAGACTTTTATTCTGACATGCAAGGTCTAAGATACCATAGAATTTCCCAAACATCTTACGACAATAAATAGTGTTATGAATCACCTGAAGATTCATATCAGTTTACTGAGTCAATAAGCAGGTTGGTCAATAATACTGACCAACAGTTAACCAGTTTTTCCAGCTCTCCAACCTCTGTCTTATTCTTGGTATTTGTCATATGTAAATATTCATTTGTTGACTATAACCACATGCTCATGTGCATGTTTTGCCTCAATTGTATATATATATATATAGGTATCTTGTGTCGTAATTCTTCAGTGTCTTTTCTAGTGTTCTAATATTTATTTCTGTGCCATAAGCAGATATATATTATTTCGCAGTCATAATTGCTGGGGGCTTGACTACTCATTCTATATAATTATCCTTGGTTAACCACAGAGAATTGGATGGAATAAAATTGTCTGTATACTACTCAAGATACGTGCATCAGACTTTCAGAATACATATAAACAACATAGTCACCGAGTATATAGTAGCATGACAGAGTACTTTTAGGCTAATCTCAACTAGGTAACCCCTAGAATTTTGCTTTTATTTAAAGTTGCAGGAAGTCAGTAAGCCGTACGAATATTTTAATATAGGACAATAATTTAGTTTTGTGATTTTTATTAGCCATGAAGAAATTAAAAAAAATTCGCAACAAAGAGAGATTTAAATTCTATTTTCAGCCCTTTTCTAATAATGATAAGTCAGATTCGCGTATATCGTAGAGAAAAATTTTGCCGCTGTAAGCTGGAGTGAAGTTATTAACCAATTCAAACTACGAAAATCGTGTTAACAATCGAGAACAACTCAAGTGTCTCTTAGGCTGGTATTTGAATAGAAATAAAAATAAATGGCTAATATAGAAGATGACATCTAAGTAGGAGGTCGAAGAAATAAAGAAACAGAGGAAATAAACTTAACACCACAGCATACCCCAGAACTCGGAGACTAAACGACTTCCTGTCTGTTGGATGAGAATGTATGGAACTTGATTGAAAAGCAAAAACAAATATCATGAGATATAAAATCACATACAAGGGAACATTGTGGAAAAACAATAAATTAAAAGTCTTCTCAGTATGTAGGGTCAGGGTATGTAAGTCAGGGCAAGATGGCGATGTTAACACTTATCCATTTTTAATGCATTCAGTTTTTTAAGGTAATTTTTTTCTTTGCATATGTTATTACATTGATTTTTTGTTGTGGTTTACTTAAATTGAGAAATTTTTCTTTTAATAATATCAAAGTTATTTTGCCATTTAAAATAAGCAGAGCAAAAGTGACAACTTGTCTTGTACCGGGACAAGATGACTTTGGCCACGGGCAGGATGAAAATTATGACAAAAGTTCAATGCATTTTTATTTTTAAAAAATTTAGGGCAGAGCACTATTTAATTAAACGTTTTTAGGTATTTTTTCCTAGATTAGTATTAATGAAAGGATTATCTTAGTTAAAATTTGAGCTCATAGAGAATAAATATCATTCAAAACCAGTATTTTTCATTTACAAAAATTAGGCACCAATTTTCCTCATTCAGAGTCTGAGTATTCCTCCAGACACAATGTGGGACATTTGCAACACTCTATTAAATCTTCTGATGGAAGATTTAATAGGACAAACAGCTCACCAGTTTAGGTATCGTCCGTCAAAAAGTATACGAACACTTCTTATAGCTGGAAATTTATAAATGATAAAATCAAGAAAAATACGCCATTTGATATAACAACTTGTCCTCTTTAAATCAACGTGAATCGTATTTTTAAAGCCGCCTTCATACTTATTATCATAATCAAATTTGCTATTAGCAACTGTCATTGCCGGCTCTGGTGTCTTCCTCGTCATCTGACCACGGTTCACATTTTCTACGTTCGTCTCACTATAGCCCTTGTATTGTTTCAAAGCGGGTTGTAAATGTGTTTTTTTTGTACCTGCATAATTACGTCTCTTAATGTTATATCTGAAGTGTGCTTTTTCAATAGCGTAAATTGACTGCAGAGTGACTTCGTGTGACGTCGCTCCTATAATAAATGTAGCTGCAGATGTCATTTAGAATTCAGTTGCTTAATATTTTAAACTGTGCTTTGACGTCATGTCCTTTTCACACCTACAGTATACACAATGGGTTCCAAAATTAAATTGGTTTGGCGTGTTTAACGTGTATCACGTGACTATGAATTGACTACATGAAAATTGTTATGAGAATAATTTTTTATAAACAAGTTTCTTTGTATGCACTTTTTACTTATATTTCCCATCTATTTCCTTTTTTATATTTTTCTGAACCTACTAAAAATTAAATCTCATTATTTTTTGAAAAAATCTGGTGACTCATTGCAACACTAGGTGATAATAGCCTAAAAGTTAAATAAGTTAATAAAATTTTAATTTAATTACATTAATTTTAACAACCACATTGGGAAATCCAGAAAGAGAAAAAATTAGAAAAAGATCAGAATATCGATGATGAACTCGATAAATATTTTGTTCCAGTATTTCAAAACCTTCGGCAAAAAATATTGTTATCAGTGTATTGTTAATTATTATCTGCAGCAATAGTTACTGAGCAGAGTATTCAAAAGGGGTTTCTTTCTTTTTTTTAAAGTATTTCTTTCTCTTTGAATTTCAACTTTGCAGGGGACCATTATTATCACTTTGGCCGAAGTGAAGGAGGAAATAAAGCAAGTGAAAGCAATCGAAATACGATGACAATTTTATAAAGGGTCGCATTTCGCTTCAAAATTATTCACACATACCTCTTTTCCTAAGCATTAAGAACACAGAAACTCCAGAACCAAAAGCTTTTGAACAAAATTAATTTGTAACCACTTTTGAATAACTCCGTGCTATTTCTGACATCCTATATTTGCATAATGATATTGTTTAATCCTTGTAATTATCTGGTGAAGTATTATTTCATCCAAGAATTTCTGAATTTATTAATTTCGATCCCAAAGGGGCCTTAAAAACTTATTTTGGGAATCTCAAAAACTGTTAGTTCGTGCTTCTCTTAAACACATCAACGTGAGTTATCGAAATTAGTAGAGAAAACTGTCTTATTTTCAATATTTTATTGCATTTCATCAGACAATGGAATAAATTAATTTTAATTTCATTCGTCATGAGATAATGTGTAATTAAATATATTACAAGTGCATTTGCATGTAATTAAATAAATGAATACAAACTGTTTTCCTATTAGGAATGTCAGAATTTTCAGAAATCTTAATTGAAATAACCGGAGGTTTTAAGAAATATCTATTACTATTATTTTTTCGTTCCTTTATCTCCTAAACTAACATTATATTTTCCAGCATTTCTGCTTTCAATATTATAGTATTACTCGAAGCTTTATTTTTCAGGTGAAAATCCTTTTTCACAAATCCCAATAAAACAGGTTGAAAAATATATTTTCAATATATCTATTTGTCAGTGTTTAAAAAAATATTTGCTAGTGAAAAACTGAAAAAAGTAGGGGAGACCGGAGCAGGTCCACACAATTTTTAAACTTTTATTTTTCTATTTTAAGGCTTTAAAGTATTTTATTTCACTTTAATTACCAATTAATTAGTTAGACTTTAAGGCATCTAGCGTATATTTTTAAATACTTTAAATTATTATATTTTTGTAATTATACCATTATCTTTACCATGATGTCGCCTGTGTGAACTTGCCCCATGACCGGGCAAGTTTACACACTGCCTGAAGCAAGCTTACACACCACCATAAATGATTAAACAGAAGGCTTACAGTGCTTAAAATACAGCAAATTAAATGCAAGAAACCTAGTTTATTTCAAAAAGTGCATAATAGATTATAAACAATTACGGTGAATCCTAATAGTTTTCAAAATCACTCTCACAATTTATACAAACAAAATATTTTGAATTGCCATTGGTAATACAGTCCTCATGAGCCCACCTCTTACATTTTGTGCATTGTACCCACTGTTCGCCAGGTCCTGATTCTTCGTATGGATTTAAACAGTAAATACAAAGACAATTTTCATCGTCATCAGAATAGAAAGTTTTCTTGGTTTTTTTTTTCTTTTTACGCTCAAAATTTCCCAAATTTTCTTTCAGAACAAGGTTTTTCTTATTTTTAAATTTTTACCCACACTGTTTTTTCATTATTATAATGTGTTCTAGTGGAGCTCACTGACTGAGACATAATATGATGGGCTGATGCTAATTTCCACTTTAGTGATTTCTCCCTCTATATTTTTAAAGCATTTTTAATAGGTGTATTTGTAAGAATTGATGTTTGCCCTTTTTCCTGTCTCTGTTACTTCTTTTCCTTGGCCCTGCGTTTTGAAATGGCCTCACATCTTCAGGTGTTGGGAATGACTTTGTAATGCAAGTGCGACTTGTGCCAGTTATAACAAAAAAAAAATGGCGATGGGGCAAGTTTACACACTGTGTAAACCTACCCCATGCACTGTGTGTAAACTTGTTCCATCGCCATTTTTTGTTATAATTCAGCATATAAGCTTTATTCATGATAAAAAAATCAACTAAATATCTTAAAATAACCACAAAAGAACAGCCTAAGAGGATAATCCATGATAAGTTATAATATTCAAATAGTACGAATTCTATTAAAGCCAATCAGTAAGGGTAAAAATTTACTAAAATGGTAAATATTAGAAAAAGTTGTCCACTTCACGATCCACTTTCAAGACTGACTTGCATGAGTATTAATGGAGGCCGAGAATCTTCTTCTGAAACGATATGTAGTGCTCCCCTACCAATGGTATGTGAAATATAAGCCTTGTGTAAACTTGCCCCGGTCTCCCCTAAGTTACAAGAAAATGCTTAAACATCCATTTCAATATTTTATCTTTTTAGCAATGGCTATCTCAAAGGGTTAAATTATTACTTTAAAATGTATTTTGATGAAAAATGTTTACTTTATCGTAGAAAAAACATATAAAGGGAAAGTATTGCTATAGTAAAAAAAAAATCAACTCCGAAATTTTGATGAATTTCAACGTTTTAGACCTCCTGAATCTGAAAACATTATTTTTGGAACCATGAAATAGGTGAGAAAATGAGTGTAGACGAATGAAATTTGGCATGATTGCACGAAGACCAAAATTGTTGAACTGTGTCAGATTTTAGGAGTACGTCTATGCAACAATTTTCTTGTAAATACATTACCTTAAAAATGCAATGAGCAAAATATCAATAACGCAAAAATCAATAATCTATGGTTTTATCAATTAGATTTGTCTCAAATTTAATATCAAATCCGGCTACAGATTGCCTGCTATCGGTCTGATTTCGTGTGTATGTGACATCTAAATTCACCCTATTGTGGACGTCGCTGGGAATATACTCCTTTGTTTTTAGACGACTTTATCCATTCTATTACTTTTATATACTACTGGAAACTATACTACGGGTATTAGAATTGACTAAAAATTTCTGATCATTTCAGGTGATACAGAGGCAGCCTCCTGAACTCTATCACCTAACTCTCCAAATTTTCCATTACTTTAAAGTATAGAAACTTCGTAAGATTTCACGGGTACAAGTCGTAATCTCTACTACATTATATTACAAAAAAGAATCCTATAAGCCTATTTAAATAATCTGGTAGGCAATAATATTAATACCAAGGGGAAAATCTCTCTGGACTAAGAATAAATTGTGTGTGTGTTTTGGCGCTCTACAGGCCAGACCGCTGGGCTGCGAAATTTGGCACAAACATACTTTGGAATGTGGGAATGGGCACCTCGGAGACCTTTTTTGAAATTTTAATTAAAATTGTAATTAATTAAAAATTAAGAGAAATTTTGGCGTGATTTCCTTAATAACTTTCAAAAATATTACAGAACAAAAATCATTTTTACACCATCTGAAAGCGCAAAAAATTACCCTTTCAATGCTATCAATTAAGTTGACATAAATTTCTTCTCTAATTTTAATGAATTTGAAAAAGTATTTTTTTTGGCATAATTTACAACAATACTTTTCATTGTTGCAATGCAATTCAAATCGTTTTCATTGTTTAAACAAATATTTATTTGCATTCCTCTTTTCCATTGTTGAAAGCTAAAGTAATATCTTAATGCTTAATGGTATGTTTTAATCAGCTTTTTCATCCAGCTAACATGCTGCTGGACGTAAAAAGTGTCGCGACATGTTAAAGTCAAAATCAAGTGCATATTTTGCAAGAGGAATAAGGGAGTGAAGTTGATGCTGACAACGGGCAATTATATGCTACATGACACATACAGTTTCTCGAATACATTACGGACGTTCATGCAGACACGAACAAAACAGGTCCAAGGCTACTGAAAGAACATGGGTTAATTTGAAATTTAAAATTACTTTGTTAAGGGAACTACGAATATCAATTTATACAAAAGAGATTCAGTTGAAATTATATTCCGGGGAACTAGCTGATCAGTTTTGGCACAGTGATGGATTAACCCAAGAGATAGCTAACGCCGTAAAAATTAATTTATAATTCGAATCAAATTTTTTTATTTAATTTTAAGTGGTATATTTGGGAATTTTTTGCATATTTTCGCGAATTTTCTGCATGTATTCTCAGTGGAGAACCATATATTTAAATTCTTGTAAAGTCCAGAATATAATCCCTTTTATAATAAGAGAAATTTAAAGCTACTGTGTAACTTTTCGGATTTTAAACTATTTTGTAAAATTTGCGGAAACGCCTTTCTTCTGCAAATATAATTCTTTTTTTTTCCTCAATTAATTTTTCACATAGGCGGGAGAAGAGAAGTCATGCATCCGGCAATTCTATGTATTAGTTCTTGCATTTTTTTCTCTTTTTCTGATGTTTTTATTTTGCGAAGCATATTATTTGAAAAATTTAGGAAGTTCTATTGACTCATAATGTTTCACTTTCTTTATTTTTCGTATTGTTTAAAAAGAAGTGTTTTTTTCCAAACTTCTCACCTTTTCATTCAAACCATATTGTTATAAAGTTAATAAAAAGGCTACATTTGAAACCTTAAATTCAACATGAAAGGATTCATTGGAGATTTACGTTTATTGGGGAAACTTAGTGACAATACTTTTAGAAAAAGAAACGTCGAGGGGCGTATGGAAAAATTTGGATCCCGAGCAACGCCGGGTTATCAGCTAGTTCATAATATTCATAATAATTCGTCTTAATTTAATCTAAAGGATATAGTAAAAATGTACAGTCACTTTGAATATCTATAAGGTACGCAAGTAATAGCATAGAGTAATGTTTCATAATTCAAATTAATGAAGATACAGAATCTTGTTAGCTATTCAATGTTTCAATATTCCTATTAATTAATGCAATTTTTTACATTCTTTACCGTTGTAACTTTCATTAATGCATTTATTTTTCGTAAATTCATTGGCTTAAATAGTGATCATAGTTACAGTTACTGGGCAACTGATAATCCTCAACTGATAGTGCAAAGCCACCTGAGTTTAGCAAGCATTAAATGTGCAGCGTGATTTGTCAACGTTTGAAATAATTATATCTTTCTTTTTCGAGAATAGAGGGATTATTAAGTTTACCCGAATTACCATTCATAATGCGTTATTCTACACATTTGAGAGATGAAGAGCATGCAAGAATGGTACTTCGAACAGGATGGAGCATCTTCGTATTACTGTCTCGTGATGAGGACATGTCTTGATGGAATTCTTGTGAACAAATGGCTAGGACGAAAATGCATAAATCGAGCTACCATTTCTCCTCCCACACACTCACCGGATCTTAAAGCAATGGATGTCTTTTTGTGCGGATGCCTGAATCCAAGTCATATTAAAAATATTCATAATTTGGTTAATCAAAGAAATATAACTTCCCGATTCTGGAACGAGCTAATTTTGAAACTCCCATTCAGATTTGTAGTGGAAGCTAGAATGAATGAGAAACAAAAATTTATTTATTTATTTATGATGCAATTTATTATTTTAATTTATTTTCTTGAGTAACAACAATTCAAAATATGGAGATGGCAAAAATGATAGAAAAGTTCTGAACTAGTGTCTCTCGAAGAAGGTACTTTTACGGGAATAATAATTGACGGATATAATATTTATTAATATTTATATTAAAAAGATATAATATTTTATGAAAATCAGTATTTTAATATACGGTTTAATAGACAGAGCTTTAATCCAGCGCCAGGGTAATTTCTCCTAAAACTTTATTTCACAACCTGTAATGGGAATCTTGAGAGTTCCCTTATTTTAAGATTTTGTTCGGAGCTACTTCCTGAAACTATTTAGGTGCCTTAAATAATATAAAAATCGCCATTTTTAGGAATAGAAGTTTGCTGGCTTAGCAGAAATCAATAGTTCAAAAGGAATTCTTCACAGTGTTTCGTTACCAGTAATACTCCGAATATGTTTTAATTTTGTCTTCCTTTAGGTATGTTTATACTCTTGTTCTTTACAAAACAGGTCAAAAGTTCTTAATATTTTCCCACAGTTTTATAAATCCACACTGAGTTAACAGGTAAAATGCTTTAAAGTAGTAATTGCCTTATTTTTACAAAGATCATTCAAACAAAGAAATAAATATCCTTGTTAAATTAAAATTTATTTCTTTAAAATAATACTTTTCCACTTTATTCCCAAAATTATATAATTAAATGATTTTTTTACTTAATTACTAAATTATTTCAAAATTAGTTTTAAAAGAAGCAAAAATAAAAGTGATGTAAATATACGTCAGTGCACAATGTCGTCCCCCCCAAATGTAGAAATGCTGTTGAAGTTTTTTTATTACAGGATAGTATGAATATTTCCATGTAGAAATAGTTATGATTCCAAAAAAGTAATTATGAAGCTGCGAATGTTTAGATATATTACATTAATTCGAAATCCTTTCCATGAAGCGCGTCAATCTTTACAAAAATTATATTTTCTTCAAAAGACTTTCAAAGACAGTGGGATAAAAAATTATTTTTACTGTCTCATAGCTAATTCGGTTCTTTCTCAAGCCAATCATCACCATTTGAAATATTAATGCTTTCTTTTAGTTGTATGCGAAAACGTTTTATCTAAGTATCAATCAAGTAGTGTATTTTTTCATTCCTAAATTTTTAGATTTCCTCGCAAGAGTATTAAGCATTTTATATTATTTAAAGCAGCGTACACGAGCAGCGTCTTTTGCAAGCATATACGATAATAAGAAAGTTTTGCTTGAAAACATCTCGATTTGTTACTTTTTTAAAGGAAAAATGACTAAAAAGCTTTTAAAATTTCCTAAAAATCAGTATCTCTTAGAAACTTGTCTTGATAAGATAGATGCTATAATGAAAAAAAATCAAGAAATTAAAAAAAATTTTGAATACGATTATGGTGCAGAGCCGGAAAGATCTCGGCATCGAAGTGTGCCCGACAATCCCCACCTGTACCAAGGAACAACAGGGTACTGTCAGAAGGAGGATGACAAGTGGTACTGCTGCTCAAGGCCGAAGTGCCTATCGCAGGTACGTTCTTGTTTAAGAAATCAAGTCACATTAATAAGAATCGCATTTAAATAGAAAAAAAGTAACAATAACTTTGTTACTCGTCAACGGTTTTAAGATGAAAGTACATTTTCACCGATGACAATAGTTTTGTGTGAAAAGCTCATCGTTTTCTGAAGTAATTTCACATACGAAAACCACAGGGACATGTGCATTTCCAAAGCAGTTTTAAAGATGCGACCCTTATTACCCATAACAATGTATAGCAAGCACGTGAACATGAAGAGTCTTTCAAGCGAACGGCGATACTCTTTTGATAGAGATTTGAAAATTTTTGTTTTTCCAAATATTCAAAAAACCCTTCGTTCTATCTGTTGCACATATTTCTACCCTATACCCCTGAAGCCTATAACCGCAAAAGTTATCTCAGTTTAATAGCAGCACAGCATTCGTTACTAATACGTAAAATTTTATAGCTTTTCACGCAGTGCTAATTATTTAACGAAAATAAAATTAAATTAAAGAACTGCGTGATCTGAGATTTCGATGATCTTAAGTAATTAAAGAAAAAAATATCTTTTAATCATATCCATTAAAATTAATTTATGGTAAAACTCAAATCCCACCTATTCGTAATAATCTTCGAATGGTTATCGTCGAAATGCAATTCAAATAAAGTATATAGTTTATAAGTACACATGAGTATTTAGGATATTAAATTTTACTAAAATTCGATCTTACTGTTCGAAGATTCAAGTTTCGAAAATATCAATTTCTTCAATCATCGCTTAGCTACTCTCAAAGAGAAATTACATTTCAACTCACTGAAATACCAACCCCTTTCTGAATTTTAATGATATTCGTCTGGAATTTTTATATAAGTTGTTCTATATGTATACAAAACGGTGGTTGTTCTATATATCTGGCTTTGAAGTTCTGAAAAAAAATTACGCTATGTTTCACACATGCGCAGTAAAAAATTATTTAGTAAAAATCCTCAGGAATTTTCTTTCATGCACAATATAATATTTGTCAAATGATTTTGTCATCTTTTGTCACTGAAAAGTTACACTTATTTTTCTTTGATTACTATCTAGTATATAGCAGAATGAGCGCTTTTTGGTTTCATCCAAAGAATCCGCGACCCAGCACAAAACTTCCTGAGGATGTGCGAAATAACTCCCTCTACTGATTAAAACCTCCCGGGAGAAAGAGGAGTTTTCATGCTCATTGCTAGATGTGCGGCGGGAGATACCTTGACGAAAATCCTTTGATTAATTTCTGATAGATGTGAGTTGCGGAAAGTTTTCGGGATTAGCCTCCTCAGTTCTCTAGATTACCTAATTAGAAATTTTAATGACTCGTTTCATTGGATGATACGTAAATGGAATATTTGAAAATGACCTTTCGTATGTTGAAGATCAAGAGTATGTAAGCTATACATTTGAGAACATTTTGAAAATGAATGCAATTTAAAAAAATAATGTGAAATCAAATAGTGGAAATTTTGTGAATGAAATTGCTTTCATTGTTCATGGTTCGGTGGTATTTAATTTTATAAATTTAATAATCATGAATATTAAAAAAGGGCTTTCCTATGCTGTCCTTTTCTTGTAACCCTCCATGAATGAGTTAAATTTTATGAAAAAAGTTGCTTGGAGTCATCTAAAAAGAGATGAGACAACTTTCACTTTTATTTTTACAATTGAAAAAAATGTTATCTTCATTTCAATTGATACCTTCCGGTATTCTTTACGAATCAGGTTGCATATTTTGGTTGATAATCAGAACTACTTCAAAATTCCACCAATCAGAAACAGCTGAAGTAACACAACAAAACATAGAAATGTGTATATAAGGCGATATTAATTTCTCTAAGTATGATTTGCATTTTTACAGAACTGTCTCTCTCTCTCTCCAGAATATTTGACGTAGCAGCCAAAGATGAATTCTTTCGTGTAAGTGTAATATTTTTTTCCTATTATTTCACTTTGTTTTTTTTTAAAAATGAAATGCTTCTCCTATTTTTAGAAATATTCCTGATTCAAAGTACAATATCTAACAACCTTCTGAATATTTAGCGCTATGTTGATAATTTATTAGAAGATATAATTGAGAGAAACAATTAAGTTCATAGATATAATTAATTAGAAGAATTAAACTTTACTAAGATCATTCACCTTGTTATTCTTCACTGCAAACTCTTTAAAATGCTGAATTCGAAGAATACACTTAACACTGCATTCCATCTAAACATGAAATCCCCCTTTTCTTCGCTGCTCTCTTGAAATTGCCCGACTGGTGTCTTTTTGGCTTAGTCTCAAGTCATCGTAATACCTAAATAAAATAATTTTTTAAAGGCAAGATTCAAGATTGTTCTTTAGTTCTTTATTGTAAAGGTATATACACTATACGATATATATGCGTACACTTTCGGATTTATACATTTTCTCGAATTTCTCCATAAAGGCCGGAGGAACTGCACTTGAGCTTCGGCCTTGTGATGAATAGGCTTGTACTCTCATTTTACAGCGAAGATACGTCACGAGGGCATTTAGGGAACAGACTAGTAATTGTCGTAGTTTAAACTTGAATCTAAGGATAATTTTGTTGAATTGTATAAAGATTGAATATGCTGACACACACTTATAAATTAAATACGTGATGCAAATTGTAGCTCAACGATTACTATTCGAAGATTCAAGTTTAAAAATGTCAGTTGGTGGAAAAACACTCATTATTTAACTTCTCTTTCAGAGCAACCGAAATTCTGCTCGCTACAAAGCATATATCTTTTTGAATCTAAACGGTATTCGACTGGAATTTCTATATAAGATGCCCTTTATATCTGGGTTTAAAATTATGAAAGTTTATATTACTTCGCACAGGCGCAGTAAAAAGTATTTACTACAAATACTCATATTTCCTTGAATAGTCAAAGTATTTATTTAAAGTTTTAAATACAATGCTTTGCCAAAATATTTTCATGTATTTTGTAAGTCTCGGTTAATTTGTTTGAAAACTCTACATGTTGAAAGCAAAACACATGCCGAAAAATTTGAGATTTTTTAAGGAAACCAATATATCTTCCCGAATGTAGATGTTATGTTTACAAAAACGCATGTGAGCAATGTGTATAGCAAACAAAACCACTGGTGAAAGTTGAAAATCATTATCAGCTTTGTATGAACTAGAGTGAGACGATATAATTTTCTTCTTCATCAATTTTTGGTCGGTTCCTTAAATGCTCTCTTAACCAAATGTTCGCCCTGAAAGGTGATTTCTAACCTGTGCATTACGTCGTCGAAGTTGAAGGGCAGTTCACTCAATCTTTCCGTAGAAATTCGAAAAAATGTGTAGATTCGAAAGCGTTTGGATACTTTTGATCATTTAGTGTATTTCACGATTTTGATAATGATAGTGAAACTAAATAATTTCATAATGTGACAAGCCACAAATACCTAATTAATTATTTTGATAGGTTAAATATACTAATATAGTCATACATATGCAGTAACTGATGATAATAATTGCATGTTTTGTATTGAATCATAAATGAAGGAACTAAAGTTTGATTTTGCTTTGACATACAAATTCAGTAAGATGGAAGTGGTAGAATTTTGCCAATACTATGGAGCCAAGTTTTGAAACTTCCGGAAACTATTAACTTTAACATTGAATTAGTGATTAAAATTAAGGTTATCAAATGAAAATAATAATTATCATTAGAACAAGGTTTTCAGATTTTATGTATTTATGCAGGCATTTGTCAATTAAAAGATATGTCGGTTAAGTCGTTTAGTCTCCTCCAAAAATCGTATTAGAAATACTAAGCATTTTTTTATTGAATAAGCGAACTAAAATCTGGGAGAAAGATTTTTTCATCCATTTTGATAATTCTTATAGATATGCTTAAAAAACAACAGGTAAATAAAATAATTTTTCATAAAGAAATTATATCTAATGCAATGAAATATATTGAATAAACATTGACTACTTAAGTGCAGTCATTTTGCTTTTAGTTGATATTATTCAATACAAAATGCGCTGTTTAATTGTTACAGGAAAATGAAAGTCTTAAAATTCAAATGGATTAATATCTTGTTCACTTTACAGGTTGACATCAGTTGTAGCTCTGCTACTCATCGCCTTTACATCTGCTTTACCAAGTAAGTCGCCTTCTCAAATTTTTCCTGAGTACTAATAAAAACTTTAAACTCTTTATTGAATTTAAGAAATTAGGATACAATGAAATCATTAAATTTTAGTTACTTTGGGGAAAATTAATGAGAAAGAGCAGGTTTATAGAAAAGGATAGGGTGTGGTTTTTACACACTTTAATTTAACTTGACTAGTTTCATGCTTGTAAAGATGAAAATTAACAGTTTATTTTTCACTTCTTTCCTGATATACTAGAGTTTTGAACTTTGTACACTCGTGAGTTAATGTTGATAATATAATATTTTAATATTTTCAGAACTTAATTTCCAATTAATAGATCAAATTGATTAATTTGTGATTCTTTAATTGGGGCTTCACCTAGTAGTGAATTTGAGAAATATATTGATTTCGCGATTTAATAATATTTATAATGATGGATCGTGAACTGAGGATTGAAAAGATGAATATAATTAAATCGAAAATTCTCCTTCTTAGTAGCACCGTGTTTTTTAAAACTTTTTATAAATTTATTTAAATTAATTAAAATAATTTTTATTTTGCTTCTCACCAATTGAATAATATTATATATTACACAGTGAATATTATATTGTAAGGAAAACAAAACTAATTTATCCTTATTCCCTCTAGTTTATTAAGAAATTCAAATGCTAACAGTTTTTAATGAAATATACGTCATCTAAATTGCCTATATACACGATATATATGTGGATTCGTAATGTTGAATGATAAAATTTTATCAAACTAAAATATGAACTCATAGAAATATAAAAAATATATATTTTTTCTCTCAAAATTAATAAGTTCAGTATTCCTTGTTAATTTAATGGAAAACCTGATTGTAAAAACATTTTTTCCCATCAGATATTGTTGTTCAATCTTAAAATAAAATCTTTTGCTACTTGCAACACTGATTCGAATGGTGTTTAATTAATGAAACATTAAGCAATGATGTGAAACATCAGCTGATGTTGCAAACATAACGACGGAACATTTGATAAAAAAAGTGATATAACTTGTGTATTATTGTTACTTTTAATAACCCATGAATTAACACAAGTGCAATGCAGTTTTGACATTTTATCTGAAAGCACAATTGCATAATGCAATACAAATAGTTTAAACAATGCGATATCATCAAATTTCCGTTTTCATTCAGTTTGAAGTAATAAAAGGAAATACATTTTGATCCGTATGCTGTAATGGTAAACTTTTTGTTAGAAACAACCCATAAGAATTTTAAAGAAAAGGATCTAAATTAGCTTTAATTTCTTCTGAAATAAATTTTATCGCTCAACACACTTATTCAACGTCTTTCAAATAATTATTTTTTTTAAAAAAAACTTAAATTTCTAGAACAATTATTGCCGTGATATTTATAAAAAGTGTTAATAATATTTTTAATGATAGGCACATAATGGTTTTCATGACGAATGTAATTTCTAACGAACAACATTTGACGGAGCGCAATATAACTCATGTATTAAGACAATAATATGCATTACGATTTCAACAGAAGAAGAACTATGTTTGTTTTATTTAATCTGAAAATATTTTTTATCACCAAATACGCATATACATCTTCACAAATAAATATTTACAGAAACTATGAGTTAACTAATCCGAATTTTAGAACACAATGAAACTTGCAAAAAAAGTGTTATTGAAATTTCTGATAACTTCAATGAGCTCGTGAAGATTTTCTAATGTTTGTCTTCCAGATTCATTCTCTTCGGCTAGTATGAAGATGTCCGACACCACCCAACCCCAGAACACGATGATGGGCCAGAGCCTTAAAGATCTTGGAATTGAAGTCTGTCCCGACAAGCTCCACCTTTGCCCCGGTACAGCCAAGTGCTGCCAGAAGGAGGACGGCAAGTGGGGTTGCTGCCCCAAAACCGTTGCCACTATAGGTAGTTATCCAGCAATCTATCTTATTTTACATGCTTTGGAATGAATGCCCCAGAAAATGTGAATTTGATCACTGATAAAATAAGTTATTTTCTAAAAAGTTAAACTTCCTGAGCGAAGGCATTGAGTCAGAAAAAACCGCGACGGAAATCAAAGTGAAATTCTAAGGTGTATAAGTGATGCATACATGTAAGCACTTGCGTTAGACAGTAGTGAGGTAGAGAGGGAAGCTTGAGTGCTGTGCGCTGGCATGTTTATGCTAGGGTTTAAACATGAAATTTTTTTTAATCCTCTGACTTCTTATCCCGCGATATCCGCGGTAAGAAGTAAGTCTATTTTCTGCTGCCTCCTGCTATTTTCGCAACCTATTGTGCTTACTGCGAATGCGATTGCAGCGATGAATCGTATTATACTAATAAAACCTTGCACAGAAATAACATTTAATGTAAAAGTACTTGAAAATATCTGTGAGCATTGCATCTAATTAGCGATTAAAAATTTAGGCAGTAAGAGGATTAATTGTTTACGACTTACTTTAATGTATTCCTCCCCCCCGTTTTTCTGAGTGTTTTTTTAATTAATTAAAATTTGCGAGAATATAATTCGTATCAATACTTAATCAGACCTAGAATAACTATTGATATAGTATTTACAATGTACGTGCAAACTGCTGAAAATTCTTTATATTGTATTTTAGTTGCCATAAGCTAGTGCTAAATTTGCAGGTAACAATTAAATAAATTTTTTTATACATGCTGAATTTAATCTTTTTCATTATCATTCTTTAAATTAAATCTGTCGAGCACTTTACACTTAAAGGCACACTTTAAGCAACATATCTAATATTGTCTTTTAAATCCTTGATAATAAGAATGAAGCTCTTATGTCTGCTGTGGATACATGCTGAAAGTTTTATTAAATCAATTTACAACATAAAGATGACAGTCTGAGTGATGATAAAAAAATAAAAATAAATTGATGTTTTCTACTTGATTCTGCGTCTTTTTAGATTCGCTTCTACACTTGAGAATAACATGTTTTATTCTACAATGTTGAAGAAATTTTCCGAATTATTATTTATTAAATTTCATCTGTGTTTGACATTATAGAATTTTATCAAGGAATTTTTTTCTTAAATAAAGTCTAGTGTTGTCAGCTGGTAACAAACCGTTTTTCAACCATACACCATATTAAAACAAAATAGGATTTTTTTAAAAGTATTTTCCCTATGTTTTATTCATGAGATGAAAGTCAGAAAACATTTTAAAATCAATTTTTAAAGAACCGGGCTTTTAAGGGTGAAGAAAGTAAAATATAGGTTACTAAGTTGTTGCAAATTGAAAAAAGGAGAAAAATATGTTTGTCTGATATCGCCTACTTTTTATTTTGAAGACAGATCATGGTTGTAAGTATCAATAGAACATTCTGATTAGAAATGGAATAAGTTATTCAGATTTTTAGGTGATGTTAAATATGAATTTTAGACAAAGAAAAGCGAATAAATAAAAGTGAGCATTTGTAAACAACCAAATATAGAAAAATGCAATTACTTTTAATTTCACCTATCATCCTCGTATTTCAATTGATACCTCTATCAATGCGGAAATCAATATTTAACTATATGAATATTTACATCATAAGTTATGTGCACATTAATAATATTAATCTAAATTCTAAAGTACATTCTCTTAACTAAAATTCATTCATTTAGCTATTTGTAGTGCACTGGTGTAAGAAATTAAGAGAATTTGCAGAGTTGGTCGATTATCTCTAGAACTACTGAACCGATTTTAATAAAATTTGATATGTACATACATTGATACAATACAAAACAAATAACCATTCAACAATTGTAATACACACGCATGATCGTGCGTAACACTCGTTGAGTCTGAAGTTATGAAACATCGGTTGCAGAATAAACAAAAAAAAATGGGTTAATAGGGGGTATGGTCCCCTCTTACAGATATACAGGTACTTGAAATAAGGCAGTTTATCATTTCCTGTGGCAATTGGTCCCACTCGTTCAGCAACGCTGTTTCCATTTCCTGGATGGTTCTCGGAGGGGAGTTGCGAGTTGCAATTGCCCTCCCCAGAGTGTCCCAGACATGCTCTATAGGGTTGAGGTCTGGAGATCTGGCTGGCCAATCCATTCGGCGAATATCCTCACTCTCTAGAAATTCGTCGACCAGAAGAGCTCTATGTGGCCTCGCGTTATCGTCCATTAAAATGAACTCAGGACCAACTGCACCCCTGAAAAGGCGAATATAGGGCTCCATGATCTCATGCATATACCTCACACCAGTCACAGTGCCTCTTTCAAAGACATGTAGAGGTGTTCGGCCATCCAACATGATGCCTGCCCAGACCATTAAACCCCCTCCGCCATAACGGTCGATTTCGCGGACATTGGAAGGTAGGTAGCGGGTCCCTGGTTCTCTCCATATGAACGAACGGCGAGAATCGGTGTGTAGGCTGAACCGGGACTCATCAGTGAAGAGAACGGTCGCCCATTGATCCATACTCCAATCTCTATGCTCTCTGTACCATGCTAAACGGACTCTCCTGTTCGTAGAAGTGAGCGGGACGCAAACAGCAGGTCTTCTTGCAACCAACCCTGTCTCATGAAGTCTTTTGGAAACAGTCACCCTTGATACACGGGTTCCTGTGGCTGCATACAATTCACGGGAGAGTTGAGAAGCTGTAGCACCCCTGTTACGCCTCGCTATGATGGACAAATAACGATCTTCTGTGGCCGTGGTGGCTCTTGGACGACCTTGCCCAGGCTTTCTCTCGATGTATCCGGTATCCTGGAACTGTTTCCATAAGTTACACACGACGCTGGGCGTTAAATTGAACTCTCTACAAATCTGGACTTGAGATTGGCCTGCTTCTAGCCTCCTCACAATTTGCCACCTCATTCCCTCATCTAAACCTTGGTGGTTACTCATTTTTACTGTTACAATTTGAATTTTACCGATTGCTGCAAAATAACACTAAGAAATTCGCCGAGGTGTGCTAGCGAACGAAATGTGTCTTACCTTACGCGCGCTTATCAAGCCTGTTTCTCTACTAGCTCCGTCTACACACACGTGTACGCTTACGTATTTGACGTCCAAGATTTGCATTTTCGTCTAGAAACAGTGGTTTTACATTCAGTTCAGTTCTTTTCGTGAAATTCGATAAAATATGCAAATTCTCTTAATTTATTTCACCAGTGTATTTTGGAGTAATCATGTTCACGAGCACATCTACAGACAAACTTTCCGATGACTGATTTCGTCCACAATTTGAAAGAAATCTACACTTTTAGTGTACAGACAACTTATTTGTTATGCTTTTTGGGTTATCGCGCCCACAGAGATACAGATGGACATTTCGACCGACTGACAAACTTAATTCCAAAAATGTTTTTTCGGACTCAGAAAGGACCAAAACGTGGAGATGTATGCAAATCTGAATGTCCTGATTTTTGACAATTGCAGTATTTCCTCTTTCTGGATTTCGTTTATCAGAAAGTAACAAGTGAAAATCCTTAACCCCTTCAGTCGGAATTAAGAAATAATGGAGTTAGATTTTTTTTCCCTTTGGCGTACTTTGTACTACTGCAAAGGTTAAAGCATAAATAAAATTTTAAGCCTGTAGATGAAAAGTTAAAAAAATTTCCCCATGTCCGGCATCCGGACAATACCGGATATTTTAGCTGAAAAAATACAAAAAATCACACAAATTTCTCTTCAAGATGGTTGTCAAAGGATAATAAAATATTGTAGAAGCCTTTTAAATGTTAAAAAACGGATTAAAAACAAGAAATTACTTGAAAAAATATTCACTATCGAGCATCATTTTGGGAAGAACGATGATTTTTCGATTTTTTTTGGAAAGACTAAAAAATAAAATGATTCCATGCCCGAAACGAAAAATTCGTGCAACTATTATATTTCTAAGAAAATCGAGAATAAAATTAAAAAAACAGCATGTAGTTTCCTCAATTATTGAATTAATAGGAGCTGTTCAAAGTTGATGTCCGGTATACCGGACACCAGATCTGAAGGGGTTGCTGCTGGAAGTGGATTGGGTAATTTTGTGGATAATAAATTTTGTCTTTTATCCTCTTAATGACAGATTGCAAGAAAAATAATGTTAATACAAACAAAAACAAATAAATAAATGCATTATACTGTGATGATGGTGGTCGAAATTTTCTTTCAAACAAACATATCCTATTCTTTTTAGGTGAATGTTGCAATCAATTGGGATTCGTCTACACTTGCTGTACTGACCTCGTACCTAAATGCCATTGGTGTGGATGCTGGTGGTCATAAGGCAATTCATCTGAAACTTCTCTTAAATCTACTTCATAGTAAAGTAGTTGTGCTAGATTCATATAAGCTTGTAAGCTGCTAATAATTTGGTAGTTTGAAATGTGTGTAGATAATTTGTTATTGCTTTGATTCTGATTTTACAATAAATTCATAATTAATTAATAAAAGGATTGAAAAGTTTTTTTCTATTTTATTTTCTTTTGTACCCTTTCTTACTCTCTTATAAAAATGAAAAAAAGAGGAATTTGTATGCATCTTTATCTGTTAATGTTCTGTAGGATAGACATACAAAAGTGTATCAAATTTGGTAAAGATATAGTTTGGATATTGATAATGTGCTAATTAGCAGAGTTTTAAAATTTTATTTAAATCTATACTCATAATTAATAGAAATTAAGCGAATCTTCGGCATTTCTGAGTGGATTCTGTTTCCTAAATCTTCACAACAATTTATCATATGAAACGATTTTTATATCATCTTAAACGTAAAAAATGTTTTTGCTTAGTTATATACTTCTGCGAATGATAAAGTGTTTCTAATTTACATTACTTTTATATAGATTTTTTCTAATTTATAATAAAATATCTACTTTTAAATATAGTTGGTAACAATGCTTTCCATTGTTCTAAAATAAATCTATTTTCCTGTTTTTATTCTGTTTTAGTTAGGAATATAAATTAAAAGCATATTCTGCATCCCACAGCATAATTTTATTATTGGCCGCTTTTTGCGACCAGCTGGTTCTCCGGCAATTGTGACTGAGTTTCATGTCAACTGAATCTCTTATGCGTAATTTGATATTCATATGGTTCCCTTAACAAAATATTTTAAAACTTCGAATTATGCACCGGCGAGTTTGGGCTCAATGCTCCTAATAGGCATAGGTAAACAATTTCGTAATTAATATTGTTAACACCCATTTATATTAAATTTAGCATTCTAAAATTAGTCACCGACCTCCTTCGGAAAGCTTAAAAGAAAAAAGTGGGAATATCGTTGCAAAAAGTCTCGCCTTCGCGATTATTTTCGAGTAGTACAGTGCGCGTTTTCTGGATTTGCGATTTCTGGGGCATTTTGGATAACCTAGGTTTCGGTTAACCGGGATTTTACTATATTTGCGATTTCACCAAATGATATATATTTTGGATGGGTTGAAATTGAAAAATATGCGTATTTTGCAGAAAAAATTAAGGTTTTCATGTTGATTCCGGGAGACCTATATTTTACATAACAGATATAATATTTTTTTACTGTTAATTAACATACTTAATTTCACATTTTTGTACTTAAATAGAAAGCAAATTTTTGTTTTCATATTTTAAAAAATTTTTAAATGTACGTTTTTGACAAAAAATTTTAAATTTCAGGTCCATTCTGGGAGACCTAAATATTTTTCAATTTAGCTTAAACCTTTTTTAGTAAATATGTGACCATAGCGACTACTTTTTATTCGATTTGGAATTTTGAATTTAGAAAAAAAAAACGTTTTTCTTGATACACCCTAGTGTACATTTCCATCCTCAAAAGTACAGGGTAGTCATAAATTATTGGACCCATTTCAAAAATTAATGAAAAAAAATTAATAATGTTACAACTGCTATTTTTTAAAAATTAGAGTGCATTTTAAAAAGATTTCTTTTTCAGATAGGTAACGCGCCGTTATGGTGGTCTAGGTGGTAGTAAATTATTGGACATCTCCCATTTTTGAGAGCTATTATCTGCGAAACTATTAAAGGTAGAAGAAATATAAAAGCATGTACTTGTAGGGAATTTTACGCTCTTTAATTTGTGAAATAAATTGTAACCCTAAAACCGAATAGTTTTCGAGATATTGAAGAAAAACTGAAAGAAGAAAACAAGAAAATTCGAATCGGTTTCTGCTGTTTGGTAGCCATTGCGTATGGAAATCTTTCGCAAATTTAGATCTCCAAAATAGTACGTCACCTATCTGAAAAAAAAACGTTTTTATTTGCTCTCTCTCATTAAAAAAAAAAACGCAGTTATAACATTATTAGTTCTTTTTTTTAATCAATTTTTGTAATGGGTCCAATAATTTATGCCGACCCTGTATATTTGAACCATATTTGGTCACTCTAGGTCAAATTGTCTCCCTTGTAGAGCTCCGACATACACTCATGCATTTGCTTTCATTATCAGTAGGTGATTAAAAATTTCTCCAAATAACTGTGTAAAAATGTACTGATAGTCAGTTGTATTATTTTACAATCTCTACAGCTATCTCTTTATATGGAAAGGTCCTAAAACCATTAACTCACTTCACTTACAATACCTTTTTTACTTCCTGCACACAAACTTCTATATATATCAGATATACTGATATATACTCTAAATGATAAATATTTTGTGGTAATCTCAAGCAAGTGGAGCTGAAGTATCAGGAAGTCAGTTGACTAAATAGCCTAAGACATTGGGCAGATGGGCTTTAACCCCGGAAATTTTCCGGACATCAAATTACCACAATTTTAAACTTAGAGAACGAAACAAATTTATTCACAGATGTTATAACTCGATACAAAAATTACGTGGAATACATAAACATTTAAACTATACTTTAGGTTCTCAAATGAATTAAAATGACGCAGCATTTCCAAAACAGAAGGTGTCATCTTATTAGATATTTGAGAAAACAAACCACTTAAAAGGGTTAAGGGAATAAGAAATAACAAAATATGGGCACACAAACATAAAAAAAAAATCGAAATTCTTAACTACTGAAGTTAAAATAAGAAAAAAAAGTGTATTTGGGCTCTATGCTTGATAGAAAAATCGGATGTCACCCCTTGTGTTGCCCTCGACTTTCTTGTATATTTCCGGTTCGCTTTGTGTCCAGCTTCTACATATAATGAAGAGAATTGAATATGCATTTTGAAACAATATCTCTTCTCTTTCATAAATTTAATCCGAAATTCGAAGCAAAACTGGAATTTCAGTGTAAAGATCATGCATTAAATTTCATTTATCTAACCTGCTACGCTTTATAGTTATCGTGTCACATACTCACAGACAAATAGTCAGACATAGGGGAAAGAGGGGTAAAACCGCATAGCTAAAACTCGAACTATTCAAACTAGAGCTGGTCAAATCTTATTAACAATATTCGTTGTTTAACGGAGTACAATATATCTTTCCAGAAAAGTTACAGTTTCACTACTTTTTTATCAATGATTTTTTTTATAGAAAAGTCAAATCAACCGGTTTTACCTGACTAGATGTTAACTTCATCGGAAATCATGAAAACTAGATTTTCAGTGGAAAAGCAACAGACATTTTTATTTTATATGACAGTTTGAGAATATTAGTTACAAAATTCAAAAATAAAGCAGTTGTCTTTTTCCTCCGCGCCACTGCAGATTTCGTGGGCCCAGCGAAGTCAGTATCTACATTGGATTCACCCTTCTCATTTCTTTAAGCTAGAAAATACAACATTACAATATGAACAATCAACGTCTGATGTTTTTTTATCGTCTGCATCGGAAGGATCGTTCGAAACCCTATTCCACTGAAGATCTACCGTATATGCGGGCCTGTTTCTCTCTAAATCATATATAGGCGGCCAAATGCCCTCCCTCTGGAGTGGTGCGGGAGTTTGGAGAGGGGGTGCCAACTCAGGTGTCGTCCACGTCATCTGACCGCGGTTCCAAATTACGAGGTTCGTCCCAAAATAGCCCTCGTGTTTCTTGAAAAAGGGTACGTTAATATAACTAAACTAAATATCGAAAGAATCATCACTATTGTCTGGTCCGGTCTTATGCCTCTTGGCATACCTTACTTTACCCCGAGTGCAGAAGTTATAAAAATGAAATAGAACCATCCAAATATTGGGCTAAATCCTTATTATTTGATAGGTTATAAATCCTAAGTAAACATGCCATAAGCTGGACTAAATATAGTTTTTATAACTGTAATGATTATTAAATAAGGATAATTTAAAAACCAAAGAACATTAGAGAGTTGATGTCTTAAAACAAAGTCACCTACCGAGACGCTACGAATCGAACAGCTGCATCACGACCACTATGACCGTTCCTTCATCTTGACTAGTGGAGTGTGATTCAGAATCTGTCCGCTGGAAAGGAGAACTTATAGCGCCAGAATCAAGGTACCCAGTTTTACCTCAGTCTCCCCTACATACAGACATATTTCCAAAAATGTACTTTATGGACTCAGGGAAGTTTTTGGCAATTACGATATTTCCTCCCTGTATACTTTCCATACGAGAAAGTAAAAATAGGTAAATAATTATAAAACAACACAAAAGGAATTTTGCTATTAATCATTTAAAACTCCAAAACTAATTGGAAGTGGTTCAAAAGTGGAGAAAAATCATAAGAAAGGAGAGAAACTTTCTAGTTTAATTTGAAAAGTAATCACCGTGAAAACTTTTTTCGATATAGGGAAACTGGTGTCAAGAAAGAGACGCCAGGCTTTGGGGAAGATAAAAAAATTTGACCCTTTTAGTGTTTTCTATGGTTCATGGTGAAAATTTATTTATATTTTTTAATAATTATTATATTTCTTTTGTGGTCCACAGAAAATTAGACCTTTAATTCTAAACCTAAAATTAGACCTTTAATTCTAAACCTAAAATTAGACCGTCTGCCAACTATTCTAGCCAATGTGAGACTTTCAATTTCACATTTAAGGTCTATGATACCATAAACCTGATTCCCCAAACAACCTTATGACAACAAATAGTGCATACAGAATTGTTATAATTAAAGTTAGCCAATTCAGAAGGCCCTAGAGCCGGTTCTGTAGCTCCAAACGAAATTTCAGAAGCCCCCAAAGCTATGGCTCCAATCGAAACTTCAGAAGGCCCCAGAACTATGGCTCCAAACGAAACTTCAGAAGGCCCCAGAGCTATGGCTCCAAACGAAACAGAATTTCATGAATGTATAATACTATAAATCCCCCCTGTGGAAACGTAAAAAATAAAGAAAAAAAGTATTTACAATTTCCGTAAAAAGTGACGCTGTACTATTATCTAAAGCGACTTTTCCAGACTTTTTTTTATTACTGATACAAAATTGAATAGTTCAGTTGAGTTTTCTTTAAATTAACTGAAAACGCTGCCGAAATTAAATTTTAAATACAAAAAGTCCCTTTTCCGTTCCAAATACAGTTTGATGCACGTTTTTTCCAAAACTTTGACTGAATGTAGTACAAGTGATACGCTCTGTAAAAACCATAAAAAAATGCATAAAAACGGTATTCTGAAAGAAATTTTTGATTTTTGCATTCAGAATTAATTTTTTAGTTAACTAAAGAAAACTCAAATGAAATATTCAATTTCTCTTCAGTAATAAAAACATCTGCAGAAATCGAACCGCTTCAGATAGAGACGTAGAGCCACTTTTTAGAAAAATTTAAATATTTTTTCTTTTCATTTATTTTTTTTTAGTTATTAATTTTTTCTTTTTACTCTTTTTCGGT
The DNA here is from genome assembly GCA_013235015.1 of Araneus ventricosus. Classification (NCBI taxonomy): domain Eukaryota; kingdom Metazoa; phylum Arthropoda; class Arachnida; order Araneae; family Araneidae; genus Araneus; species Araneus ventricosus. The sequence continues at coordinate 5,190,149 of BGPR01000009.1, forward strand.
TTTCAAGGAGCTCATCACTCTTACTACATACCAGGGGAATTTTGTTTCGTTCGTAGCCATAGAACCTCTGTTAGGGTCTTCTGAATAGGCAAACATCAACCCCTTAACCGTCGTGCCCGTCATATTGATGTGCATCGAATGATCGCCTTTTTAGGCTTATAAACTAAAATTTAATCATTAATTAGGTTTATAATTCGACATAAAAATTACGTAGAATCCATAAGCATCTCAAGTAATCTATGCCTTCTTAGATGAATGAAAACGACAGCTCCTTTCCAAAACAGGAGGGGTCATCTTATTAGACAGCAAAGAAAATGCGACTCTTAAGGGGTTAGTAACAACCCTGTAAAATTTAGCTTTTATTTAGAATTACAGTAAATCATTGAGATATACTTTAATTTTGCCCATTCGAAAATCTAGGAGAAATTTTTAAAGAAATTTTAAACTTAAATAAACCACTCACAACTAGCTATAAATGCAAAAAAGAGGGCCATTGTTTAGCCTCTTATCTTACAATGGCAATCAGTATCTTGCCTCATATGATAGAATTTTTGATATTGAAAGCTGGAATGAAGTTATTAATCCAGTTAATTGGAAGTACGAAAGTCGTGTTAACAATCTAGAACAATTCAGGTGTCTCTTAGGTTTCTATTTGAATCTAAATAAAAATAAATACCTAATACAGAAGGTGACATCTAATTATGAGGTCAAAGAAATTAGCTAATAAACAGAACTTGGGATGCTAAGGTAGAGAAATAATGAAACCGGAATACTTTTGAACTACTAATAAGAAAAAATTCTGTAAATGTATAAAAAAGACTGAAATGTATGCAAATATGCGTGTTAAATTATTAAACATCTAAACATGATCTTTTAAAATTTCAAGTCCGTTCATTTCTGTGTTTTGAAAGCCTTGCGCCAGCTTGGACTCTGATAACTTTCCAACTGTCAAAAAAAGCTGGGTCGTGTGTTAACTTGCTTTGCAAATCTAGAGCATTAATTGAACCTTTCAGATTCACCCAAGGCAATTCCTTAAAGCAGGAACTGAACTTCATAGTACCTAACTAAGAATTCTTTTCCTTTCTTATTCATGTAAACACTAAAGACCGAACTCAAATGAATTATTATAGGATGGTGCAAGGTTTCAGGATTCGAGTCGAACTCTATGATCTCAGCATTCTTTGTCCATTGGCTATAGAATCGTCAAATAATCTGAAGTGGTTTTATTCTCCTATTAATCGTAAATTAAGAATATTTTTTTATTCTGAAATTTATCTTACCTCTCACTTTTTAGGGCAAGTAAGAGCTTTTTTCTTTCCATTTTTTTATCTACCATAGATACAAGTCCCGTAAAACTATTTTGATATTAATTATTTAAAATTATAAAACTCATTGGAAAAGGTAGTACGAAGAAACAAAAATAAGTGAAAGTGTGACGGAATTATTAGCTGGGAAGTTTTGACCGGAACACTAAAAGGCTGAGAAATGATGATGTCGATGTTTTGTTAGTTACAAATGAGGCATCGTCATCACCCAGCCAGATTACTCAGTAAGAACAATTCTAATTGGATACAGCTATATTAATGAAAAGCTTACGAAAAGCATACAGTGGAAAGCAAGGGCTAGAAATCCGTTAAGGGGGCGTTTTTTTCCGCCGTAATTACTTCATTGATTAAATTTCAATTAATTAAATTTCAATTGATTAAATTTTAATTAAATAAATTGTAAATGATTAAATTTTAATTGGTTAAATTTTGATTAATTAAATTTTAATTAATAAAATCTAATTTATTAAATATATACAAGGGCGGATCGAGAAAGCCATGAAGGATACCGAGGAAAAACTATTTTTCGTATTTTTAACTTTAAAAAAATGCTATATAGTCAACTAAAATAGTTTCATTTTATTTTTTTTACTTAAAAAGTAAAGTCCTCATCACAAGATTGCCACCGATTCTCCAATGTTTCATACAATCCGGTTGGAAATTTTTTGCCGAGTCAATGTGTTGCATGCGACTAATAGTGCACACACTGAATGTTAAAAACATTTAAAAAAAGAAATAAAGAAACATTTTTCATGGAATAGAGAAAACCGTGAGTGCACATCTTTATTTCCTTTAAAATGTAAAGGCACTTTTGGGGCACTTGAAGAAATAAAAAAAAGGTACATTCTTTAATGAATACAGAAAATCGTATCTTTCTTTGTTTTCTTTTAATAACTTTTTTAAAACGTAAAACACTTTTTGGACACCTTATTATTGGATAATTTAAACTGGTTTAAGAAAGAGATTATTGTCAAAATTTATAACAGGATTTGTATTTGAATAATTAAATAAGCTTCAAGTTTCAAATAAATAAGCAATAAGCTTCAAGCATACAGGGCTTGAGTTTCATTTAAAAGCACCAAAGAGCACAAAGTAAGCAATAGCTCTATTTCTATTCGAAAAAACCCTACTACAAATGCACTCATGTCCATAAATTAAGGATAATGAAGTTCAGGCAAAGAAAGAGACAGAAGCAAAACAAATTTGACTTATTTGTAAAGTATATTTATTAAACAAAAGGTAAAGAGCAAAACAGATGCTATATGTTTGACATAATTAATAAAAATTACGGTTTTTACTGCCTGGAGCAAATTTCAAAAAAGAACCTATTTACAAAAAGCAGTATAACATGGTTAGTATGATGGTTAATACGAAGTATGTCTCCCGGACGATGCAATACAGGCCTTACAACGCCTAGGCATGCTGAGTATCAAATTATCAATCTGTTCTTGGGGAATATTACACCACTCATCAAGCAATGCCCTCCGAAGTTCCGGTAGACAGGTGGGAGGGGGTTGACGGGCTGCAATTCGTCGGCCAAGCATATCCCACACATGCTCTATTGGATTCAAGTCCGGTGAGTATGCTGGCCAATCCATACGGGTGATATCCTCCGATTGAAGGCATTCGTCTACAATGTTTGCACGGTGAGGACGGGCGTTGTCATCCGTAAACAGAAATTTAGCACCCATGGCGCCCCGAAACAAACGTACATATTGTTCCAGAATGACATCCCGATAGATGTGGCCTGTCATCGCTACACTCTGAACATGCAAGTCAGTTCTGGAACCAAGAATAATTCCTCCCCAAACGAGCCATCCTGCACCACCGTAACGGTGTCGTTCAATGGTGTTCTCTTGGTGGTAACGGGTACCTGGCGCTCTCCATATGAAAGTCCGGCGAGAATCAGACTGCAAACTAAACCTGGACTCGTCGGAAAACATCACACAAGACCACTGTTGCGGTGTCCACAATGCATGCTCTCTACTCCAGGCTAATCGCAGGCGACAGTGAGTTGCGGTAAGTGGAACACATCTGACAGGCCTACGAGCATATAGACCAATGTGCCCTAAGCGTCTGTACACGGTCTGCCTTGAAACTGTCGTACCGATAGCTGAAGAGAGCTGACGAGACAGGTCTGATACTGTGCTCTGTCTGTTTCTTTTGGCAGTAACTGCCAAATACCGGTCCTCATTCGGCGTTGTAACTCAGGGGCGACCTGTGCTGTAACATCTACTCACATTACCATCATCTTGGAATCGTTGCCAAAGCCTGGAGATGACACTCTGGGCGATTCCAAGTTCCTCGGATACTTCCCACTGGGTACGTCCACATTCCAGTCGTCCGATAATTCTACCACGTAAAAAATCATCCAAATGCTTCCTTTGTGCCATAACTATGCGGTTATTGCACTGAAAGGCTTTTAAAGCGCTTGGCAACAATTTTACTTCTTTGCCACCATTCCTTATATACCCCTCTCTTACACTCTCGTCATTGAGACGTACTATCCGCACCATCTGGTGGTTTCCTGTAATTTGCATATTCTTCTTCAAGATGTGTGTGATAATTCTACAGGTGAAATTTTTATTTTAGAGTTCAATTTCTGTGTGATTCTGAATTATCCTTAATTTATGGACATGAGTGTACTATAAAAACACTTTCGATAAGTAAAGATTTCCGAGTTGAATTTCTAATGGAATACAATTGCCTTTTTAATATCTCCCTTGAGATTTTACTTTAACTATTTCAATTTAAAGCTATTTTTTTATTAACAATTTGTCCTAAGCCACCTTGAAATGTGATTCTCACGGACTAGTGATAACTTTCATTGATGATTTGATTAAGAAAGTAAGCTGTAAAGGCTTATGAATGATAAGGAAATTTTCGCTGTTCTTGCACTTCAGTAAATATTATCTTTGTTTCAATTGATCTTTAACCAGCATTGTTTTAAATAGTGTTATTCTTTTGTTGATAACTATCTGGAGGCACTTCAAAATTTCGCCAGTCAAGGCGCACCACAGTAACGAAGAAAAACACAGAAATATATAGTTAAGGATTATTTCTCTTCGATATGAATTCTTAATTATTCGTGGCTCTTCAAAACGTTGTACATCAGTATCAAAGATGAATTCTTTCGTGTAAGTGTGGTATTTTTCTTCTATATTTTCATTATTAACTAATTTAGCACGTTTGACAGTAATAAGTTTAAAAAATAAATACATCAAATTTACATCAAGACAATATATACAATATGTTACAATTTCTTGGACAATTCATATAAAAATAAATTGTCCCTAACATACTTTAAACGCTTGATAAGATAATAATTAATAAATTGCATAGTTATACAACTGTAAGTGGGAGCAGTGCTAAGGAAGCTGAAAAATATGGTTTTGAATTGTTTAATTTCTAAAAATAAACATGTGAGTTTTTGCCGTTATATTGCTTTTATAATAAACGTTATCTAAGAAGAATTAGAAAATCACTCATTGTTCAAAAAGGAGGAGTCAGACTCGACATACCAGTGTAAAGGCTTATAATACACGAGTAACAACGAAACAAAGCTTTAGAGCGTGCATACATAATCAAGCAGCAGACTGATTAGTTCAGTGAATTTCGGGCTCTTTCGACTTCGTATTTATCGGTTGTCAAATGGTTAAGAAATTTGTGCAATTAAAAATCTTGTTTATTCCAATATAATTTACGTGAATTGAAAAAAATTGAATGCGTAGATCGTTTCAAATCACTATTCAATTCCCTTTAATCGGGAGCTGACTCTTAGTCGACACATCAATTTGCCCGATGATACGTTCTGGCGACATGTCCCTTAAATATGTAACAATTAGTTGGCTTGTATGTTTGTATACATTTTGCGATTTTTATAACTAAATCTATCTATAATCATAAAAAGAAGCTGAATCCATCGGACTTTCAGCCATGAAATTTGGCACACAGGTAGGCGTATGGTGACACAATGCACTTCGAAGCCCGAAATTTAAAATTTAATGTCGAATTTTTTTATTTAATATTTTGCATTGTTTTGGATGATATTTTCCAGTAGTATCTCTTCGCCGAAAGAAAATCGATGCACCATCAGATACAAGAAACAACTGTTTTCTAATGGAAATTTGTTTCGAAAAGCCAACAAAATTTACTGAATGTTGAGAAATTTTAAATTATAGACAATTTTTCCGAGAAACTTTATGAATTAAAACTAAAATTTCTGCCTTCGGTATTCTAATTTCTTTATCTTTTTCAAATTTTAAGAAGTAATAACCGGAACATTTATCTCTAATTTAAAATAAAAATCGTCGAAATACCTCATTTTATTGATTTTAAACTAATTGTTTTCCTAATGAGTTCATAGACTTTCTTCATAGATCCGCGGTAGAAAAGAGAGGGAAATATTTCTTCTTCGCTGCGCTATTATTGGATTAGCATGTCACATGTATTTTAAATCTTGACTTGGCAAGGGGCCATACGAGAATTAATGTTCCAGGAATTACGTTACTGTAATGCCGAACTAATAACTACAATAGTAAATATGTAATAACTAAAAATATTATAATTACATGTTCAGTACCTTGACATAGATAAATGGAGGAATTTGAGCTCGATCTCGATTTAAAAATCAAATTCAGTATATTGGGGGTGCTTGAATTATACAAATTTTTGATATTCAGGTCTAATAACATCCGAAAATCGGTAAATATGACGTTGAATTCATGACTGTATTCAAGAATTAAGATTATGACATTAAAATAATAATCATATTAAAAAGTTAAATAATTATAATTTAAACAAGGTTTGTAGATTTTATTTATTTTTGTATACGCTTGTTTAATAGACGGTATGTCGTCTAAATGACCTATCAGTTAAATGTGAATGTTAAATGTCTTTCCTCAGTGTTTTGCTCTAAACATCAGATAAGAAATATCGCTTTGCGTCAGATGAACTCGGTGACTTTCGTCATCTCGTCATTGACGTGCTAGAAGAAACAAAAAGTTAAAGAGATAAACAAAAATTTAAACGGTTTTAATCTACGACTTTTCGGTGCTATTCATGAATGCATTCTACTGCTATCGACCTACTATGGATGGGAAACGCTGATCTCTTCTTTGTGGCGTTGCTTATCTAATTCTTATTAAATTTATTGCGATAAACTGATTTACTTTCAACAAGAAGCAGGAACAAATTTATTTTATTTTCATCAAGAATCTCCATTTTTTTTAAATAAACATTTTTTTATTGCCTTCTCCTACTTACAGTTCTTATTCGTCTATTCTATAAAAATGTTTTTGTTATTTGTTATTCTGCTTCTAAAAAGCTTTACAAAATTTAACTATATATTCAGGTAGAAGTAAACCTGACAATTTTTTTTATAATTTGTAAATTTTAATTAGTAATTTCAAAAACACAATAACATTTTCAAACTCCAAGGATATTAAAGTAGGATAAATTTCGAAAAGAATACCACTTTACACATAATAAACATTAAAATAAGCCCTATATATTGCTCCGCATAATCAGCGGGCGTGTTCTCACCTCTACTTATCGCATGTTTCCATAATACAGCAGATTTTGTGTTTAACTTCATAATATAGAGACGAAAATCGAGTGAGCATTTAGGAAAAAGCTTTCCTTTGACTAATTATATACAAAATTTGATCCAGATCTACAGTTTTGGTGCCATCATTAGACAGTGGCGTACCTATATAAAACGGCGCCCAGGGCAAATACTGAATCTGCGCTCTCTTTTTTCTTTTGAAATGTGATCCTCATTTTCTCTCCGGAAACTTATGCTGGGGAGTGCAAAGATTAAAAGTGAAAATAAACTTAAAAAATAGTATATAAGACATTTTTGAGTTGATAGGATGTACACATTACAAATTTTTAAACAAAATTTTGCAAAATTTTCACAGAAAAGTTGGTGCATTCTAACTTTTATCCCTTAAACATGGATGAAATAAGAAAGTCAAAGTTTTTGTCAGAAACTTTTGATGTATTAGAAAAATATAAATAAAAAGGTGCATTCCATTTATCTCGTATTTGAAGAATAATATAAAATGTGTAAAAATCTCTTAATCAATCGAAAAGTACTCACACACATACGAATAAAAATGAAGAAATTATATACATTTCTTTTTTTCCCGTAGACAGTAAATAAAAACTCTAAACATTGAAGTAAATCTTTTGCTAACACAGATAAAATCATACAATAGCCTTAGTGACAAATATATTAAATAATATTCATCGTATAATTTCACACATATATTTAAATATATTAATCAAAATTTACAACTAATTATGTTTAATAATGTTTTATCTAGCTCCTTATGAGAAAATTGAAATTCATTGCATGAAATTAGGGGATAACCTATTGCAGAGAAACAAAATGCTGATTCAAACATTAACTAAAATTATAACGTTATTAATTTCTCTATGACATGTAAAACTGCACTTCTTTATTATTTTAATAAACATTATTTATGTACATAAAAAAAGATACATTATCTCTGAAGAATTTTGAAGTCTTTAATGTATCCTAAATGTTATAAATTAAATTTTCTGGCTTTTATTAAAGCTAAAGTGTTTATAATTGCAATACTTTAGTACAAAAATATATGTACTAAACATAAGGATTACAAAAAAATTACTTTCATATTTATATAGTTAAATAATTATTTGAAGTTGAGCATTGGTAGTTTAATGATTTGATAGTCAAGGCAAATTTTAATGTGTTTGTTAACAATAAAATTACTTGGTGACAATAGCGTAACTCAGAAAGGAAAGAAAACACTTCAAATTATAGCAGAAATTGAATATATTTTCTTTATGTATTTGTTCTCGTTGATTATTAAAAGAGTCTTGATTTCAACATCAATACGGACTGATAATTTTTAACAGGAATTAAAAAACTTTATGCGGTCTTTGCTCTCTCTCTCTCTCTCTCTCAGTATTTTTTTGTTTGTTTGTTTGCGTTTGGCAGAACAACTGCGTCTGGGTTTTACGGGGGCTAAGGTTTTAAAATTAAACACTATCGTATTTTCATGATATAAATTATGCAAATATTCAGTACTGAAAACAATGTAAAGATAGCGAACTAGCGTCTTTTAAAGTTGCTGGAGTGCTCTTACACTACGCAAAAACATGGAGGTATATTTTCCGTTCTTCACTCTTTGCTGAGTGCTGATTGGAAATAGGGCTGACACTTTTGCTAACCATTTACCACGAACTTCCGAAGAAAGTGATATCCAGTCAGTATGAATCAGGCATACCGTGGACCCAGACATCAGAAACCCTGCAGAGATAATCATCCCTAACCATCTTCTCTTATATTCCACCCCAACGAGACTCAAATCTGTGGAAAGGACATTTTAACCGAGCTTTTAATTTTATTGGTCAGCAATTTTGGATCAGCAAATCTCTGAAACACAATATTAATTGTTATTTTGTCGCAACTTGAGATTTCCGGGTTGTAAAAATGACTGTATCCTTAAGATTTTAATACACTTTGTTGAAACCATTTCAATTTTTAAGAATCTTGGGAATAAGAGCTACAAAAAACCTACTTTTCTTTTAAATACAACCAATTGATTTCTTAATTTTGCGCCCCCTATCAATTGCGCCCAGGGCACATACCCTACTTTCCTCACCCTAGTTTCGCCACTGTCATTAGATACCGAAATTCAATTTATCTGGCTTGTTGAGTTTTAAAGTTATCAAATTAATATACACAGGAATAGACAGATGGGCAGACATTCAATCCGGTGTCTGCGTTGGTATCAAATCTGATATAAGTTTACATGTTTGGGTCATAAAACCATATGCCTTTTTTCAATCTAGCTCGTTCTGTTTTTAAGTTATTTTGTCCATATGTACACGGATGGACAGACAGACTTTCCTTAGACTAATCAATGGCGTAGTGAGGGTAAGTGGCGCCGGGTCATAATATGATTTTTTTTGCCCACGTTCCGTCATCAGTAGCGTAGCTTGGGTAAACAGCGCCCGGGGCATGGTATTTTTTCGCCCCCTCATCGTATCAAAAAGTGACATAAAAGCATTAATGTCTTTTCACAATGGCCAGTGGTTTAGCGAGAGTAAATGGCGTCCGGAGAACAATATGCTTCTTTTTATTCAGCCGTTATCAGTGGCTTAGCAAGTGTAAATGGCACCAGGAATAAGGTATTATTATTATCACCCTCATCAAATTTTGCTTTTAAAATGGCACAGATATAATAATGTTTGGAATCCATGGCGCCCTCTAAAACTGACGCCAGGTTATCTATACCCCCTTGCCCCTGGGTCGCTACAGCACTGACATCTATTATTATGGTGGTAAAACAGCATATCTAATAGCGTTTTTGGATTATCGTCACAGATAGACCGTCAAACAGAGAGACATAACTCCAAAGGCAGTTTCTTCGGACACTGAGATGTGTCAAATGCGGAAATTTATCACAATCTCTGGACAGACATTTTTTTGACGATTACAATACATTCTTTTTATATACTTCGTATATAGGAAAGTAAAAATGTAATAGATTTGTATTACCTTTTCATATGCATAGAGAGCTAATGTAGTGATGATATAAATTAAATAATCTTCACAGTCTTTGAGAAGTCACTTTGCATTTTTCGCATATAGTTATTAAATTGTTAAAAGAAATTTAAAAGGTTTAAACTTCAAGCATTTTTTATGCACTCTTCATTCTTACAGATTGACAACAGTCGTAACTCTGTTATTCATCAGCTGTACCTCTGCCTTACCAAGTAAGTTTCTGATGCAAATGTTTCTTGAGAATGAAACCCTAACCCGAACCTGTTTATTTAATTAAAGATTCATGGTTCAATTCAAAGTCATCAGATTTTCGTTGACTTTAGTGTGAAAAAAAAACTTTTTTTAAGAAATGGGTAGGCTGTACTTTTTAAAACGTTTAAAAATAACTATTGCTTTGAAATTCAGCAACTTCGAAAAATCACATGAACGTTAAAATAACTGATTAATAGTCATACCAAGATATGATAGACTTCTAATTATCCAACATTTGATAATCCGACTTGACCAATAATGTGGCAATAGTTGAGGATGGATAACAAAAAAGCCAGAAGGTTATAAATGCTCACTTCCTACCACATCCATACCACTGAAAATACTCATTTTATACCAAAACCCGCTTTTATTCATAGTTTCTAACATCATAACACAGGTCAGTACTTGAAAAATGCTTATCTTATATTGCACTGTATGTTTTAAAAATTATTTAAAAATAAAGAAAGTCTTAGAATAAAAAAATGTACACATTTAAAAATAAATTTTAAAAGTCTATTCTAATTATAGGAAAAATAAAATCATGTACAGTACGAATGCAAACAGTTTTATTTTTACAAAACATTAACGTAAAACGCATGCTTAACCCCTTCTTGGTCGGATTTTTTTTCGCTTTTCCGACCCCCCCAAAAGATTTTTTTATTGCCGAATATTAATATATGTTCTATTCTGAATTCTAAAATGCAAAGTATTTTTGTCAGTAAGCAGTTTTTGCTTGACCTACTGGTGGTCATAGTGATATCTCATTCACTGATCTCCAGTTTTCACTGCAATGCACCCAAGTTTTAAATTAAAACAAAATACTCTCTGATAATATATGTTTTAAATCTATTGCTTTGAGGTATTTAAGATAAATATCTGCATCAAAAGAATTATTAATGATATGTAGAATATTTTTTTAAAAATGATTCTACAACCTGACCATGAAAACAGCTTTATAATCTTTCTTGACCATCAGAGCGTTAAATCCACATTTAAATCATTCATTGTCGATTATTTTATTGCTTTCATTGTCGAAAAAAATTATAGCAATAATAATAAAACAAAAAGTAGCGACAAATTCACTTTCAACGATACAATTTTTCTCTTCGTCCCATGACATGTGATGCCGACCGTTCGGGCACAAAAAACCAGAACGTAAGACGTGTGACGCTGACCGAGAAGGGGTTAAATCTTATAAAAATCATTTAAACTTATGTTAGTGTCTATTGATAAATGATTACTCTAACGTAAATTTTTAAGTCTAAGATGAAAGAGTTAAATCTGATAATTTTCAGTTTTTGAAAAAGTCCTTGATAGATGACTATTTCTTCCTTTCACCCACTTTACTTATTTTGTTAAGGAGAATTATTATTTTTTAAACTAGGTCGGATAATCGAGAGTTTACTTTGCTACATATAGCAAACCAAATGTTCATAGTTCTCAATAACAAATACCTCAGCTTACTCTGCTAATATTATACATATTTTCCACGCATAACTTTGTATACAGGGTGTCACTCTTATCGTGGCCCAATAGCTAATTTCTGTACCGTTAGAGACAGACATATGGTTCCAATTGAAAAAATGCTTTAACCCTTTATCTACTGACGGCACTTAAAAGTACCGCTTTAATCACGTATATTTCTCGCCGTTTATCCTCACAGTGTTCACAAGAACACGGAGAATGGAGTTCCAATAACAAGCAGTAAAAGGCAGCTGAAGTCAGAAATTAACATTTTTGATTATTAATTAAATTAATTAAGTAATTTTAATTAATTGAAAAAGTATTTTCCTCATTCCCAGGGTTATTCTACATAAGAACTTATCTACTGGTTAAAAAACAAAACTAAAAAGTCGCTAATGCAGTAAATAAAGGGAATAATTATATTTTGTGTTTTTTTGAGTGAATAACTATATTCTCAAAAATTTAAAAGTTCTAATTTTCATACCTTCTCCCGGTTCCCACATTTTAAGCAAAAAAAGTTCCACTCTTCTGTGACTAAAACTGACAGATTTAAAGAGCTTTAAATATCGCTGACTTAGACCACTTTACATCATATAGTAGCCGTCATATAGTCAACATATAGCCATCATATAGTCATTTCCATAGCCGCCTGGAAGACGATCCACCAATTAATGCACAGCACTTGCTCGACGAGGCCGCTGATTGCTTAAAAATAATTAAATTTAAAACTCAATAACTCGATCAGTTTTAGTCGCAAAAGAGCGGAACTTTTTTATTTAAAATCTTTGTGTGTGAAGAATATTTCACTGAATATGGCTTATTGGACCTGGGGGCCGTATAAAAAATTAGAATTCGTAACTTTTTTAGAAATGCATTTATTGAGTCAAAATAAACAGAGATAAAATATAATTTCCCCCTTCATTTAAAGCAATTTTCCAACTCGAACTTTATGGCTATATCTTATCGTCTATAAGTTAGCTATAGGGACACGATAAGAGTGGACGTATAAGTCCTTATACATTCATATTGTTAAATGACACTATCCTCTCATAAATATGCAAAAGCAAGATTATTAGTAATATTAAACTATAGCCTGCATATCTTTTGATATTTTAAACATTTTTGAAGAAGTTGCATAATGGCAAAATTTTCAGTAATGCATTTAGATAACGGTTAATATTGCATAATAAACTGACACAGCCAACAGAAATACAGCATATATACCATCCTCCTCACATCCTAACCTCAACACTCAAAGAAGCTAGTGGACAGTTTGTGGCAGATATCAAACAGGAAAGTTGAAAGCAGTTCCATCCAAAGTGAAGGGCCGCGGTGGTAAAGTGGTAAGAACTCAGTTTAGCGGCCGGAGGGTTTCATGTGCAAAACCCGATTCCACTGTATGTGGGCCTGTTGTACGCTAAATATACGAAGTGGTCAAACGTTCTAACCCTGGTGTGCTGTAGAAGTTTTGAAAGGGTTTGCCAGCTCAGGTGTCGTTCATGTCATCTGAATGCTGTTCAAAATTACAAGATCCATCCCAGTATAGCCTTCATGTTGCTTCAGAACGGGATGTTAATATAATTAAATTAAACTAACCATCATGATTGAAGGTAGTAATATATGGTTAGAAATCAGTTATAGAGAATCGTGTAACATGCAATCGAGTATCATACACATTTTACAGCGAAGATTCGGTCACCAGGGCTATTAGGGGGGCGGCCAGAAAGTGATGAAGACGGAAAGGGATTTCGACTCATCCCGTTTCACAGATAGCCGATAACGAGATAAAACTTTCATCAATGGTTATGCTTGATGTGCATAATGTTTACATGCAGTTTCGTAAACATATTAGAAATATTCGGGAATATATAATGTTTTCCTTAAAAAATCCCAAATTTTTCCGCAAGTTTTTTGCTTATAACATGCAGAGTTTTCATTCAAATTATACGAAACTTACAGATCACTCGTCAATATGTTACAGAAGTATTGTATTGGAATTTGAAGTAAATGCATTGAATATTAAAGGAAATATGAATATTTGTACTAAATAATTTTTACTGCGCATGTGTGAGACATAGCGTAATTTTTCTTTCATAATTAACGTTATATAATTGAATTAAACTAACCATCATGATTAAAGGTAATCACCTGCGATACAGGAACTCCGTCAAAATATCGATAGCTATTATTTGTATTACAACAACTGCGCCATCAAGTGACTGTACAGAGAAAGAGCAAGTGTGTTCAAGAAATGGGAGAGAACGAGAAGGATGATGGATGGCAACCGGCCACACCGTATTTCCCTACAGCATGTTTCGCACGGAATTCTATGATCTTTAATCCTTTGCATTGTTTATATAGTGTATGCACTGTGTCGTTGTCTTCTTGGTGTGTGTCCAGCGAATAAAAAAATTATAGGCACAGGGCGAATCCTGCTTTCTTGGTGTTAGTGACGAATACAGCAGAAGATGTAAGATTCTACAGCATTTAATGGAACGTTATACAATGTATGTATAAAGACAATAATAAATAACTACAAATCGGTTCTGTTGTTTTTGATGAAATATATATATACATATTTTTTATCTGAAAGTGGAACTGCATTATATCAACACCAAGCGTTAAAACATTTCAGATATCAATAAGTATAATCTTTTGCTTAGTTGGAAGTACATAATAAAATACGTAATTCAAGTTCTTGTTTATGAATTCAACAGAAAACGATTTCATATGCATTTTAATTTCCTCTGAAAAATTATTTATCGCACAACGCACTCATACATCGCCTTTCCAACAAACATTTTTAGAAATACCATGCTAGGTAATCCAACTTTTAGATCATAATAACAATTGCAATATTTCGAAAAAAAATATTTCGAGGAAGATATCAATTTTCAATTAATGGCAATGAACTCACGAAGATTTTTTAATGTTTGTCTTTCAGATGCAATCTCTTCAATTCTGGAAAAGAATATCGACATCGCCCTGCCCGAGAACGCGATGATAGGGCAGAACCAGAGAGATCTTGGAATCGAAGTGTGCCCCGATCAGCTCCACCTGTGCCCCGAAACAGCTGATTGCTGCCAGAAGGAGGATGGGAAGTGGTATTGCTGCCCCAAGTCCGTCGTTCCCGGAAGTAGTTATCCAGTTATCTATCTTATTTTATATCCTTTTAAATTAATGGTTCAGAAAAAGTGAATTTGATCGCATATACAAGAGGAAATTCTTACTTTCTGGTATAGGGGAAGATACTGCATTCTTAAAAGAATTTGTTATCGAGAATTTGATGAATCTCCCCGTTTTAGATTTCAGTGAGTTCGAAGAAACCATTTTTGGAATTATGTCTTCTTGTCAGTTTCTCCGTCAACACAAAAGCTTACAAACAGGATGATCTTGGAGAACGAAATTTAGAATATTGTCTTTACGCCAACATTTTATATATCTGTCAAATTTTGAACGAAATCCAACTACAGGCAGTCTCCCTATCCGCCCGTGCTAGTGCATGTGAACACAATAATCCGAAATGCGGAGAATTAAATAGATGAAATTTGACTTAAAATTTTATTACTAGATTCGTAAATTTGTGTTTGGACCAACTCCGACTACGAGTTGGCTGTTTCTCGTTCTGTGAATTCTCAAAAAGTCAATAAGATAGATGAGTGGAATTCTTGTAAATGAAACTTTTCTAATTTGTTACTAAATTCGGCAACTAGTTTTCTTTCAGTCCGTCTATTATTGAATAAGATGACTCAAAAACGTACCAAGCTAGATAAATAAAATTCGGTATGTGGTCTTGCAATTAAATTGCAGATATCTATCAAATTATGCACCCAGTTGATCAAAGAGAAGTCAGCCAAAATTCATGCACGATTCTCTTTATTTCTCGAGAGGCTGAACTCAAAACACGTCGTATTATGAATTACGCAGTGTAGAAATGTAAGAGAAAGTCGAGGGAGAACATTCTCATTCGTTTTAATGTCAAACTTCCACGCGAATTAGAAAATACTGTTACGAATAAGGAAATACTGTTACGAATAAGCAAAATACTGTTACGAAAAAGAAAATACTATTACGAATAAAAAAATACTGAAATACTGTTACGAATAAGAAAATACTGAAATATTGTTACAAATAAGAAAATACTGAAATACTGTTACGAATAATAAAATACTGAAATACTGTTACAAATAAGAAAATACTGAAATACTGTTACGAATAATAAAATACTGAAATACTGTTACAAATAAGAAAATACTGAAATACTGTTACGAATAATAAAATACTG